>OZ022498.1:19124901-19718395 GCA_963989385.1 Ctena decussata
GGTGCAGATGACATGTTCCAGGAAACCTATAAATGCCATATATAGATTAAATGGACAGATCCTTGAAACTATCACCAGCTAATTGGAGCAATACTCAAGGAGCTGCCATCTTTTCCAATTTTTATTCAGCCGAACGCTCGCATTCTTGAACCCATCCCAGGTCTATAAGTAGGTCCACACCATAGCCGCTAGTAAAGAACAATAGAAATTAAGCAAAAAAATGCCGAGTCAGAGAATACATACGTCAAGCGGACCAGAACAAAACATAACAAAAATGTGCGTGCAGCAAAACTTCAGATCAACTTGCGCATCCATGTAATCTGATCCGTCTCTTCAAAGTTTGCATGAATAACTACTTTTTAATCAATTAGCAAAGACCCTTTTTCAAATTGCAGGGATACATACGTAGGTCCTTCCAATTCTTCGCTGATTCCACGTCATTTTATGAATTTTGCTGCATCCAGTTCATACAGAGGGGTACATATACATAATATCCTTACACAATATCCAGATAGCAATTACGTTGAGCTAACGCTGGATGAAGTTGATTCGGTTGGGGAAACTCTTATATTTAGCTGCTACACAGGCTCCGATTTTACTTGCCAGAGATACTAAAATTAACACTGCATCACCATAAACACCATACCCGCAAATACTTGGCAATTTTAGATCTAATGCAACACACACATATAAAACAATATATAAAATGCTTGATGTGTAAGCAATACTGGACAAAAACGTTTGTAATTGGGCTAGTGAATGGTTAGTTGACTTGAATCCTTCCAAAACATTTCCCATGCTTCTATCAAGGAAACGCGATCCTGTAAATCAACCTACTCTTATTATGAAAAACATAACATACCCACCAACACGTACTTAGTTTAAACTTTCGCAGGCACTTGTAGCTGGACAAACCACATAACAAGTATTACAGATGCTGCATGGAATAGACAAAATCACTCACGTACGAACGGACTGACAGACGGGCGGACGGACAACAATTTTACGCACGCACTGAAGCACTCATGTTCAAATGCTCACACGGCCACATGCATGCACGCGACTGACACGCAAGCTCATACGCACGCATTCGCATCAACGCACAAACATCGAAGTTTGAAGTTAAAAGTGAGACAGTCGCTCGTAGGCATGCATACACACTAACGTAAAAACACCAAATAATCCAGTCAAATTGTGGGGGAACCTAAAACAAATTGCAACAAAAGGTTTCTTTGCAGTAATAAGCTCCTAAGACCTACATTTTTAACATACTAAAAGTAGGACAAAATCGGAGAATGCGAAACTTGATTTTTTTCATATGTCTTGTTTTCGAAGGATTTAAACCGCTGCACAGCTACTTTTGGTTGGAAAGCCACTTCTAAACATCATTTCTAAACAAGTTAAATCCATAGAAGTCATTGATAAAACAGCTATATACTGTTCTTTAGCTTTTGCCTACCATTAAATTTGCTGATTATGCATAACCAGTCGATCATATAGTAAATTACTATTGGTTTACCCCACCCACCAGTGCAAATTTTGCCTTTACCATAACCTCTATTCAGATGGACAATATGGATGGTAATGAAGATAGTAAACAGAATCAATGTTTTTAAATGAAGACTGTGACAGAACAATAGAAGAAAACAGCTTGATGTAACTCCTATCTATCAAATGACGGGACATCTGAGAATGTTGTTTTGTTGGACACGTCCACGGTAAACAGCCATGGTCATGTCCGGACGGTCAGTTAACCTTACGACACTATTCTTTGGCCGGCTTAGATTTCCTATGCGGTTAAGTGCATATACTTTAGCCAGTAACTGACAACTGTCCTTTCTGAATCAACGGAAGGAGAAATAGAAGTAAGTAGCCGGACCGGGTATCGAACACAGGCCCTCTGGCTCTTGAGTCAGACGCGCTACCAACTGCACTATGTGGCCCGGCTAAATACTTCATGTGCTGAAAGGATAATCCACTAGAGGGTTAAATATGCAGATAACTTGGACATGCTTTATGATATTAGGTGATGACTTCCATGACATTTTTGCATTCACAAATGGTAAAATGTTTACTGCTGGTTCAAAATTTACAAATTATACTTCCTTCCCGCCTAACAGCCACCTCCCCAACCCGCCAACTCCTCTGGAAAGAAGTTAATGTTTTAGCTCGCCTGAACGACCTTCAGGAAGAGCTATTGTTGTCACCCCAGTGTCGGCCTCCTCGTTTGCACCCGCGACCATGTCCACCTTTTGGGTGTTATAGGTTATTTAAACACCTATATCTCTTTAACCCATTGGTAGCCTAAGTTGATACTTTCACTTATGCTAGATAATGGTCTTATGTTTTACATCCTTTGCCCTCAGTGACCTTTAGGTCTAGGTCATGGAATTGGAAATTTCATGTTTAAATATGGGATGTTCTTTAAGGTTTTAGCTCACCTGTCAAGGTGAGCTTATAGTTTAGCCTTGGTCCGTAGTCCGTTGTCATCTTCCACACTTAAAAACATACCTCCTAAACCATCTGCCCAATCTTGATCAAATTTTATGTGTAGCATTGTTGGGGTGGGGGTTGACTGAATAAGGTTATAGGGCAGATCAGATTGGAACTCTGGTTGCCATGGCAACATAAAGCTCCCATAGACTTATAAAGAGAAAAACTTAAAAAATCTTCTTTTCCGAAACCATGAGGCTCAGAGCTTTTATATTTAGTATGTAGCAATGTTTAGTGGTCCCCTATATCACTCCTGCCAATCCCTCCCCTGGGTTCCAAACTGGCCCCACCAAAGGGGCCCATTGGTTTATATAGGGCTATATAGCTAAAGAACCTTCCAGATTGGCCACCTCCAGGGGTCATTAGCTACCATAGACTTATAATGATTAAAACTTTAAAAATCTTCTTCTCTGAAACCATGAGGCCCAGCGCTGATATATATACACAAACCCTGCCAACCATGCCACTGGGGACCAAACTGGCCCCATTCCAGGCGCTAATTTGTGTAGAAAGGGATATATAGCTAAAGAACCTTCAAAAATCTTCTTCTCTGATACCATGAGGCCCAGAGCTTACATACTTAGTATTTAGCAATAACAAAAATCTTGCCAACCATGCCTCTGGGGCCCAAATTGGCCACGCCCCAGGGGTCATTAGCTCCCATAGACTTATAATGGGAAAAATCTTTAAAAAAATCATCTTCCCTGAAACCATGAGGCCCAGAGCTTACATATTTAGTACTTAGCAATGTTTAGTGGTCCCGTTCATAAATCCAGCCGAGGAGATTTTCAAAGACTGTTCATATAAGTATGTTGCACTGTTTGTGTTATTATGCATGTAGTATTCTGCTCTTTGTGCCTTTGTTTTGGGCTTCTCATGCCTTCAGAGATCAGTATTCTAAATTGAAGCATGTTTATGCTAAGCAAAGTCATCAATATGATATATTTCTTGTTGCAGTTCAGTTACTGACCTTCAAAAATTCACTTCAGATTTTAAGGCAGAATAAAGTGGGTGGGGTAATTTATACCATTTTTAGACATAGATGGCTTTACATTCAACAAGAAAATGTGCCAAATTCAATCTTAAGCTTCTAGATTCAATTCTGGCAGAGGCAGAATAGGTTTTTAGAAATAAAGCTCACAGCAATAATGTTATGTCATATAAAATATTACAAATATTTGGTATATTTAAGACGCTAATAGGCGCTTGTAAAAGTGCAGAAAAAAAGATATTTTGCATAATCCGATTTTATCCTACTTTTGATATATCATATGTGAACGATAGTTCTCAACTAAAATGCAAAAAAAGCTTTTGTTGCAATTTGTTTTGGGTTTAGAGAAAAAATCGCCAGTTTGCCTGGACTAAAAGTTAGAAGTTAGAAGTAAGAAGTTAGAAGAAATTAAATAGAAGTTAGAAATAAGAAATGTCATGGACATACATACATACATACATACATACATACATACATACATACATACATACATAATACATACATACATACATACATACATACATACATACATACATACATACATACATACATACATACTAATGGTCGGATTGATTGACAGACGGATGGACTTACGGATATCGAGCGATATAGAGACATACATACTTAAGGCAACCATAAACACAGACTGACATGATAGACAGACGGACAAACGGACGGGCGGACAGAAACACAGGCAGACATTAGACTGACGGGTAGACATATAGTCGGTCAATCAAACAGCGTATATATAAATATGTGCGAATGGAAGGGCGGTCAGACGAACGGACAAATAATTTTAAGCATGCACTTACGCAATTTTTACACGTTCACAAGCCCACATGTATGCACGCTGCGGACGTGCATGCTCGTACGCACCCATACACACACGCACATACAAACATCGAAGTTAGAAGTTAGAAGTAAGAAGTTAGAAGTAAGAAGTTAGAAGTTAGAAATAAGAAGTTAGAAGTAAGAAGTTAGAAGTTAGAAATAAGGATTGTCACTTACATACATACATACATACATACATACATACATACATACATACATACATACATACATACATACATACATACAAATGAACCGACTGACTGATTGACGGTCGGACGGACTTACGGATATCGAGCGACATGGAGACCTACATACTTAAGGCAACCATAAACACAGACTGATATGATAGACAGACGGAAAGACGGACGGACAGACGGATGGAAACACAGGCAGACATTAAACTGACCGGTAGACATATAGTCGGTCAGTCATACAACGTATATATAAATATGTTCGAATGGAAGTGCGGTCAGACGAACGGACAAATAATTTTAAGCATACACTGACGCACTTTTTACACGGTCACACGCCCACATGTATACACGCTGCGGACTCGCATGCTCGTACGCACCCATACACACGCACGTACAAACATCGAAGTTAGAAGTAAGAAGTAAGAAGTTAGAAGTTAGAAGTAAGAAGTTAGAAGTTAGAAGTAAGAAGTTAGAAGTAAGAAATAAGGATTGTGTCGGTCATACATACATACATACATACATACATACATACATACAGACATACATACATACAAACATACAAATGAACAGACTGACTGTTGACGGACGGACGGACTTACGAATATCGAGGTACATGGAGACCTACATACTTAGTCAGACGGTCGGACGAACGGACAAATAATTTTAAGCATGCACTGACGCACTGACGCGCTTTTTACACGATCACATGCCCACATGTATGCACGCTGCGGACGCGCAGCTCGTACGCACCCATACACACACGCACATACGAACATCGAAGTTAGAAGTTAGAAGTAAGAAGTTAGAAGTTAGAAGTAAGAAGTAAGAAGTTAGAAGTAAGAAGTTAGAAATAAGAAGTTAGAAGTTAGAAATAAGGATTGTCACTGACATACATACATACATACATACATACATACATACATACATACATACATACATACATACATACAAATGAACCGACTGACTGATTGACGGTCGGGCGGATTTACGGATATCGAGCGACATGGAGATCTACATACTTAAGGCAACCATAAACACAGACTGATATGATAGACAGACGCACAGACGGGCGGACAGACGGACGGAAACACAGGCAGACATTAGACTGACCGGTAGACATATAGTCGGTCGGTCATACAAACAGCGTATATATAAATATGTTCGAATGGAAGGGCGGTCAGACGAACGGACAAATAATTTCTAAGCATGCACTGATGCACTCACGCACTTTTTACACGTTCACACGCCAAATGTATGCACGCTGCGGACGCGCATGCTCGTACGCACCCAAACACACACACACATACGAACATCGAAGTTAGAAGTTAGAAGTAAGAAGTTAGAAGTTAGAAGTAAGAAGTTAGAAGTAAGAAGTTAGAAGTTAGAAGTAAGAAGTTAGAAGTTAGAAATAAGGATTGTCACATACATACATACATACATACATACATACATACATACATACATACAAATGAACCGACTGACTGATTGACGGTCGGACGGACTTACGGATATCGAGCGACATGGAGACCTACATACTTAAGGCAACCATAAACACAGACTGATATGATAGACAGACGGAACGACGGGCGGACAGACGGATGGAAACACAGGCAGACATTAGACTGACCGGTAGACATATAGTCGGTCAGTCATACAACGTATATATAAATATGTTCGAATGGAAGGGCGGTCAGACGAACGGACAAATAATTTGAAGCATGCACTGACGCACTCACGCACTTTTTACATGTTCACACGCCCAATGTTTGCACGATGCGGACGCGCATGCTCGTACGCACCCGTACACACACACGCACATACAAACATCGAAGTTAGAAGTTAGAAGTAAGAAGTTAGAAGTTAGAAATAAGAAGTTAGAAGTAAGAAGTTAGAAGTTAGAAGTTAGAAGTAAGAAGTTAGAAGTTAGAAGTAAGAAGTTAGAAATAAGGATTGTCACGGACATACATACATACATACATACATACATAAATACATACATACATACATACATAAATACATATATACATACATACATACATACATACATACATACATACATACATACATACATACATACAAATGAACAGACTGACTGTTGACGGACGGACGGCCTTACGGATATCGAGCGACATGGAGACCTACATACTTAAGTCAGACGGTCAGACAAACGGACAAATAATTTTAAGGATGCACTGACGCACTGACGCGCTTTTTACACGTTCACACGCCCACATGTATGCACGCTGCGGACGCACAAGCTCGTACGCACCCATACACACACGCACATACGAACATCGAAGTTAGAAGTTAGAAGTAAGAAGTTAGAAGTAAGAAGTTAGAAGTTAGAAGTAAGAAGTTAGAAGTAAGAAGTTAGAAATAAGGATCGTCACTGACATACATACATACATACATACATACATACATACATACATACATACATACATACATACATACATACAAATGAACCGACTGACTGATTGACGGTCGGACGGACTTACGGATATCGAGCGACATGGAGATCTACATACTTAAGGCAACCATAAACACAGACTGATATGATAGACAGACGTACAGACGGGCGGACGGACGAACGGAAACACAGGCAGACATTAGACTGACCGGTAGACATATAGTCGGTCAGTCATACAACTTATATATAAATATGTTCGAATGGAAGGGCGGTCAGACGAACGGACAAATAATTTCTAAACATGGACTGACGCACTCACGCGCTTTTTACACGTTCACACGCCCAATGTATGCACGATGCGGACGCGCATGCTCGTACGCACCCGTACACACACGCACATACAAACATCGAAGTTAGAAGTTAGAAGTAAGAAGTTAGAAGTAAGAAGTTAGAAGTTAGAAGTAAGAAGTTAGAAGTTAGAAGTAAGAAGTTAGAAGTTAGAAGTAAGAAGTTAGAAGTTAGAAATAAGAAATGTCCCTATCCGGCTTTCGTACACGGCAACCTTTTATCCACGTTTTCCCCATTGTGAATCTGACTGCCAGCCACCATAGCCTTTCAGGACATGTCTAATGTCTTATCTTGTCTGGGGATTATACTTTCATCATTTTATCATATAACGTCGCACCTGAGAGTGTAATTAATCCATGCCTCTAGATAATAGGGAGTATTTCTTGATTACGAGGGGCGTTCGAAAAGTTTTGCAAATGACGTAATTACTCGATAACCACCATACAGACAGAACTTCTGATTGGAGAAACACATAAAATTATGATATGCGTTGAGAAAACTGAAAAACCGGTGCATTGTTTTAAAAAGGACGCATTTTTAACTTCTTTGAAAGAGGTATACCCTAAAGACACTGCAAAATTTTACTTTAGTAGGCCGTAATTTATATATCAGCAGTCTTTGAATTTTCTTTATCTTTGTTCATTAAAGACAATGCCCAGACAATGCTGTCCTGTAAATATCGCGGAAATTATTTTTAATATAGGTTCCCTACTGGCCCGGAAATACGGATTATCCGTACTTTATGTTGTGGCAATTTCACCATTTCAACCAAAATTTGATGATTTTGTGATGAAAACAAGTGCATTAGCATTCAAATTCTTGTCAGCAAGAGCATTTACATTGGTCAACGAAAACCTGTCAAAAATTCAAATTAATACCAAAAACGAAGCGTCTGCAAGCTTTCAAAAATGACGTTAACGTAAATTTCAGTAACGTCATTAGAACTGCGCATTGCTTTGCAAGGAATACATCGATAACAGCTGCAACGCTTCTAACTTCTCTATGGATATTGTAGAAAACGATGGACAAGAAATGACAAAATTAATTTTGTATTTACAAGGATGTTCGACTTAAATGCGTAACACTGAAAAGATTTTATATATTATATAAAATTAGCCCAGTGGTATGACTGGGACCTATTAAAATGAGTTGTTACTCAATAAGGAAAAGAGTCTTTGTAAAGTGTTTGGTATCATCTTAAAGCCAAAATGCAGTGCTTTTAGTAAATGCAAAGCAGTTGTACCCAGCTTGTCCCTAAACAAAGTCATGAGGCCGTTTGCAAATCTTTTCGAACGCCCCTCGTATTAGGGATTATTTTATTCTGCATATAAACATATGTTATGACCCCTCATCTGAACCGTCTCGACAAAACGGTTCAGATGAGGGGTCATAACGTATGGTTTCAATGAGAAATGGGAAAAATTATTCCTCAATTATCATCAAATACCCCTCTTATTTAGAGCTCTGTAAAGGAATAAAGTTTGTCACTTCCTGTTTGCTTCCTCGGACGACATAGTTCTTCCAAAAAAGGTTTTCTCTGATAGGGAAAAAAGGATCCTAGTTTAAGCCATTAGGAAGAGAGGGGCAATTAAATAAATGGACATAGTGGCTAACCCACTCACCTGAAGACAGATTTTATCTCGGCACTTCGTATTTGACATCTGGGCGTTTTTCAGACTCATTCAAAATTATTCCACATGTTTAATTGGCTTTGTCATAAATACCTTCTCAATTTTTTCTACACCTTTGTGTCAATCAATTCGAACTTGTTTTGTTCATATTATGCCAATGTAGTACTTTAAGTGTTGGAATTTATTTTCGCTGCTTCCAGTTACAAAGGTCAAGGTATTGTGTGTTTGTGAAAGTGGGAGGGGTGCGAGGACGTGTGGTTAGGGTGTGTGCAAACAAAAGATAGATGGACGATTTGTGATTTTACTTCCTTATCAATAGTAGAATACAAACAGGTTACTGATTTACAATTAGCGGGTGAATCACAGTATTATGGCCACATGTGTTGCACTTTTAAGTTAAAAAATCAGCTTTTCAGAATTATTATAAAACATGTATTTTCTAATGTTTAGTACCTCTAGTTTATTTGACTACCAGGGTTTGTTCCTGGTTAGTACTCTGTAAAACTTTGGACTAATATCAAACTTCAGTGCAAATATCAAAAGAATCCATCCATGGGTTCAGAAGATATGGGTCTTTAAGAAACTTTAACCAAAACATCAAATCCATAAAAAGACAACTTTCTAAGTCCTTGTCCTTGACATCAAGGTCATTGAGTCGGGCGGGGGTGGCACCCTGGCAAACTTTAAACTAATATCTAACTACACTGCAAATATCAAAAGAATCCATCTATCGATTAAGGAGATATCGGGCTTCAAAAAACTTTAACCAAAACATCCAGTCCAAAAAAAAAAAAAAAACAATTTTCTAAGTCCATGACCTTAACAGCAAGGTCACAGAGTAAAAGTGGAGTGAGGTGGTATTTTGTAAAAGTTTGGGCCAATAGCTAACTACAGTGCAAGTATCAAGTGAATCCATCCATTGGTTTAGGAGATATTAGTCTTTAAAATCTTTACCCAAAACATCCAAACTGGACACCGACGCGGACGTGGACGCTGACGCTGACGCGGACACTGACGCTGACGCCAGGGTGACAACAATAGCTCTTCCTGAATTTTCGTACACGCGAGCTCAAAAACATATAATCTTTTGTTTTAAAGATTTACACCCTCAATATTTCTATTAACTTTAAATTTCTCATAAAACATTATATCCTAGGCATGATACTGATTGCTATTAAAAGTATATTTACCTGCCAAATTCATGATTTGTGATGGTCACTGAAAATAGAAGAATTTAAGAAAATACACAAAAACAGCGCCAATGGCGGACCGCCTTTCCCGCCAAAATGAAGACTGGATATGCCCAGTATTCATAGTTAATCAGGCTAAAGTTATATTATGAATAATTCTAAGCCCTTTCTTTTATTGACTTCAGACTAACCAGTTTCATAATTTGAGCCGCGACACGACAAAACCAACAATGTGGTTGTGCGCCCAGCGCAGACTCAGATCAGCCTGGGCATCCGCCCAGTCTGATCAGAGTCTTCCCTGTTCGCATGGAGGTAGCTTAGACCCTTAGCTACCCTTTGAGCATTTAACAAAGAGTCTGATCAAACTAGGCAGATGCCCAGGCTGATCTAACTCTGCGCTGGGTGAACAACCACATTGTTGGTTTTCTCGTGTCGTGGCTCATTTTGTGATTATTTGGTAATGAAATACGAGGGAGATCGACAAGTAGTGGTACTCTAAATTCATGAATTGTCACATATACAAATGAGCCGCGACGTGAGAAAACCAACAATGTGGTTGTGCGCATAGGGCAGACTCAGATCAGCCTGGGCATCAGCCCAGTCTCCTCAGACTCTTTGCTAAGCGCTTAAAGGGTAGCTAAGAGTTTAAGCTACCTTCATACGGACAGCGCAGACTCTGATCAGACTGGGCGGATGCCCAGGCTGATCTGAGTCTGCGCTGGGCGCACAACCACATTGTTGGTTTTCCCACGTCGCGGCTCAAATTTCGATTAAACCATAAAAACATCAAGGCAGTTTTTTTTTTTTTTTTTTTTTTTTTTAAAAGCTTAATGTGGATGGTTTGAGAATAGGATTTGTCGAGTTTCTATAAACAATGCTGAGAGAAGGAAAAATCGACTTTGTCTTCATTCCTTTAGATGAACAGGTTACGGACCGCACTTGTTAAAATAATAGAACAATGCAATTTCTGAAACTCAGTCTTGGTTTAGAAGCTCTTGGTTACTGGAGATTCAAACAATTAATCTCTAAGAGCACCATTTTTACTCCTAAAACTGACTTAAAAGTTGAAATGTTGCATTCAAAAATAGCTTTCATCATTTTCTCTGGATCTGAATATCGTGAAAAAGTGATGAAGTCAGTGAATTATTTGTCTATATGGCCCCTTTTAGGATTAAACTTTCCTGCTGAATATCAAAATGCCATATCTGTCATTGCTAAAACCAAGGTTCAAAGCCAAGTGTATGCATGCCCAAAGGCATTTTTAGTTTAATTAAAGTCTGCCCCAAGCCCTATTGTTTATTTCAATTTCACAGAATGAGCGTTATAAATTCAAGACTACTTTTGTTAGTTTAATTAATGTCAAATATTGTTTAAAACACAATGGTGATGCAAGGCAATCTAATATATCCCTCAACAACACCACTACTGAGATTCACCTTACAAAGATTTTTATGATCAACATGTATCTAGTAAGAAGACTCCAGGAGTCTTATCAGAAAGTAAGACTGATTGATGATTTGCACATGTTGACTTTTGTAGATGACTGATTTGTCTCAAACATTAAAAGTACATATTCTAGTAACGAAGCAAACAAAACTACATCATAACTGACAAGAGCAACTTTGACTCAAACAAAATAATATGCAGAGTCATAAAACATTGATTTGTAGTGTAACCACTCTGAGGCTATATAACTATTTACTATTTTTCCGGGCATGACTTAAAGCATGCAGTGGGAAATACCAATCCAGATAGTTTTATAAGTTACATTGAAAGCTAATGTTGCCGTTAATGTCCATATTTACTCTCAGGAATCTGAAGAAAAAAATCACTTACTGCATTTAAAACACTTTTTAATATCAAGACATACTACAATATAATGCACACGACTAGATAAAGCAGTCTTTGATGCTCAGAGTATTATTTTGTGATGTAATAAGACTAAATCAACCAGAAAAAAATTGTTGTCGGGCAGTGAAACATGCTAAGTCTTAATAGGAAGGAATATGTTTATGAACATAAAGGCTACGGACACTACATAAAATTGGTTCAATTCAGTTACAAAAACCTTAACAGAATATCCTTCCTTCAGAACGACAATTCACATAGAACTACAGAAATTCTTACCATATCCTTTAGTAGAAACAGACCTGCTGAATATGTATTTTTCAAAACTCCTTCTGTGAGTTCTTTTGCATGAGGAAAATGAAACAGATTCACGAATTATTTACAGACATTTACTCAGTTACATGTAATGTGTAGTACAGGTTATGTAGCATCACATGATTTAATCATTTTGATACAGTTCAATAGCAGTCAGAGTCATTAACCCTCTAGTGCCCAAAGATAGAATGCACTATACGAAAACATTTATATTCCATCCAGCCACTAGCTTTGGGAAGTCGAATTGAAAACAGGGTCTGAATTTGTGTTGAGGTCCAAGGTTGCTGAGATATACATGTAGCATATATGCTACATTGGGCATTAATTTTTTAAAAGTAGCTTTTTTCAGGGTGAATAACTAAAATGTTAACAATAATTACGGGGAACCTTTTTGAATGAAAAAAAGAGTGTATGAAAAAGAATCTATTGGCATATATGTATCAGGGATATCTGAAAAAGTAAGTCAATATAACATTTTTTGATTTTATTGCCCGATGTATCATATATGATACATTTTGTGTTTTTGAACTTTGGCGACTTTTGGCGGCTGATAAACGTACTTTAGACATATCATTACAACTGGAATGATTTAATCTTATTTCCTGATATCTTAACTGATTTTTTAGCAGTATAACATAACATACAAGTCAATATCCTGGTCACGGCACCAAAACAGAGTCATGTAGCAGATATGATACACCGGGCACTAGAGGGTTAACATGAATTTTTAAAGTTAAAAACCAAACTTACAGCTGCAGTATTTCACTTTAAACGAAGGTATGCATTTTCGGGTTACGGACCCTATATGTTTTTTGTAGTGTCCGTAACCACTTATCTTATGATAGAGAAGATGATATAAAAATTGTAATAAAAATTGTTGCTGTTTTTAATGCAAATACAGATGAGAAAGTTCATTTCACTCAAAAAACAACAACACTTTAAAAAGCAAAAATTAATTGCCTGAATACGGACCTACCAGATTTTTCAGTAGGATTTTTTTTTACTTCAATATGCTGTCGTTTATAAAACCGATCAGCATTGTCAGAAATCCTTACTTCTACAAACTGGACAATCTCATAGCCACTTTTTAAAAGGAAATTATGTAGAATTGATTAAAAGCTTCTATGATTTTTATGAGTATAACTAGAGCCTCTGTTGTGAAAACCTCAATTGTATAACGAAGTACTACTTCCACAACTTCGGTGATATCTTGAGCCATATTTAACTGAAAATCAAAATGTACATGCCAATTTGTTTGGAAAAATAATTTCTATGTGATATAATGCCAACATATATTGGCTTCATACTGCATTGTACAAAATTATTCCATCAAAAAATAGTAATTCTTAAAGTGCAACACATAACGGTGAAAAAGGCCATTTTATGGTGCTTCAAGAGCTGGTAAAAATTTAATAGTGGTGTTTGCAATTTCTTGTTTTGGCTACAGGTAGTACAATCACAGATGCACATTTTAGATACAAAGTTTAAATTTGCAGCCATTTCTGTGTCTTGTATGCTGATATAACATGATGCAGTTGGAAAA
The DNA here is from genome assembly GCA_963989385.1 of Ctena decussata. NCBI lineage: Eukaryota > Metazoa > Mollusca > Bivalvia > Lucinida > Lucinidae > Ctena > Ctena decussata. Next base: position 19,138,696 of record OZ022498.1, read on the forward strand.
AGCCACAATACTGTGATTCACCCGTAGAGAATAAAACCAGCTATTGCAGCTATGCACGGCCCGCAGGCGAAGTCTGTTTTCGGTCTGGACAAATCGTGTTAATTTATCAGAGCGAAAGTAGTTTCATTATTTATCCATTTATTGTGTTGTATAAGGAATTAACATTTATACCTTTTCTTTCTTTAGCTCAGTTTGAGAAAAAGAAAGAAAAAGTATGGGATGGGATTTAAAGTATCCAACAAGAAAAATGCAAATTTAAAAGCTTTTAAAAAGTAATCTTAAGAACATGGGAGTGGGCGGGGATATTACAAATAAAATTTTTTGGCTTTTGGCCTATATCTATCATCATACCAAATATGACACAAATCCATCTTATGGTTTGGAAAATATCAGCTCTTAAAAATCTAAACGTAAGTGTGGACGCCGACTCCGACGCAGGCGAGCTAAAAAGGCTAGAATTACTTCCACTGAAAGTGTACCCATCTGCTATAGCAAATGAAAGTTTCATGTATGAATACACACCTCCAAGACAGATCACTTTGTTAGCTCCCTTCTTGTCCAGCCAATTTTAAAGGGGATTATCAAGGGAGCTCTTAGGATAATTCTGAGATTTCTTTTCTTCTTTCTCGATGAAAACATTGTGGTGACCCCATCATTACAACCGTTTCTATGAGACAGTTCTAATGAGGGATCACAATGTATGTTTTATGAAGGATCACGGGACATTTTTCCCTAAAATATCAGAACAGGACATATATCTTATTTGACTTGTACATAATACATTCTCACACAAAACAACAAATATCAAATGCATATACTGTCACGTATCGAAATACAGTTTATCATTGTTTACCAAAGTTTATGACAGAATTCTCTCACACATTTACAGGTACGAGAGGATGAACCATATTAAGTAATTTAGCACAAGGTTAATAAGTTTGTTGAATAAATTGGCTCGTACTACGAGAGGTATGCACAAAGACAGAAAAGCATACATGTATATTAAGTAGTTGAAAGAACTTACATATCGTTATTTAAAATATTTGTTCTCCTTTTTAAAGTTAGTTTGATATATTCTTTTTAAAGATGCGTGGAAAATTAGACAAATCTGTATCACTATTATCAGTTAAGACTAAAGAAATCCCATATTCATCTAATATTTTTTTCACGCCTGCTACCCAGTTAACATTTCCGTTCGCACAAACTCTAAGCCCTTGTTCAGATAACTTCTGAATGATAATATTATCTGTATTTAAAAATTTACACCAATGTTTAATAATCCTAATATACCGCGAAATACAAAGTAGATATCGCCCAAGCTCTCCGTATACCCCTGCTGTACACGTGTTTAATCTAACATACAGCAAACGCTTGCAAAATTTTAAATGCACCCTTTCTATCTTTTTTGATTTTGAAAATCCCCATATTTCCGAAGCATACAGTAAAATAGATCCCACTAAGGCATCAAACAGTTGACATAAAAATTTGGGTTTAATGGTAGTTCTTACAATTTACTAATAATACGTTTAAATATTTTATTTCCGACAATACATTCAGTGTATGATGCGAAATTAACAGTATACTTCAAAATAGTACCCAAATAATTTAACTCGTCTATAACCTGAATCTCATGATTATTATATGTCCAGTTTTCTCCCCGATGCAAACGCCCACGCTTCCTAAAAGCCATATTTTTTGTTTTCTCTGCGTTAACCTCTAGTCCCCAGTTGCTTCAGTAAGATTGTACTGTAGCTCTTCGGGTGATTTACCAAGAATAACCATATCGTCAGCAAATAGCAAAAGAAGAAACACAATATCATCTATTAACAATTCAATGAATTTATGTCCCCCGCCTTGGAAACTAGGTCTCCAATGTATATACACTTAGTGTTTGAGCTGGAAAAGCGGCTAAGTTAAAAATGTGAAAAAAGTAATATAAAAATAATGTGAGGAATAATGTGAGGAATATATCCAAACCACATGCATATTTTCAGACCATAATCAAAACACCTTTCAAGTTTCAAAGGAATCGGCATAAAACTGTAGGAGGAGTTGCACACACAAGGTAACCACTATCTATTCACTTTGATAGTAATAATGTATGAAAAATGGCTAAGTTCAATTGGCAAAAAAGTAATAAAAATGTGAGGATTATATCAAAACCTCATGCATATTTTCAGACCATGACCAAAATACCGGTAAGTTTCAGAGGAATCGGCATAAAACTATTGGAGAATTGTGCACACAAGGTACCCACTATCTAGTCACGATGATAGTAAAAACGCCTAAAAAGTGACTAAGTTCAACTTGTACAAAAAGTGACAAAAAATAATCTCAGGATTATATCCAAACTACATGCATATTTTCAGATCATGATCAAAATACCTGTGAAGTTTCAAAGGACTAGGCATAAAACTGTAGGAGGAGTTGCACACACAAGGTACCTACTATCTATTCACTTTGATAGTAAAAATGTACGAAAATGGCTAAGTCCAATTTGCGAAAAAAGTTATAAAAATTAATGTGAGGTTTATATTCAAACCACATGCATATTTTCAGACCACACACAAGGTACCCACTATCTAGTCACTTTGATAGTACAAACGCCTAAAAATGACTAAGTTCAACTTGTGAAAAAAATAACAAAAAATAATCTCAGGATAATATCCAAACCACATGCATATTTTCAGACCATGACAAAAACAGCTGTAAAGTTTCGAAAGAATCGGCATAAAACTGTAGGAGGAGTTGCGCACTCAAGGTACCTACTACTTTAGGGTGACGGAAGAACGGAATGCCGAAAATTATGTTCCTCCGCTTTTCTTCGAAAAGGCGTGGGACAACAAACCCGATTCTGTTCTATTTTGCTAGTAAAGTTCTAAGTCCTCCTAGAACAAAGATACTAAAATAGGCGAAATTACCTCCCCTTGCCTTAGACCGACAGCATACTCAACAGGCGAATTCAACGATTTATGTCCTCCGCCTTGGAAACTAGGTCTCCACTGTATACACACTTAGTGTTTGAGCTGGAAAATCGACTAAGTTAAAAATGTGAAAAAAGTAATGAAAAAAAATAATGTTAGGATTATATCCTAACCACATGCATATCTTCAGACCATGATCAAAGAAAAATGGCTAAGTTCAATTTGCGAAAAAGTTATAAAAAATAATGTGAGGATTATATCCAAACCTCATGCATATCTTCCGACCATGACCAAAATACCTGTGAAGTTTCAAAGGAATCGGCACAAAACTGTAGGAGGAGTTGCGCACACACGGTACCCACTATCTAGTCACTATGATAGTAAAAACGCCTAAAAATGACCAAGTTCAACTTGTACAAAAAGTGACAAAATATAATGTGAGGATTATATCCAAACCACATGCATATTTTTGGACCATGTCCAAAACACCGGTGAGGTTTCGAAGGCATCGGCATAAAACTGTTGGAAGAGTTGCGCACACAAGATACCCAGTATCTAGTCACTTTGATAGTAAAAACGCCTAAAAATGACTTAGTTCAACTTGTGAAAAAAGTGACAAAACTGATCTCAGGATTATATCCAAACCACATGCATATCTTTAGACCATGACAAAAACAGCTGTAATGTTTCGAAAGAATCGGCATAAAACTGAAGGAGGAGTTGCGTACACAAATTACCTACTATTTTAGGGGAACGGAAGGACGGAAGGACGGAATGCCGAAAACAATGTCCCTCCGCTTTTCTTCGAAAAGCGGGGGCGCTTTTCTTCGCAAAGCGGGGGACAAAAAAGTCGGAAAAACTATTACAACTTTTAACATAAGACTTCACCTTTTCATACATTCATTTAATAACTCTTAACATTTACCCTGTATATCGGCTCTAAAAAGTTTGAGCCACAATACTATCCAAACATTTCTTCAAATCAACAGAAGCAACATACATGTATAAACGTTCATTATTACTGAGATGATGTTATACGGTGGATAATAAAGCAAACATAGCAGCTACTGTTGATCTCCCCTTACGAAAAGTAAAAAGTATGCAAAGACCAGGAACTGAAACAATCAAAATCCAAATCCAGCCCTCAAACCATAGTTGGAAACAACTAAGATTACAAATAATCAAGATACAGAGAACATATGGCCAACCGAGTGAGCAGCTTGTTCCCAAAAGGTGGCCACTCAGCAACCCAAACCGAACCAAAAATAATAAGAACATACATAAGGTAAAACATCACAGAAACTCTGACACCAAAAACAGGCAACAGAGAACCACAACAGAACTACCGCCTTGGAACGGTCAGTAATGAATTACTGGGGGGCTTAAATCGATTTTACAGGCCGAAACCTCACCCTCAGTTTCTGAAGTGGTACAAAACATTTAGTTAGTTGTTCGGTTCGCATGATAACCCTCTAACTCGTCAATGAATCATCACGGTAAACACATAAATCAAATTTCAACACCATGAAGAAGCAAAGACGAGGACTCAACAGATACAACGGGCCGTCTGACAGGTGGAGAGCCCTGTCCTGCCAAACAACCCCACTGGAAATCTGAAGCAAAAGAAGGTCACCAGTTGAGCCCCGGTGGACCAAGCAACAGACCAAAAGGCTCCGGTCCCAACCAACTAAAATATATAGCTTTAGGTCGGGGCCATCATAGAGTCTGACGACCGATCCCCCGGTGTGCAATTAAAGAGTGCAGCAAAGTTATCAACCGTGGTTGGGTTAACCACTAAGCATGCAGACTGTCGCATAACATTTAAATTATAGCCAATACGTTTGTGACGTATTATTATTTTTCGGAATTGATCAGAAAAATCAGTCCTACCCTTAATCTTTTTGAATTTGTATACTAAGTCACCATAAAATTCTGGTTCCGATAGGCCTTGGTGTAAAAGAAATTTTAATCCGACATCAAATTTTGAAACCAATTCATGGTGTCTGCGATAGAATTTAGAAAAAGCCTTTCTAAGCTTATGATACCGATAGCCCTGTTGAAGAAGTTTAGCAGTTAAACATTTATTACGAGCATTAAAGTCATCTACATGACTACACATTCTAGCAAATCTTATAAGTTGAGAAATATACACTCCATAAGAGGGACGACGTGGAACGTCACCATCCAAAAATGGAAAATTAACTATATCAAAGTCAAAGTCATCACGTTTATCATAAATTTTAGAAGATACAAAACCGTTAGAAATAGATAGATGTAAATCCAAAAAGGGGGCCTCGGTATCTGAAGTATTAGCTTTATTCAATTTAAGTTCAGGTGGGTAAATTTGGTTAACCATGCTTTCAAAATAAGGATTATCAATATTCAGAAGATCGTCTAAATATCTAGAGGTTGAGTTAAATGCCTCATTGATATCAGCTTGATTATCAACAGAAAGAGAAGTCATGAAATCTCTTTCATAACAAAATAAAAACAAATCGGCCACAAGAGGAGCACCCATCGGAATACCAACAATTTGTCTGTATAACTTATTACCAAATCTGATGTAAATATTATCTAAGAGATATGATAAGGCGTCACATACATTCTGACATGACCAAAGACTATATCCTCTATATATTTTACGGTCAGTAGAAGTGAAAAACGCTTTCTTATCGTTACAGGCAATATAAAGGGTATCTTCATTTTTGGAGAACTTTTTGAAGGCCCTCTCAATCAAATCAACAAGTTTTTCCTTTATTAAATTATGGGGTAATGTGGTATAAAGAGTAGAAAAATCATAAGTGGACAAACTAGTCGCACGGAACCCTCTTGACTTCAGTTTACTAAGTACTTCACCAGATTTTTTTTATAGACCAAAACATATTTTCCCCTGACCTCTCATACACTGTCTCATAGTACCAAATGACACGAGATTTCCCAGGAGTGAGGCTGCTCAAATTGGGCATCAGAAATTGTATCATTGGCTTTAAAGAAAGTTTCTAATCGATTACTTAATACTAAAGTGAATATCCTCGATAAACAACTTAACAAGGTTATGCCACGGTAATTATTCGCACATTTCTTATCTCCCTTTTTATGTAAAGGTATAATGATTCCTTCAGTCCACTGTTCAGGAAAATGACCCGAATTTAATATAGCATTATAAATGACATGGATACGGAGCTAAAATGTCCACACTCGAGAAGAAATATTCATTTTGTCAACAGTCAGACCTATGGGTTTACCTGATTTTAACCGTTTCACCGAGGACAAAATTTCTGATATGGTAATTTCTTTAACAAGTTCATCATTGAATGACTCATTAGAACTGAAATCATGCTGGCTACATAATTCCTCAGCCTCTTCATTTTCACAAGTAAAAATATCAGTCTCTAAAGTCGAGAAATAATTAAAGAACTCTTCTGCTGAATTATCATGTTCTTTATCATGTTTACGTTTTAAAATAGTCCCAAAACTGTTTCGGTTTACAATGCCTTTAATTCTCTTTCTCTGTCAACTTCTTTGATTCAAAGCTTCTTCTCTTTGTACGAATTAATTTCTGATAGGCTGATTTGCACTCATATAGATACTCTCTACTTAAATTAGTGTCTAAATTTTGAAAAACGCGTAACGCTTCAAAATACCGTTCTTTCGCTTGCGAACATTCCAAATCAAACCACTCAGCTGAACGTGCATACGACGAATCGTTAGAATATAGGTTCTCTTTCTGACTGACATGTTTAAAAAATAGCGGATCAGCTACACTTCGGACAACGTTAGTAAAATTAGTTATAACGTTATTGATAGATTCTTTACTGGATATGTTTATGGCATTTGTTAACAAATTGAAAGCAGGTAGCTTTCCAATAAGACCTGCTCTGAAATTATTTTTGTACTTACTGTCCCATCTAATCTTCATTCTTTTATGTTCATCGGGCGCAGGATTATTACAAGACAACGAAAATGTAATTGGCGAACGATCACTCCATACCTTCGGGGGTTCAATACAAAACTCCGCAATGCGCGGGAAAAAATTACACTTCCTCGTTAACAAATAATCGATTACTGACGCGCCTTGATTGGAAACAAAAGTGTATTCACCAATATTGTGACCGAGTCTGCCATTAATTACTGAAATCATTTTTAAACCAACCCGACTGTTCGAACACTGCACCCAAATTACCAATATAATCAACATCATTTTCTAACAATTAAAATAAATGAACATCTACACATTGTAAGCGGGAGAATCTACGCACCAGATATATGTCGCACAAATATAAACATCATCATCAAAATTGAAAAAGTTACGGTCAAGCTTAACCCAAATCATAGTGTTCATTTGGTTCCTAACAATTTGTAAACTGTCCTGTAACGACTCATAATAACGAGCGACTCCACCAGTGCATCGTTTTGCATTACAGTTCTATAACGTTCTATAGAAGTTATGGGAAATATGGCCAGAGAGATTAATACCACACTCTGCAGAGGCCCATGTCTCGTACAAAAAAATAATGTCATTCTCGGAAAGAATATAAACAATGTCAACATTGCTTTTCTAAGAGTAGAAAGTCCATTCACATTCCGGAATATGACAAAATGCGAAGCTCACCCTCATCGAAATCCTGGTCCCGCACTGGCTTACCATCGATATATAAAGTGTCATACGATATCCAGGCCCGTTTACCGTCCCGTCTTGCTGCCTGCATACGAGATACAAACTTTCTTCTCTTATCTCCTACCGCTTTAGGAAACTGTTCATATACGTGAAAATGAGTTCCCTGTAATGCTGTCCCCTGCTTACGCACAAACTTTTTCTCATTATATTCATGAAACTTGGCAACAATGCTACGAGTTTTCCCTTGAATATGCGGACCCATTCAGTGAACTCTGTCAAACGACATTTTAGCCACTACCTCTTTTGCGACTTTCATTTTGTCAAAAATAAACTCTTTAATCTTTGATTCTGCCTGTTCATTAGTCTCCTCCTGTGTCTCCGGAATATTGGAGAAGATTGAATTGTTTCTCATCGACTGAGACTCTAAATAAATGACCTCGTCCTTCAAAGCATCCTTCTCTAACTCAAGCTCTATCACTTTATCGTTCAGCATACCACATGCAAAATCTTGGCACTCGGTTTGTTCCTCTATTTTCCTCATTCTATCATCGTTCTGCTTATTTCTGTCTTCCAACACTGTCCACAATTTCTTAAGCTCTTTATCAAACCCTTCTAGTTTCGACTTTACTTCCTCTAGCGCACTGAACCTCTTATCCATAGAACTGATTCTGCTATCAACACTACTTAGCCTACTATCTATTTTCCTTAAGCATGCCATAATATCTGCATTGGTTGGTTCAGTCTTCGGTGTAGCATCTACTGTAGCCATATCTGCTGCTTTCTCACCCTTATCACAAATAATAGAACTACATGTACCAGAACCATCTGCAACTGATTTTTTTAAACTGGTTGACGCCCTTGGTGAGTCAACCACCTTGTCACTATCAAAACTATCTTCGCTGGAGTCAATTAAGACGGTGAAATGGAGACGGTGAAATTCAGTCGAAGAACAATATTTACAATATTTAGCGTTTGTTATACTCGTGACCTTGGGGTAACATCAAGGTCAAATTCCACACTAACAACAGCAGCATAAGTGGCACAGATAGTTGCTATTTACAATTAAACATCAGAGTCATCAAAGTCGAAATCCAGCTTAGTCGAGCTACTATAGACCGATTTAATCTCTTGTAAGGCTCGATCGTACTAACAGCGCCCTCAAACGTAGTTTAACAATCAGCCGTGCAGCGCGCCACTGAAGCGTAACGAACTTTCAAACTTAAAATTAAAGTCTTAAAAAGTTCCTTCAAGAGCAGAGAATACATACAGAGATAGGAACATGGGCCAGACTACGCACTGTTTCGTAGGAAGATTAATTTAATTTTACAGGTACAGCCCAGGTTACTCACTCCCCTTTATTACAAAGATTATCGTTTATGACGTCACAACCGAGACAATAAAATGTTGGAAAAATTTTAAATTTATGAAAGTCTGTCTATTATTTCAAACTTTGAGACAAAGAGTTTAATTGCTGTACTTTAGTTTTACAAATATGCATAAAAATTCCAAGAGAATTCCATTCTAAAGCAATTTTCCACTTCAATTTTGACCCCGTCAATATAATACCATAAGCCCAGATCACGTGACAAAAAATCCGTGTCACACCTTCTTATCTGTTACTTCGGTTATAACATGTTTCCATGAAATATGTAGAGAAACTCATCCGCATCTGGACCTTTGAGACATACCAAGAGTCTATGATCATGTTTTATCCAAATCCTGGACGTTTTTTCCGAATTACAACCTCACGACTCAACATACAGACACGAAAAAGCTCTTACTGTAAACTTTATGTATTTGGACAAGCATACCCGAGCAAACAATGAAGACCCAGATCAACACTACTGCTCCTCAAGTAGCAGTCAGATCTGGGTATACACTGTTTGCTACTCTCCCAGCAGTTTACGTAACTCCACTTTATAGGAAAAGTGGATCTGTCATCATTCAAACGTGGTAAGTCTCTTTCAGGGCGGCCATACTACTGGTAAAGGTGTCCCAATACAATGCTTCCGTATTATTGCGGTAATGTGATTAAATTGTTAAATTAAATAGTTTTATCATATGACGTTGCATCTGAGAGTGTAATAAAGCCATGCATTAAAAACGATAATCCACTAGGGGATTAAATATGCAAATTACGTCGTAACGTTATATGTTGACGTCCATTAAAACGTCGCGTTTTCTAATGGCGAAATCGTGACGTTTTACTGCAAATTTTGCTAATAAAATGCGATTTTAGTGTCATATGATAAATAGAATCTTGCATTCGTGCTCCTGTATTATTGAATTTATTAAACGAGTTGGGGAAAAAGATAAGATGCGAGGCTTATTATTGAATTTATTAAACTCGTTGGGGAAAATCGATAAGATGCTCGGCAAAGCCTCGCATCTTATCTTTTTCCCTAACTCGTTTAATAAATTCAATAATACATGAGCACTCATGTAAGATCCTCTATATCTTAGTTAAAATCTTAAAATTTGAAAGAACACTACAAAACAAGATCCAGGGTTTTGCTAATTTCGGGAAAGCATATAAGCCATGGTTGGAGCTGCAATTAATCTGCCTGTGTGCATCTAAATAACTCAAAAAGCGGCTGAAAATAGGACAGAATTAGGCTCATTCTGGTATGATCCGGTAATTATGCCCATTCCTGTCCGTTCTGGTAAATTTACTTACTTCCTTAATTGTTGTGTATCCAGTGACCAATGAAAAACAGGGATTTATCGAGCTGACAAATAACTAGATGTTTCGACAAAACCGGTCAAGTCGAATTAAATATAGAGCCCTACTGTCAAAATTGGCCTATCGCCTAACATTGACGGGCCGTGCAATTAAAGCCACAGAGCCCTTAAATTCATGCATTATTTTATCGTAGATAGCGATGTTACCTTTTCATTACTTAAGTGTCGTTGTAAATAAACATGTCCGGAAAGTTTTAAACAGATACTGACTATTTCATATTCAGTATTTAAAGATTATGTGAATTATCTTGGTTTCCAATCTTTACAGTAAAGAAGGAGCCATTAGTGTATATTTGATTGCTAAACGAGTGATCAGAAAATAATAATCGCTCTCTGCGGCTGGAACTGACTATCCTTAAAACATTCCAAATTCTGCCAGTCAAGCATACAAACCAGCAATATGTCATAAACTGCATTATATAATGGAATCGTTCGAGATGCTTAAGTCTATGTGAGGACTTTGGTCGCCTTGAGATGGTGAAGTTTGACTTACCGTCTACTTACAACACAGCTTACATTTAACACCGTTCTACCGAACTCGCGCTAGTCTGAGTACTTGCATCATCTATACTTTGTTCAATATGATTGGGTATGTTTTTAAGGAAGCAACTTTGTCATGGTCAGTTTTGCCCCCCCCCCCCCCCCCTTACAATGTCTCAACACTTAAAGGACAATATTTGCTCCCGTAGGAGGAGCTAATTCTTACCTTTAAGAGTTGTCCCCATTTTGAGAGGGCGTTATGTTCATAGGAAGCAAACAGGTAGACACGAAAGTTGTTCGTCTTTGTAAAATGGCGGAAAAAAACATAAAGGAGTACCCCATAAACTTTGTACAATTTTTGTTCTTAAAATACTGCAAATATTTACTATATTCAATAATAATAATTTAATAAGAAGACGCACAATTATTTGCGTGCGTTTTCAGGCTCTAACATTTAAAATCTTAATATAAAATAATCTTTTTCCGGATTCAATTTAGGTTCGGAAGCTCGTAGTTCAGTTTCTGACCGCATAATATTTTTTTTCTGGATTCAATTTAGGTTCGGAAGCTCGTAGTTCAGTTTCTGACCGCATTCACCTAATATGGATACAGCTGTAATGGTGCTTTGCATAGAGATACTTTAAGAAACAAAAAATGAAGTGCGTTTTTTCTCTCTAATAAGTCATTTCATTTTTTTCACAAAGTACTTGCAAGTTAAGGTATGAGTAGTTCAAAAGCTGCTTAAGCACACGTTCAGCGGATTCAAGTTTACCAACTTCGGGTTTGCCTCCTGTCTCAATGCGGATTAACTCTTAAAGAAAAGAATTTGCTCCTACAGGAGCAAATTCTTTTCTGTAAGTGAAGAGTCCTTATCGGAAAGGTTAGTGCTCAAGGGAAGGAAACAAAAAGACACAAATGTTGCCTAGAGCTAAATAACCCAACATAAAATATTCATAAAATCTTAGTTGCATGGGTACGTTTCTTATGATTATCAGGGTTCTTTACTTGTAATTCTGTCCTGGATCGGACTCTGTTATCTTGTTTTAATACATACTTAGACGCCCGTCTAGTCCATCCCATAACCTTGCAAGGTCACTGGAGCACCTCAGATGCCTTTACAACACTCCCTTTCGGCCTAGTCCTGTCTTCAGCTGCCTTAGTTGTGCTAGCAAAGTCAGTCCCTTCACACATTTAAATATTGTCTTCCCCCTCATTTTCTGCTTACAGTATATCATCACTGTGTCCTTAGAATTGTTGTTGCTAAGCCAGAAGACCTTGAGATGTGACAGAACCACCTTAGTTCCCGTTTCTTGACCATGGTGAGGAACTCGTCATAGTCTCTAATGGCTGCTTGGATCCTTCTGTGAACATCCTCATTAGTTACATGGTCCTTGTACATGATGTTCAGTAGCCTTCGGCAACATCTCATCTCAAAGGCCTGCGTTCTTTCTTTAACTCTGCTGTCGAGGCCAATCACTTACAGGCATACAGAATTTTGGATATCATAAGGAGGGTGGGTCATCAGTTTTACCTTTGATCCAAGAGATATGTTGTTATCTCTCCAAATTGGCATCAGCTTTGTCAAAGCTGAAGTGGCTTGTGCATACCTATGGAAAAATCCGATTTTGAACCATCAGCTGGGACAATGACTCTAAGGATAAGAGCTTGTAACCATTCCAAACTTCCCTCTGGATGCCTTTGTCATTAGTTTGGTTTTCTCAGCACTTATTTCCATTTTATACATAGTGCAGGTTTTGCCGAGACTTTCAGCTAGTTCCTGCGCTTTCTCAGTAAGAGCGTCAATGCCATCGACAAACAGCAGACTGGTAATAGTAAGCTTACCTTTCCATCATGTTCTTCAGGAGCTTCAGACATAATCCTTTCGAGAAAAAGTTTTAAGAGGGTGGATAAAAGAGGGCATCCTTGCCTTATTCCAACTATTGTTCTGAACCATTTTCTCCTGTGCTGCCATTCATCTGAACTGCACTTATAATCTAGTTACAATGCATAGAGGTACTCAATGGCGCGAACTGGATTCGCATTGATGTGGTACTTATACCTGCTAGCCCAAGATAAAAGAGAAAATTGTTGAAGAGTGTGGATAAGAGAAGGCATCCTTGCCAACCTCCAACTGAACCTTTAGCCTGTGCTGCCATTCATATGAACTGCCTTTATAGCCTGGCCGTAAAACGTCTCCCCGTACATCATCCATAGTGCAGATTATATTTTATTTACATCCTTTGAGATCGGAGGATAGATTCTTAGAAATCTAAAATTTGAGATCGATTTAGACTATTATTCTAGATCATCGTCTTTTATATTATTTGGATCCTTTTGAAACTAATCAGTCTTTGAATCGACTGTCCAATTAAAATTAAGAAATTACAGTATGCTTTTTTCTGGTTTCGTCACCATATATTTTCAGGGTCACTGACGAGGCTTTATTAGCCGAAACTACGTAGTCTGGCCCATGTTCCTACTTCTGTATGTATTCTCTGCTCTTGAAGGAACTTTTTAAGATTTTAATTTTACCTCACTGCAGCTGGTGTTGTGCCGTGTGGCGGCCGTAAAACGTCTCCCCGTACATCATCCATAGTGCAGATTATATTTTATTTACATCCTTTGAGATCGGAGGATAGATTCTTAGAAATCTAAAATTTGAGATCGATTTAGACTATTATTCTAGATCATCGTCTTTTATATTATTTGGATCCTTTTGAAACTAATCAGTCTTTGAATCGACTGTCCAATTAAAATTAAGAAATTACAGTATGCTTTTTTCTGGTTTCGTCACCATATATTTTCAGGGTCACTGACGAGGCTTTATTAGCCGAAACTACGTAGTCTGGCCCATGTTCCTACTTCTGTATGTATTCTCTGCTCTTGAAGGAACTTTTTAAGATTTTAATTTTACCTCACTGCAGCTGGTGTTGTGCCGTGTGGCGGCCGTAAAACGTCTCCCCGTACATCATCCATAGTGCAGATTATATTTTATTTACATCCTTTGAGATCGGAGGATAGATTCTTAGAAATCTAAAATTTGAGATCGATTTAGACTATTATTCTAGATCATCGTCTTTTATATTATTTGGATCCTTTTGAAACTAATCAGTCTTTGAATCGACTGTCCAATTAAAATTAAGAAATTACAGTATGCTTTTTTCTGGTTTCGTCACCATATATTTTCAGGGTCACTGACGAGGCTTTATTAGCCGAAACTACGTAGTCTGGCCCATGTTCCTACTTCTGTATGTATTCTCTGCTCTTGAAGGAACTTTTTAAGATTTTAATTGTTATAGAGTTGCTTATCGCGCAAACTGGATTTGCATTGATGTCGCTCTTCCACCTGCTAACAACCCATAAGGCTGCGTACAATACCCTGTCAAATGCTTTTTTTTTTTATATCTTTGATGATATTGTACACAATCAAAATACAGTGAATATGTGAGGGAGAAAATTCACACTTTCTTTAATTACCAGTGTCAATGTCAAATACCAGTGTAAATGTTTTGCAAAATTTTATTTATCATGAATCTCATTAACACCTTTATAAAATACCAGATGACATTAGATACTGTGGCCTTTTACATCTATGTCTCAAACATGGGAAGATATAGTAAAGAAAAAAATATTATTGATGATATTATTATGGGGATGCAATTCTAAAATCATCACATGCTAAACAAAATGCAAATTTTATATTTGAAATACATTTGAAATACATTTATCAAATTATTTGTCAGTTACTTTTTGGTCAAGTCTAGACTATCCCATACCCTTGAAAAGTGGTTAGGGCACCATAAAATCATAATGACTTTACAAAATCCCCTTTCCACTCACTCCTGTCTTCAGTTGCCCTATTTGTGCTAGCAAAATCATCCCTGTCCACTCTTGAGTATTGTCTTCCCATCTCAGTGTCTGTCTTCCTCACTTTTGCCTTTCACTTTGCGCCGTAGAATCGTCGTTGCTATGCCAGAGGACCTTGAGATATGGCAAAATCACTTCTATTTCCATTTCTTGATCAGGAGTTCGTCATATTCTCCAATGCCCGCTTGGATCTTTTATTAGTGGCATTGTCCTTGCACGAGATGTTCAGTAGCGTTTGGCAGTAGCTCACCTCAAAGGTCTGCGTTCTTTTCTCTAATTCTGCTGTCAAGGTCCCTGACAAACATGCTTAAGGAAATATAGATATGACAAGGGAGCGTATCCGTTTCACCTTTTAACCAAGAATATGGTGTATAATGATTTACGTGTTCCGTATATTTAAAGATACTACTGAGTAAGACCAATTATTCCTAAATTTATAGAACTTTTATAACTGAGAATACGTGTGTTGCAATAAATCTTTCAATTTATATTTTCAAAAGTTTTCTTAAACGTTATGAAACATTTTCGATCAAAACTAAATTTCTCCTCCGTATATACCTGTATCTGTAATGCAGTATTCCAGATAGGAAGAGGTGACGGGCAAGATTGGGAATTTTTTTTCTTCTGGTTCTCTATAGAGGTGTGTGCTATGGTCACTTACTTGAGTCGTCGAGACGATTCTGGTTAGGTGTAGCAGCATGTGTTTTCTTTGGAAGGCGGGAGGGGTTGTTTCTCGATTTTCCTCAAAACTTCATCTTATCTGGGGCTCTATGTAATGGTAAAGTTTATTGAAGATATTCAATTCGGTTTTCGGTCTATGCTCAACTCGGGATACAAATGTTTTGCTTTCGAAGTTGCTTTCGTTCCAATCCTAGTATGTTGTAATATATATATGTTATGAAAAAAGAGAAATAAATATGTTTAAACCAAATGTTTTGAAGACTTGTAATTTGTTAGTACATGTGTTAGATTGCATTTGTACTTATGCTTAATCATGCTGATATGTATATATTTTCTTGTTTACATTTGATAACCATTGAACATTGTATTGCCATATGTTGTTAAAACGGTGTACTCCTGGGATTTTGGACTATTGTACAACTAAAACTCATACAGAACATGAACAGGTGCACAAATGGTGTGTTGAATGTTAAACTAGACATGTTTTAGTAGCTCTTGTATTTAAGCACGGATACACGCAGCAGTAAAATGTCGCGGATATTACGCTAAATCTTTTATTAAAAAAGGTAAGATTGAAACTGTAATACTTTTTAAATACTAAACATAGCTATAATCACACTCTGTAAAATATGAGAAAAGTTTATCAGCCACAAGACTGTATTATAATTATTATCATTAAACCAAACTTGTTTTACAGAAATTTGATATTCTTACACAAATTTCTGCAAATCAGTCAAAGCTAGGATATACAAATTACAAAATACAAAACATTTCCTGCTGTAGGTGAGTAATACGAGTATATGAATTATGATTTCATGACAGAAAAGTATACACCTGTTAGCACCAACTCGATTTTGTTTACTCCACGAGCTAGCATTTCACAAATTGACGGTTAAGGATATTCAGTATGTTTGGTTCTTCAGCCTTTGTTTTGAACATATAGCTTGTTAAGTTTCGATTAGCTCCTTTAAATGTCACCATCATACAGGTTAATGCATCAACATCTGGACACGATGACCACGAGGCCGGCAACTTCTACCACCAACTCCAGTTAATCATAGAACAAACATTTCAATGGGACATGCTAAACACACTCTCTTTGGAAGGTGTACCCGACTAACCCCACCTAACAGGCCTTAAGTGGGGTAGGTCGGGTTTGTTCATTTATGGCACCAACAGCTGTGATCTCTGTTATTTATTCAGGTAACATAGGAGAAAGCCGTGGGAAATCTTGCATAAGATTATATGATAACCGGAGGTGGCCAAATAAGAACTTTTTTTGTTGAAAAACAATATAAGCGTTCAAAGGTTTACAGTATGCTTTTCTCTGGTTTCGTTTCCAGATATTGTCTGGGTCACTGATGACGCTTTATTGGCCGAAACTACGTATTCTGGCCCATGTTTATTCTTCTGAGTGTATTCTTTGCTCTTGAAGGAACTCTTTCAGATTTTAATTTAATTTCAATGTAAATAATATTGTTAAGCAGGAAAAAATAATAGGATTTGCCTTTGAGACACTATTCTACGTTGAGAATTATGATTTTCACTAATTGATATGGCACGAATAAATAACTGAAGGTAGTTCTGCATATGTAATTAAATCATTACCTAGCTGCTAGTGAACGGAGCTGTTACTTAACTCCCAGCTGCAAATTAATTGCCTATAAGCAAAGTCGGCACTGAGTAAGGAGATAAGAGATGTGTTTGTCATGGACAATCTGATTGTAAAAGAGAATGAGACTGCTAAATAAGAGAGGTCTCAGACTCCTAGAATTTGCAACTTAAAACAACCTTGTACTGAAAAACATCCTGGGGTCCGACAAACCATTCCGGAAAATGAACATGGCACAATCCAAACAAGAAGCACCAGAACAAGATCGACTACATCTTGGTGAGAAGGCGGTTCCGATCAGATGTTAACATCCATAAGACAAGGAGCTTTCCTCGCACAGACAAAGGAAGTGAACATGAGTTGGGTTATAATGGTTCAATGAGTTCGTCTGAAGAAGGCCGGAAAGCCAACCCGGCCATGTCTGAAGTTTGACACTAAGAAGTTAAGAAACACAAATGTGACAAAATCATTTCAAGCAATGACAGAAAGAAAATTTGAGCTTCTCATCAGGCTGAGGGGTGGTAACATGGACAATGACACACGCAATACAGTAGGGCTGAAACAGCCGGTGAAATAGTTGGGGATGAACGTCGCAGGAAAAATCCCTTAGTTGCAAGATATGTTCTTGACAACTGTGATGAGAGAAGGGATTTGGAAAAGGGGCGGTACGAAGCAGAAGGAGAAAAAGAGTACAGGACATATAGGTTCCAAGTGCTAGGAGATCGGAACTTGCCTGAATAAAACAACAGCAAGGTAGCATATCAGCTGGTAAAAGCTGTAATTGCAGAGAAACAGGGTAGATCCACAACTATCCATGACAATTCTGGGAAATGTCGACAGAAAACAAGAAATTCTCAGCAAATAGACAGAATATTGTTTAGCGCTATACAATCATGCGAGTTTTGGTTTGGTGGCAATGCAGTTATGGACGCCTGCACTCAGCTTTCAGAAGAAGATGTATAAATTGATTCTTCGTGATAAAGTTGAGATTGCAGCAGCAACACTGAAACTGAGGAAGTCCACCGGAGCTGAACTTATTATACCAGGCGAGAAGACCAGGACAGATGATTAACATAGATCTGTAAAATACCTGGAGAAGAGCGGTATGTACCGGCCGACCTGATTGACTCTGTCGTTGATTATTACATTCCATAAAGCCTACAGCTTTGCCAGAACTACTAAATCATCAGCCTCATCCGTCATCCGAGTAAAGTCATGCTGAAAGTCATCTTGAACAGGCTTAAACTCCAAGTTGAAGAGATAATCGCCGAAGCACAGGCTGTGATTAGGTCCGGAAGGAGCGCTACAGCACAGATCTTCAGCCTCAGAATCCTGCGTGAAAAGTACCTTTAACATCAGTAGGATCAATATACAAATACCACAACGATCGTTTATATAAAGAATCAATCGAAGTTAAGGAAATATACCGCCTATATGCTACTCTACTAGCCTAAGTAACCTTTGACTTCAGAAGTTGGATTGTCCTGACATTTACTTTGAGCTTTGAATATGAATAAGTGTGTAAAATTTAGAATAAATAAGCTATTAACTTAATGAATAAGAATAATAAATAATAGTGATTGAAAACGGGTAAAAATTGTGAATAAGTAATTGCGGTCAAAGTACCAAAATAATAAGTCCGAACTCATACACCATAGAAACATCGACAAATCCGAAATATTTTGACACACAGACATGGACTCCCAAATAGAGGTTTGATCAGATGCTCGCGAGTAGAAAGCAGTACCTGCCTATCAGAATTCACTTGCCATGTCTATGTATCTGACTGACTTCTAGGTGAAAAAAAGTCCGGTAACTGAAAGCCATACCATGTTTCGGCCATGGCCATCAAGTCGGAAATAAATTTAGAAACGATCACATTGTAGGGATCAACGAGGTCCTGGTGTCTTCTAATGAACTGAGAAGCATTAACTCCGTATGCAGGTGCCGAAGGAATATTGCTACTCAACCAGAGGCCCACGAGCCACAATGCTCACCAGATCTCTAGCTACAAATTGCTATCACATTTGTACTGTCTCAAACTTGCTATCAAACTTGTACAGGCTAATACAAAATATAAAACTATAAAGTCTCAAGCTGACCATCTGTTGAGTTGATAACAAAATATGTAACTATTTTCACATTTTAAATGCTGTGGCAACAAAAAAGGATTCCTTTCAAAGGTTTGTTTTTTTGCTATATTTTTCCCTGTGGTTTTATGGCAACTGATCAAAATGAGCTGTGTGCAGAAAGAACATAATAGAGTATATGGTTTCTGAGGAGGTAATTTAAGGTATTTTTTCCATTTTTGCATTTCGGTTTCAATGGAAACAAATGAAAATAAGCAATGAGCATAAAATCATATGGCTGATAGGAATCTACTCAAGGAATATTTCTATAAACGTTTTGTGAAAATATCTGCAATGGCTTGGCAGTAGATGCCATTTTTCAATTTGCCCCAATATAAGTATATGGAAACCCTACGTTGCC
This sequence comes from Ctena decussata, assembly GCA_963989385.1. Taxonomy (NCBI): domain Eukaryota; kingdom Metazoa; phylum Mollusca; class Bivalvia; order Lucinida; family Lucinidae; genus Ctena; species Ctena decussata. Next base: position 19,158,110 of record OZ022498.1, read on the forward strand.
ATACCAACCAAACTAAAGAGCTGATTTTCATGCAAAAACACAAAATCTGTAAACACGCACATGATGAATATTTCTATAAAGTATCGGCATCACAGAGCCTATGTTTTCTGAGAAGATATTCTATATGTATTAACCCTTTTTTGCATTTTAGTTCCAAGGCAACCAAAACCTCTTGGCCCTGAATCACCCACCTGAGCAAGTCGGTCATCGGTCAAACTAGGTTCATCATTTGAACAAACCAAGTAGTTTGAAACTGTCAAGATATGAGAGACACTGGTTAAAGAGAGAGGCGCCATTTTCAGCGGAAATTTTATTTTCAGATTGACTCAGAATAACCCCAATAATCCGAAAGCACCATTAAATATATTATCTGCGCTATGATGAATTACCAGAAGACTTTTGCCGCCAGCACATGGCACTAAACAACAACTGCAGTTAAAAGGAAATACATTCTGAAGTATGATCCTCTAGAAGCAAGAAACACACCAGAGAAACGAAACTAACAGACTCAATTTAACTGAATATGTTCACGTGCAGTAGAATCGGCTCAACTGACAAATAATGAGCCCTATGATCACTGAGGATCTTCTTTCTAGATTTTATTATCTGTGTCATTTTCTAAAGGATTGTTCAATATATTCGCAATATATAACCCAATCACGGTTGATAACTTTGCTGCACTCTTTAATTGCACACCGGGGGATCGGTCGTCAGACTCTATGATGGCCCCGACCTAAAGCTATATATTTTAGTTGGTTGGGACCGGAGCCTTTTTGTCTTTTGCTTGGTCCACCGGGGCTCAACTGGTGACCTTCTTTTGCTTCAGATTTCCAGTGGGGTCGTTTGGCAGGACAGGGATCTCCACCTGTCAGACGGCCCGTTGTATCTGTTGAGTCCTCGTCTTTACTTCTTCATGGTGTTGAAATTTGATTTATGTGTTTACCGTGATGATTCATTGACGAGTTAGAGGGCTATCATGCGAACCGAACAACCAACTAAATGTTTTGTACCACTTCAGAAACTGAGGGTGAGGTTGGGCCTGTAAAATCGATTTAAGCCCCCCAGTAATTCATTACTGACCGTTCCAAGGCGGTAGTTCTGTTGTGGTTCTCTGTTGCCTGTTTTTGGTGTCAGAGTTTCTGTGATGTTTTACCTTATGTATGTTCTTATTATTTTTGGTTCGGTTTGGGTTGCTGAGTGGCCACCTTTTGGGAACAAGCTGCTCACTCGGTTGGCCATATGTTCTCTGTATCTTGATTATTTGTAATCTTAGTTGTTTCCAACTATGGTTTGAGGGCTGGATTTGGATTTTGATTGTTTCAGTTCCTGGTCTTTGCATACTTTTTACTTTTCTCTATAATTTCCGATTTAGGGAAACTAAGAGACACATATTTAGAACAATCAACTTGAAAGAGCTTGGGGGAAAATGAGTTGTGACGTCATCATTGGTTTGATGACATCACTTAATGTCGAACCTGTTGCTCGCATCGTTAAAGATGCCAGAAGATTGTTTCAGAGCAACACGTTAAGTAAGTTATTAAAATTTACATGAAACTGGGTAAACCCATAAACGAAATTAAAACTGGTTTGTATAAAATGTATGGAGATTCTGTCCTATCCTAAACGGCAATTTATAAGTGTTTTCATCGCTTTCTTGACGGCAGAGACTCTGTTAAAGACGACAGTAGAAGTGGACGTGCTCTTAAGATTACTGAAGAAATGGACTCTGCGGTAGAGAAGTTTGTGCCCCAGGAGACAGGCGAGTTACCATCAAGCAGATAGCAGAGCTCACTTCAGAATTTACTCCGGAACCGCTCAAGTCATTTTAACTAGTAGATTAGGAATATGCCGTGTCTGTGCAAGATGGGTACCCAGGCTACTGGTCCCTGACCAAAAGAGCGTGAGGGTAGAATTTTGTCGGGATATTCTCCTAGGGTATGAGGAAGAAGGTGATCAGTTTCTCAATAGAGTTATTAATGTGATGAGACCTGGTTTCATTTCTTCGAGCCAGAAAGCAAACGATAAAGTACAGGCTGGACGCACGTTTCATCAACGTCCCCTGTGAAAGACAGGCTTTCAAAGTCAACTGGAAGCAAATGTCAATTATTTTCTGTGACGTCTGAGGGATAGTCTACAATCATATGGTATAAGCAAAAACTGCAGTCAATATTGAGTATTATTCAAGTTTACTGCGTACTGAGTAGCAAAAGGCTGTTAAGGAAAAGCTTCCTGAACTTGCGCGGTCCGGTTTCATTCATTATTAGGACAATACACCAGTTTTTGCAAGCCGTCTTGTTCGGAGCACAATGCGCGATTTGAGTAATAAACCTCTATGGCACCCACCTTACAGTCCAGATTTGACTGTTTGTAACTTGTATCAGCTTTGTTGAAGAGGTGACTCACGCAATGAACAAGTATCATTGGAACATACTAAGGCTCTGTGAAATGCCCTGAAAAAAACTTTGGTGAGATGTCAACAGATGACAGACACAAACTTTATTTCAGCAGAGAAGAGGACAAACATGAGTATGGGGTCGGATTTCTTTTGCATAAGGACATGGTGAGTGCTGTCTTGGGATGCCGACCAGTTTCTAGCAAACTGATTTCAATCCGCCTGAGAGCAGCTCCTTTCAGCATCACCATCATACAGGTTTATGCACCAACATCTGGACATGACGACAATGAGGTCGAACACTTCTACCAGCAACTCCAGGAAATCATAGACCAAACACTTAAGAAGGACATTCTGGTTGTATAAGGTGATTAGAATGCTAAAGTCTGAAACTTGGAAAACGTTTGTGGACCCCACTGCAATGTCGAGACAAATAAGAGAGGTCTCAGACTGCTAGAGTTTGCAACATGTAACAGCCTAGTACTGACAAACACCCTTGGCCCTCACAAACCATCAAGAAGATGGACATGGCACGGCCCAGATGGGAGACACTACAACCAGATTGATTACATCTTGGGGAGGAAGCGCTTCCGATCAGGAGTCAACATCTATAGGACGAGGAGTTTTCCTGGAGCAGACGTAGCAAGTGACCAAGACCTGGTGATGATGACATACCTTGATTACGACCTACAATACAATAGTGACCGATGCAGCCAGTGAGATACTTGGGAAAGAACGTCATAGGAAAAAGCCCTTGGTCACCAGAGATGTTCTCGACCTCTGTGATGAGAGGAGAAATTTGAAGAAGAAGCGGTATGAAGCAGGAGGAGCAAAAGAATACAGGGAAGCAAACAAGAGGATTCAGAAAGCGGTGAAGAAAGCTAAGGAGGACTGGATAGCTAGTCAGTGCGAGGAGATCGAAACTTGCCTGAACGAAAACAACAGCAAGAAAGCATACCAGCTGGTGAAGGATCTAACTCTAGAGAAACAAGGTAGATCCACAACTATCCTGAACAGGTCTGGAAAATGCCTTATTAAAGAGGAACAGGACATTCGCAGCAGATGGACAGAATATTTCTCAGAACTTTACAACCATGAGACTTACGTTGACAATACTATTCTGGACTGCAATCAGCCCCGTGAAGAAGATCAACAACCGATCCTTCGTGAGGAAGTTGAGATTGCAGTAGCAGCACTAAAGAAGGGGAAGTCTGCCGGGGTTGGTAATATACCAGCAGAACTTGTTCAAGCTGGCGGGGAGACCATGATTGATGTGATAACAGATATCTGTAACAGGTTCTGGAGAACAGGAGAATGGCCTACCCCATGGACTCAGTCGATGCTTATTACACTCCCTAAAATGGGCAACATACAGCTCTGCCAGAATTTAAGAACCATCAGCCTCATCAGTTCATCAGTCATTCAAGCAAAAACATGCTAAAAGTCATCTTGAACAGGCTGTAACCACAAGCCGAAGAGATAATCGCTGAGGAACAGGCTGGGTTCCGAGCAGGAAGGAGCGCCACAGAACAGTTCTTCAACCTTGAAATCCTGTGTGAAAAGTATTTCCAACGTCAGCAGAATCTGTATCATGTCTTTATTGATTTCAAAAAAGCTTTTGACAGGGTATGGCATGCAGCCTTATGGGCCACCATGCGGTAGTACAATATCGGTGCAAATCTAGTTCGCTCCATTTAGCAGCTAGACGATAAGGCTACAAGTGCAGTCCTGATAAATGGCAGCACCGGAGAGTGGTTCTGCACAACAGTTGGAGTAAGACAAGGATGTCTTCTGTCACTCCCCCCCCCCCCCTCTTCAACATTTTTCTCGAACGGATCATGTCTGATGCTCTGGAAGCACATGACGGAAAGGTTAGCATAGGCGGCAGAAACATTACCAACCTGCGGTTTGCCGAAGACATAGACGCTCTAGCTGAGGAAGAGCAGGAACTAGAGGCTCTTGTTGAAAGTCTCAACCAAACCTGCACAAGGTATAAGAAGGAGATCAGTGCTGAGAAGACCAAACTGATGACGAACAGCGCAGATGGCATCCAGTGGGAGATCAAAGTAAAGGGCAGAAGCTGTGTACCGTAACAAGCTTCAAATACCTTGGAGCAGTTGTCTCAGATGATGGCTCAAAATAGGAGGTTCTCTCAAGGATTGCACAACCCACTTCAGCTCTTACCAAGCTGAAACCAATTTGGAGAGATAACAATATGTCTCTTGGATCAAAGGTGAAACTTATGCGCTCCCTTGTCATTTTCATATTTCTGTATGCCTGTGAATCGTGGACCTTGACATCAGAGTTAGAGAAAAGAACGCAGGCCATTGAAATGAGATGCTACCGAAGGTTACTGAACATTTTGTACAAGGACCATATAACCAATGGGAAGGTTCGCAGAAAGATCCGAGCAGCCATTGGAGAACATGATGAACTCCTTACGATGGTCAAGAAACGGAAACAAGGGTGGTTTGGTCACATCTCAAGGTCTTCTAGTTATGCAAAGGCGATTCTACAGCGCACAGCGAAAGGAAAAAGAAGAGGTAGACAGAAGAAGAGGTGGGAAGACAATATCAAGGAGTGGACAGGGATGGATTTTGCCAGTTCAACTAGGGCAGCCGAAAACAGGACAAGGTGGAAAGGGATTGTTTCGAAGTCATCTGAGGTGCCCCAAAGACCTAGTAAGGTTTTTGGATAGAATAGAAAAAAATAACTTGTTTCTGTTTCCGTCGGTAAAATCGGTTACAGAAAAAAATGAGTCCAGAGAAGAAATAAGTGCTGCTATAACGGGAGCGCTGAGAGAATGGTCACGTGACGACCTACATCAACATTCCTTACGTGGAAGGAAAGATGTCCAAGTGCATACAGTCTGAGGGATCTTACTTTGAAAAATAACCATTTATTTTGGTAAGTTTCTGTCCTTATAACAATTGTAGAGACAAAGCGAATATATTTATCACACCTGGTATGTAGGTTTCTTTCCGGAAAATAATCGTGAATTTATGAGTATTTTAGTGCATGTTACATGTTTATAGCTAAATGATTCGATGCCTTACATGCAGATATTTTCAGGATCCAGCTTTTCGATGTAGCGATATTCGCCTGCATTCCGCAGAAAAACGTCGAATTCGGAGCAGCCCTGCCCGATAGAAGTGTTTAATAATTATTCATATAAGCAGTATCGATGGCTACATGTGTATTTCTGATTGAGTTTAACACACCCCACCAGACACATGACGTCGCAATGACGTCGATGCAACGTGATGACGTCGACGCGACGTCATTACGACGTCACGTGCCGTCTGGGACTAGATGAGGAGGAAATGATCTGTAACCGAGATATGTCGGTATAATTGCTTGCCACATTCTACCCTTTATGAGAAATGGGGGAAAATAAAGACGTCACACAAATCAAATCAAGATAAGCGGGAAGTCAGGGGGTCAGCTGTTTCAGAGCATATAGTCATGGGGCTTCCCTATCACCGCGACACGAGAAAACCAACAAAGTGGTTGTGCACAAAGCGCAGACTCGGATTAGCCTTGGATTCCGCTCAGTCTAATCAGACTCTTCCCTTAGCGCTTAAAAGATAGCCAAGGATCAAAGCCTACCCCGATGCGAGACTGGGCGCATGCCCAGGCTGATCTGGGTCTGCGCTGGGCGCACAACCACTTTGCAGGTTTGGCGTGTCACGGCTAGTATACAAAAAAGTCAAAGACCAATAGAAAGCCGACAAACGATGACGATAACAATAAACCACCACAGAAGCACTGCCTCTGAATCTTTTTCTTTTAGGGGAGAGTCGGGTAACTTCGGACGGCGGGTAAATTTGGACAGTGACATTGTTTTCTTTGTATGTCCGTTGTTTTGAATTAAAACAAAATTAACCGAGCAATCAGTGAAAATCCTGATGAGACGGCTCATTATGAGCCGTCTCATCTAGATTTTTACTGTCTGCCATGATATGTCCGAATTTACCTGCCTGTCCGAAGTTACCCGACTCTCCCCTATTCGTGGCTTGTTTTGACAGGTCTTTATTTAAGTCACCACCTGTTTATACAGTATGTTATGTTGATATTTTTATATACATTTCACATTAATTATTGGTCAATTATTATAGAAAAAAGTATTTTATATGGATTTTATCGCTGTGTAAACGCCGGCAAATCATTAACACCTTGCCGCATTGCTATTCCCTGTAAAGTGTCTGTCCACCTCAGGTCAGCAGCTGACAGGGTCAAAAACTAAGTAAACATCTTCAGCTAAGTAAGTAAGTGAGTAATGGCTTTATTTTACGAGGGTGACTCATTTGGTAAAACCAATCATCCCTGAGTCCCTCTTAAGACGAGCACAGCATATACATGGTAACAAACATAAAACATTGATAAATACAAGTGAACATTATGAGTAGAAAGTGGATGACAGAAATGAAAAGCTTGAATGAAAAAGGAATATTTTTTTATTCTTTATATATACATTATCTCTGTAAACTATCAAGATCGCTTTGGCGGTGGAGGTATGTGAGCATGACTATTAAAGTTTATATCAATTGTGTTGGCAGTTCTTATTTCAACTGGAATGCTATTCCAAATCAAAGCACCTGAATAAGATAAGCTGTTTTTAAACATGTTTAATTTAGGCCTTGGTGTCTTAAAATTCTTAATTGAATCAGAGCGCAATGTCATTGTATCATTACTATTACAGCCTTTAATTTGGAACAGTTCCGTAATATAAATTGGAGAAATGTCATGAGTTACCTTACACATTACTTTAGCTTTGTTTATGAAAACTAATTCTTCAAATGATAATATATTTAATTGCCTACGAGCATCTTTATAGCTGCTTACAACTTAAACATCACTTGCTGCCAGTATGGGCGACTGCCACGAAATGGGCGCAAGAACCGATAAGCATCACCCTTCATTAGCAGTGGCCTAATTCTGTCTGGATATTTGAAAAGTGATGCTTTGAGTGGCTCTCCACCGTCCTCAGCAGAAAATGACTTCCTCAACGCCACTGATATTGAACGCCGGTATCTGTTGCCATTCTGACACAAACTGTCAAACTAATAGATATTCAATATTAGGTGCAAATTTTCCACCACTCTCAAGAACTCTCCGCTAGAAATATTTTTTGGCAGAGAGTGACATAGGTCTAGGGTGTGTCAGCCCAAACTTACCAGAAGGAAATGATGTTGGAAAACTCAATTCTTCAAAGTTTGTGTCTCTGTTAACGTGTTAGGTTTGTGAGTGATTCGCAGGCGTTTACACAATGATAAAATCCACACAAATAATTTTCATTTCGTGTAATTGCAGCTCGATCATCTATATCTGAAAATCGTCGGCATAACTTAGAAATCTCCGCTAAGGACATGGTTCCGAGATTCCTGTTCAGGGGAATTATCGATGTATGAAAGCTGTTTTCCGCGCGTTCTTGACCAGTCAAATTGTACTAAATAAGCAGTAGAATTCTGAGTTAAAATTATTCTTTGATAGCCCATCTTTTCTACCGGATGAAGAATAGCTGTACTGAGATGATCAGTAGCTTCGGGGCTGACTCAGTGCACTTAAATCTCTCAGTTCCTTTTGGTATGACTGAGACGTAATTGTCTATTGTTGAGGCTCACAAAAATTCCTCACCCTGCCGGTATCCTTCAGGTGATTGAGTCGGTTAAGGTGGTGATATATGGTAAATGTAAAAATCTGCATAAAGCCATAAAAAAGTAAAGTATCTCCCTGAAAGTTAGCAGACTTCTTATTTTTGTTGTTCTTCACAGTTTAGAATACAAAATAGACCTACATGCTGCTTAAAAAAGTGTTTTATAAGGAAAGATCAAAGGGTAGTTTTCTGAGCAATAATAAAAAAAATTAACATCGTTATTGAAAATTTACGTAGTACTGAAGGTGCGTTATTGCATAATGAAGAGCGTCCTAGCAATTATTTATTCCAACTCTTTCTCAAATTGTAATGTAGACCAGATGAAAACCGTAGCTTTTTCTCAAATGTTCAACCATGTACAAGGTAATGTACACTGGGTGCATTTATTAAATACAGGGTAGGCAAGCATACCTATGTAACACCTACAGTATAAATAATACATTACTTACATGATCACTGGTGTGTAGATGAAATTGTTCAACCTTGTTAAAATAATCTCACCTGTCTCACCTGTGTGTTTTGACAAAAAAATTGGACACAGACCGCATTTTTTTTTTCATCTGCTCAGCCTAATAATGTGTGAAAGAGTTTGAAAAAATAATTGCTAGGACGCTCTTCAAACTGCAACACGGAACTCTCAGCACTAAGTATATTTTCAATAACAATATTATTTTTTCAGATTATTGCGCACAAAATTACCCTTTGATCTTTCCTCATAAAACACTTCTTAACATTGACAAATGCTGTATTTTGGGAGTCTGAATTGTGACAAACAACATAAAGAAGGCATATGCTAAGTTTTGGAAAGATCAGTGGTATTTTGGGTGTTTTATACAGATTTTTGTTTTTGCCCCACATCAGTGATTATCACCACCTTAATTACTCTCGCAACAATATTTTGGGTATTATTAGCATAAAATTGCAAACTAGCGGAAATGCATCGATCCGCCAGTTGTAGTTGAAATCTGTCGCAGCCATCGGTCGGCAAAACTATTTCCCTGCAAACGCTCAAAAGAACTGAACAGTGTTATACACGTGAAACTTGATCCTGTGTTCAAAATTGATCCGCGACACGACAAAACCAACAATGTGGTTGTGCGCCCAGCGCACACTCAGATCAGCCTGGGCTTCCGCCCAGTCTGATCAGTGCCTTCGCTGTCCGCATGGATATAACTTAGACCCTAAGCTACCCTTTAAGCGCTTAGTGAAGAGTCTGATCAGACTGGGAGGATTCCCAGGTCGATCTGAGTCTGCACTGGGCGCACAACCACATTGTTGGTTTTGTCATATCGCGGCTAAATTTTTTAGTGGGCACTTGATTTCGGGTTTCAATTATAGCGTGTGGAAGGAAACAACCATTTGAGATGTATACGTAACTGATATGTGCCATTTGTTTGTTTGTTTGTTTTATCATATCATGTTCATGTGCGTCAGTTGTTTGTTTTAGATTCTGTCACCTTATAAAGGTGTTAAACGCATTTTGTCAACTTGTGTCGCGCTTTATTTGTTTCCTCCAGTTTCAAATGTCATAAAATACCAGACTGACATTTGGTGGTGCCACCCGCGCTCGAATATACGTGGGCATCTTTTACCCGATATCTGCGGCAATGCCTCTTGGATTACTAATTAAAGCTGACTCTAAATGGAAAGTCCGAAGCCTGCCGAGACCTGCTTGTCATATATTTGTTTCATTTTGGGGGGGGGGGGGGGTTAACCGACACTCCAGATGTTAATGCAGGTTTTTTCTATGTATCAGAACGCATGAATCGTACTTTACCCTGTCAGGGTAGACAAGTGTTTGTTTATTTGCACGGCGGTTTTTTTTCGGACCGCGAACTAACTGACAACACCATCATTAATATGTAACAGATTGATAGTGCCTACCCACCTGTGTCTTTGGTAAGACCCATGGAGGACATACTAGTCCTTTATACTCTGGCATCAGATTGGCATGAAGGTGTGTAGGAAAACAAAGTGGGACGTTTGACCAGCGATGACTCAGATCAGCCTGGGCAGTCGCCCAGCACATCTGTACGGACAATGAAGACTCTCATCAGTATGGGCGGATGCCCAGGCTGATCTGAATCTTCGCTTAACGCACATGCAACTTTGTTGGTTTTGTCGTGCGCGGCTCATATGGGAAACCCTTCCACAATAGAGTCTACTCTTAATGGAAAGAATTACTCTTATGGGAACAAATTCTTTTCGAATTATTGGAGGCCTCTCTGACTCCGTATTGGCAATTAGCCCTCGAATTTGTTTCATCAAAGTTTCTGATATTTTATGCGCTTGACTGTTATGTCGCAAAATGTTTTCATTTTGACGAATGTCCGATTTTTTTCTTTTCAATTATTCTTCTAGCGCGCAAATAATGCTTAAAAGATTTTTTATGCTCATCATACAAATTGTTGATATCCCATTATCGAACTTAAAACGAACGTCGGGCTTCAGCTAAAATTGATAACATTGGAGACGCCAAAGTCAGCAATGAAGTAAAACAAATCGTTGCAGAAATTCAAGCGAAATAAAAATCTTAAAGAGTTCCTTCAAGAGCAGAGAGCACATTCGAAAGAAAAAACATGGGCTATACTTCGAAGTATCGGCTAATTATGCCTCATTAGTCCCCTGACATGAAATGCTAGCGAAGCCTGCTTACTTTCCGTTGTTATAATAGCTCAACCCATTTTTCTCTTAATTTCACATAGCCAGCTCATAATCCCACTTTCACATATTCAAGATACGCGTTCATCCCAAAAAGAATCTTCTACCTATCGTTTGCAACATCTTTTGTTTGCATTAGCAACGAGACATAGTTAGCTTTTGAATAATTTCCCCATTGTAAATTAACAAACTGGACATGTAAGCAACTGGGATAATGTTTGACAACAGCTCATAGATTGAAGATATGCAATGTCGTTAGCAACTTGATGCACTATTCGTAAGCGGTTAAGACGCAATGTGGTTTTGTCTACTGTAAGAAACATCAACCTTTATAATCACGTTCCGAGTGTCGTCAGTCAGTCTTACCTAGTCTGCATTGAAGCTTTCTTCGAATTGTTATGATGCTAATTATTTGGTTTGTGTTAACATGTTACATACTGACCTATACTCCGGTTAGGGGTCCCGGTCATTGAATAAACCTACCTTCTAGACCTTCTAGAAAACAAACCCTAGTCAACCGATCGCACTTTCTTGCAAATTATGATTGAACCCGTTTGTAGACATATATGTGGGCTCTTCTGAATTTTTTTCAGGTCATTGTTAAAAGATTGCTGTCTTGAAGCGTTTTGAAAATTTGCTAAAAGTGGGCGAAAATATCCAGCATGAGCTTGTTCTTGAGCCACGAGCCATCATGAGCCAGTCGTGAGCCATGGACCCTCGGGGTCGAAATTTCAACCAAAGACTAGACGAGCCTCATCCCTGGTTGAAATTCCGTACCCTCGGGTGAGATTTCCCTATCACTTGACACCCATGAAGGATTCTTATAATCTTCCGTTTGCAACCATTTTTTTGCATAAGCAACAATTTACTGTTTTCTATAGTCCTTTTATTTGAAGAAAGTAGACATTCAATCAACTACATGTATGAGCCGTTCATCAGTCAGTCAGATTTTTGATGTCACTAAATTGTAATGACGTCACTCTCTTAGCAACTTGACGCGCGCGTTATAAGAGGCTAAGCTGCATTTGGGTTTTGCCTTCTAGAAGAAAACAAGAGGGCCATGAGGTCCAAAATCGCTCACCTGAGTAAAAAGATCAATGGGCAACTAGGATCATCATTTGAACAAACCTAATAGCATAAACTGTCAAAATATGAGAGACACTGCTTTAAGCTCAAAACGACCTTGACACCCGTTGCTAAAAATGTTCAAGTATTCATTTATTTGACTTTTTTATTAAGTTCTGCATCAAAATTTTCTACAAATTCCATGAACTTTTGAATCTAACCATTTTCCCATACAGAAGCACCAGAAAGTATATTTGACATTGCCAAAAATTATCAAATCCCTCAGTTCCTGTAGACTCACCATGAAATTTAGTTACATGTCCCGAGTGGCTTTTGAGATGTTTGAAATTGTCAAAATATGAGAGTCCTGGGTCAAAGAATGACCTTGACTCTTGTTCTCACTAATCCTTATGTACTCATTAAGATGACTATATATACCAGATTTTAGGCCTATATCTTCAAAACAATTCTTGTGTTCCAGAATTTTCCAATATTTGACTTTGCCGATGAAAAGGTCAAGGTCAACCCTAGGTGATCACTTCAACAATCTTGATAATACTTTAGTACCCAAACCTACATGCCAAGTTCCAAGGCCATCTGTTGATTGGTTCTGAAGAAGAATGTTTTACTATATATGGGCGTGGCGGCAATGTTGATCATGTGATCCAGGCTATTTGAAGAAATATTCGTTTTCTCAAGCCCTGGAGACTCTATATGATATTTGGTTATAAGAGGCTTTTGAGGAGAAATTTGAGACTGTCAAAATATGAGAAATCAGGGTCAAAGGTCAAAGCATGACCTTGCCGTCTTTTACTCATAAATCTTCAAGCACTTATTAAGATGACTGTATATACCAATTTTTTAGCCTCGATCTTCAAAATTCTACATGCATTCTTATGTTCTAGCATTTCCCCATATTTGATTTTGTTGTATGAAGGTCAAGCTCAACCCAAAGTCATCATTTGAACAACCATATTGGTACTCGAGTACCCAGTTATACATACCAAGTTTCAAGGCCATCAATAAATGGATTCTGGAGCAGTAGCTTTTTAAAAGATTTTTATCATATATGGGCGGGGTGGCCATGTTGTTCATGTGACCCAGACCTTTTGAACAAATTTCTATTCTCTCAACCCCTGGAGGGTCTATATAAAATTTGGTTACAATTGTCCCAGTGGCTTTTGAGGAGATTGCTAGAAATTGTAAAAAACTGAGAGTTCAGGAACAAAGGTAGAAGATTTTTAAAGAGTTTTACCATATATTGTATCAGGCGAACATATTGGTCATGTGACCCAGACCATTTAAATTTCATTTCCTCAACTTCTGAAAGTTTTATATGAAACGTGGTTACAACTGACCCAGTGGTTTTTAAGGAGATTGTTTGAAACTGTCGAAATATGAGAGACCTGGGTCAAAGTTCAAAGAATGACCTTTACCTCTTGTACTCAAAAATCTTAATGTACTCATTAAGATAACTGTATTTATTAACTTTTAGACCAAAATCTTCAACAGTTTCCAAGAAATCTTAGGTTCTAGCATTTTCCAATATTTGACCTTGTCGTAAGACGGTCATGGTCAACCCAAGGCCTTTATTTGAACAATTTTGAGTACCAAATGCTACGCACCAAGTTTCAAGGCCATCAGTCAATTGTTTTTCTAGAAGTTTTTTTTAAGGTTTTTACCATATGTGATCCAGACCATTTTTATCAAATATTCATTTCCTCAACACCTGAAAAATATATATGAAATTTGGTTACAATTGACTCAGTGGCTTTTGAGGAGATTGTTTGGAGTCGTCAAAATATGAGAGACCTTGGTCAAGTGTCAAAGAATGGCCTTGACCTCCTGTACTCACAAGCCTTCATGAACTCATTAAGATGACTGTATTTACCAATTTTGAGGCCAAAAACTTCAACAGCTTCCAAGAAATCTTATGTTCTAGCATTTTCCCATATAAAATCACCAATACCAAATTTGACCAAACCGTAAAATAGGTCAAGTTCAACCCAAGGTCATAAGTTGAAGAATCTTTATAGTACTCACGTACTTGATGCTACATACCAAGTTTCAATGCCATCGGCCAATTGGTTTTGGAGAAGAAGGTTTTTACCATATTTGGGCATGGCGCCATGTTGATCATGTAACAAAGGACCATTTGAACAACCTTTCGTTCCCACGACTTTTAGAGGCTACATATTTAACGTGGTTACAATCGACCCAGGAGTTTCAGAGGAGATGTTGTATGAAATTGTTGATGGACGACAGACGGACGGACGGACGACGACGACGACGGAGCCTACCTATCCTACGAGCTAAAAAAAGTCAACATATCGTCTTTTCCTGCTATTATCAAAATGCCTATATGTACTGTGTACATGTAGTACTGTGAACATGTATCAGCCCATTTATAAACCTGGGCCCAATGTTATGAAACCTTTTTAGATGCTCAACTGAGAATGTGCTGTATGTTTATACCATCTTTTAATAAGTATTATTGCCGGGCCGGCTAGCGCAATCGGTAGGGCACCTGACTCGTAAGTCAGAGGTCCTGTGTTCGAATCCCGGTCTGGCTACATACTTTCGTTTCTCCTTCCGCTGATTCAAGAAGGGCAGTTGTCAGTTACTGGCGAAAGTATGTGCACTTAGTACTGGTTAACCGATCAGGAGGTCTAAGCCTGTACAGGAATAGTGTGGTTAGGTTAACTGACCGTCCCGACATGACCTTAGTTGTTTACCGTGGACGTTAAGCATCAAATCAACCAACCAACCAACTAAGTATTATTAGAATACTAAACAACGCTAGTTTTGAAACACTCAAATACGAAATTATCAGAAAAGCGAATATTGAAATCAATAAAAGTCTGTGCCAATTGCATAGAATTTATTTAGTTTGAGTTTGAATTTTCATACGCAGCTGAGCTGGGTATGGAAAAAGTATTTATAACCTCGGGGCCTGATAAACATGCCGGACAGCTACAATTTACTTCAGATGACGGATTACCGTGTTTTAAAATTGATTTTGATTTGAGGTTATAAACCAGAGGACCAATGGTCCTGTAGCTTACCTGACACCTTCTGTCAACGGACACAATTTGTCACTTTGCTCATTTTTACAAACTTGAACCAGTGACTTATAAGGAGTGCAAATTTTAGTTTCAAAAGCATCTCAGTGACCTTGAGCAAATTTTTAAAATAACGTTGACCTTTGATGACCTTATGTCTTCATGTATTCATTTAGTTAACCATATTTTCCAATTATTATATTCAGGCTTAAAAAGTTTCCATGAAATCAATTGTTTAAGCATTTTCCCATATAAAAGCATAACGTACCAAAGCCACCTTACCATAAATAAGGTCAAGATGGTCAATGCACGGTCATGATTTGTAAAAACTATGATGGACCCTAGTCTCCGATGCTACATACCAAGCAACAAGGTCATTGGGCCTTTGGTTCTGGAGAAGAATATTTTTGAAGGGTTTTTACCATATATAGGCATGGCGGCTATCGTGGTCTTGTGACAATGACCATCTGAACAAACTTTGGTTCCTTTGACCCAGTAAAATTCCGTATCAAATATGGCTTCAAACGGCCTAGTGGCTTCAGAGAAGATGTTTGAACATGTTTATGGGCGACAGAATCTCAGCGACCTTGAACAAAGATATTTGAAAATGTTGACGGTTGACGGAATCTCTGTGTCCTAGAAGAAAGGTCAAATAATGGCATTCACCTTTAGCGACATAATTACTTTATCTGGTCATTTGGTTCATATACGAGGGGTGATCAAACAATACGTGGACTATAGCTGTGGCGGTAAGGGCATTGCAGTTCTAGTAATTTTTGTCATACCGCCAAAAAGTTCGATCTTTTAGCTACGTAATGTGAGGTTTTTAAGAAATTTCAATGAAAAATGAGTATTTTCTTTCATTTTATATTAGGTAGGTACAGCAACAGTGGAGCACCACATTAATGACGTTTGACGTTTTGCCCCATTTGAACATTTTTGTTCTTTTGTTTCTCTGGTTTCTAAAACTAGCCCCCTTTTTGCAGATTTTTCATGACTTTCACCAATTTAAGACACATCTGCCCGCAGTATTATTGTTTTCAAGAATTTTATAGCATACTCTTCTCAACTTACTGGGTTCACAAATCCAGACCGAACATTTGCTTTCAATGTCGTTTCCACGCACAAGACTTTTGCGGTGTGTGTCTAACTGCAGATCTACAACCCTCGAATCAGTGTCAGCATCAGACAAATAATATACAAGGATCAAATGATATTAAAGTTGATCACTCAAAACATTTCTTTGATTCTGCCCTCATTTTTCTTACAATTATACACAAAACCTTGATTTTGCATTAAATACACGGTATAATGGATGACGTCATTTTGTCGCCCTTGTGTGACCCACAGACCATATTTTACGCTGCTTGTCTAAGCATAACAATTGTTGACGACAATAATTTCCTCACAGTAAAACGTGGAAACCATAGCAAAATAGCATACCAAATGTCAAGCATTTTACTCTACTGCAAATATAAGACATGGCCAAAGATAAAACAAACAATTCGAAATAACAAGGCAAATTTTTACCGTGCTCCGCAGAACCGTCATAGGGTTACTATGACGACCTATATAGAAAACATCCCGAACTTACACTGGTTAATTAATTACATCACTAGATAAAAGAAAGATGACTCTATATCTACTGCAAATTTAATGAGTTTACTATCAATAATCAAATTTCTACAGCAAAAGTCCGCGTGTATTTTGATGATCCCTCGTATATCAAATATTATACCTAAGACTTAAATACTTTCTGAGAAATCCACTTTTTAAGCATTTTCGCCATATAAAAGCGTAACGTACCAAAGTTGACCGTGTCGTTAATTAAGTCAATGTCAACCTACGGTCCTGATTTGTATAAACTATGATGGGCTCAAATGCTCAATGCTACATACCAGGTTTCAAGAACATGGACATTTCCTTTCTGGAGAAGAAGAATTTTGGAGTTTTTTTTGTTATATATATATATATGGGCGTGGCGGCCATCTTGATTATGTGACCCAGAACATACTTTCGTGCCCCCGACCTAGATAGACTCCATATTAATATGTATTCAATCGGCCCAGTGGTTTCAGAGGAGAAGATGTTTGAAAATAGTGACGACGGACGGACGACGGATGCCTGGCTATACTATAAGCTCACCCATGATCCTCAAGGCTCAGGTGAGCTAAGAACGCTAATCGAATGTTTCAGGGTATGCCACAACCACCGTCATCCCATGAAAAAGAGGAAAAGGACAAATACACACGCGCAAACAAACAAATGCACGAGAAGCACAAGACCAGCTCCCTCTTCCCCAACTGAGGTGATAAGAATGCTAAACACACGCAGAAACGAGGACAAAATGCAATAGATAACTTTAAGATATAAAGTGTCCGCATAAGGTCGGATAAATATAAGCCATAGTGCGCCAGTCCATGTACAATAGATTTATATCACCATCGTGATCGGAATTTTAATCTGGGTTACTCAAAATTTGACTCCTCGGGTGAAATTTCCCAATTCTACATGGATACTCGCGATGGGTTCTTATTACCTTTGATTTAATAGTGACGACGGACGGACGACGGATGCCTGGCTATACTATAAGCTCACCCATGATCCTCAAGGCTCAGGTGAGCTAAGAACGCTAATCGAATGTTTCAGGGTATGCCACAACCACCGTCATCCCATGAAAAAGAGGAAAAGGACAAATACACACGCGCAAACAAACAAATGCACGAGAAGCACAAGACCAGCTCCCTCTTCCCCAACTGAGGTGATAAGAATGCTAAACACACGCAGAAACGAGGACAAAATGCAATAGATAACTTTAAGATATAAAGTGTCCGCATAAGGTCGGATAAATATAAGCCATAGTGCGCCAGTCCATGTACAATAGATTTATATCACCATCGTGATCGGAATTTTAATCTGGGTTACTCAAAATTTGACTCCTCGGGTGAAATTTCCCAATTCTACATGGATACTCGCGATGGGTTCTTATTACCTTTGATTTAATTCATGCACTTGCAAACATCATGAGCACTACAGAAAATATTAATGAGCCGCGAGACGACATAACAAACAAAGTGGCAGGTGCACCCCCAGCTAAGACCAAGCTCAGGCTGAGCATCCGCTCAGTATAATGAGAGTCTTCGCTATCGGCACCATGTCCATGTAAATGCATTGTATTATTTCCTCTTATATCTGAATACAGAACTGAGAGTAATAAAGGATATATTCTTTCGTTCGTTCGGCATGGCGGAAGCTTAGATACTTAGGTACCCTGTAAGTGCACAGCAAAGAATCTGATCAGACTGGGCGGAAGCCCAGGCTGATCTGAGTCTTCGCTGTGCGCACATGCCACTTTGTTGGTTTTGTCGTGTCGTGGCTCAACGAGTTTGTGTGCAATCACAGACTGGAATTAAGTACGAAGGAAGACAACTGCTGTTAAACGAAGCAAATGGACAGATATCATTTATTTCGCCTTATCAGTCTATACTAAAAACAAAACAGCATACTAGTCCAAACAATAGGCACAGCGTTAAAATTGTCTTTACTAAACGGGAAATTAAAGTGGAAATGCAAAACCCAGCTTACTTTAACAACGCCATTTCGGCTGCAATTTTAAATACTTTCAGCTGTATGGTTCCATTACCTGGCAACTTTTGCAAACTTATACAGGAATACGTCATTTCCGTCGAGTCCTCATCTCTGATTTATCATAGATCTTACACGTGATTTGTTTGTTTCCGATGCTGTTTCATTGATGGGTTAGGAAACCGTCATGCGGACCAAACAGCTAACTAAATGTTTCGAACCACTGCAGAAGCAGAGGGCGAGGTATGGTACCAGTAAAACATGTTCAAGCCCCCTAGTAAAATTTTGCTGACCGTTCCAAGGCGGTACTTCTGTTGCGGTTCCTTGAAGTTACATTGTGCTATGTCTACTTGTCTATGCTCTTCGGCGGCTCGGTCACCTATTTTGCTACCCGATCTGCCTTTTGTTTTGTTTTGTAAGTTAAAATAACTTAGAGAAAAATAGATGTTGATGCTGTTTTTGATTATGGTAGCTGCATGACCACCTGTTTTGGAAAGAGCTGCTCATTCGGTTTATCGTGCATGTCTTTCGTGAACTTGTGTCATTTTTTCCGAGTGTGTGTGTGCGCTTCTTTCCCTGTTAGTTTTGAGAGCGGGATGAGGGATTTGATTGTATTAAGGACCTCTGACAGTATCAATGCATATTTGCCCATTTTTCGACAAATTACTGCACCTTCCTCGGGCAACAAAAGTTGAAATATTTGGCATTAATATGTAGCCTTGTGTACTATAAAGACATTTTAACAGTGATTTTGAAAAATTATCATGCCTCTAGACTAACATAGACCAATTTTATCAAGAGGGGTATGTTAATTTTTCAGTCTCTGAAAATAAGTCCATTTATTTGGTTTTCTAAGATATCGAAATCTTAATTGATAACTATGCTAAAACTGACATACACACTACTGTTACTGATATTATGCAATATTTTTTCAGTACTAAGGACTTTAGCCTATTTTTAGATATAAAGGGTGTAAGTACCCCACCCACTTTTTCAGTTTTTCAGCTGTAGACTATCGTTTCCCCCCGTGCCTCAGCAAGCCACTCACATATAATGTGTATTATGATAGTACACACATACATGCAAAGTGGCTAGCTGAGACACGGGGGGGGAAATATCTTTAAAAAACTTTTCCTGTTTCCATTACGTTTTAATTACAAAATTTGGCTTTTTCCACCAAAAATTGAAGTCTATGTGCAAAATAATAAAAAATTAAATTCATGGCCAGTTAGGGGAAGTTGAGAGCAACAAATTTCAAGAGAAATTCTTGGGGATATCAAAATTTTAATTTTGACTATTTTTATAGGCAAATTTACATTACAACCGTCAGAGGTCCTTCCTGATCATTGCCTATCTTGTTACTTTATACAGGAGTACCCACTTGTTTCGTGGGTTTTGCTATAGAAGTGACAGAGTACAAAACAAGACTTCCAATGAAATTCCTAAAAATGACACACGCAAAAACAACATTTTTTGAGACAATACCTTTCTGTTCCCACATGGAAAATTTCTGACAAAAATGGTACATCAATTAAAAGTTCTGGTAAAATCAAGTATAAATGATTTTGTATTCAGTATATGGAAAAACTAGAAAAAGTGTTTATGAAACACTATGCTCCTAACCGTATGCTTTCCTCTAAAGAAGGTTCATCCCATAATGCTTAAATCACAAAGGGGTATTAGTCAGTTCATCTACATCCTAGCCTGTAACCTCATGCCAAATATAATGAACCTAGCGTAAGCGGTTCTTCAGATATTTTGTTAACAAAGTTAATCCTATAGCTTGTTCCTATACAAAATACCTATGTCCGAAAACGGGAACAAGCTCAACAAAAATTAATGAAATAGGCTCAAAAGTACACCTTCGTCCAAACAAGCATGCCAAATATAAGGGTCCTAGCTTATCTGACGTCAGATATTTTGTTCATAAGCTCGTTGCTATACAGAATGCCTATATCCAAAAAAGGGGAATAACTCAACCAAAATGAATGAAATAGGCTCGAAAATTAATCAGATCATTTACTACTTAGTTCAAATCTGTATGCCAAATATAAGGATCCTAGCTTCTGTGGTTCTTCAGAAATTTTGTTCACAAGCTTGTTCCTGTACAAAAGGCCTTTGTCCGAAAAAGGAGAATAACGTAACCGAACATTTACGAAATATGCTCAACAGTTAATCAGGTCATCTACACCTTAGTTTAAACCTGTATGCCAAATACAAGGATTCTGGCTTATGTGGTGTAACCTTAGTGTGTAACTGAATGCTAAATATCAAAGTCTTAGCTTAAGCGGTTCTTCAGATATTTAGTTCACAAATTTGTTCCTTTATTAAATGACATTCAAAAAGGGGCATTACTCCTGAATGACAAGACCAGCGGAGAAAAATACGTGTCCCTCTCCTTAAGGAGAGGAATCAAATAAGTATTTATGCTTCCGTTCCAATCCTGCTAAATTTATATATTCACAATGTATAATTGAATTATATGAAATTGGCAATAAAATATGTTTAAACCAAAAATACGTGTCCGCTTATTCTACATGCCACTATAAAATTATAAGTTCCTATTCCATTACAGTTCTTGACCTATGTAAGGGTACCTTTAGACCATCGGCTTCAATACACTAGGTCGAAAAAGGGGCTCAACTTGGTAAAATATTTGCGACTTTTTTCAAAAGTTTATCAGGTCATCTACACTTGGGCAATGTCTTCCTGCAAAAAGAAATCATGATCCTAGCATGAGGGGTTCACGGGATATTTTTTTCAGAAGGTTCCATAGGCTAACAATGCACTAAGTCGATACAGGGGTATAACTCGGTCACAAATTCATGTTTTTTTTTTCAAAAGGTTATCAGGTCATCTACATCTAGGCAATGTCCTCCTGCCTAGCATCAGGGGTTCTCGAGATATTTTGTTCACACGGTTCCATAGGCTTATTAGGGTTTGGCATCTGATTCAGTCAGTTCCTGAAGAGTAGTTACTCTTTAAATTTACAATGCACTTAGTCGATCAAGGGTCATAACTCGATAAAAAAAATCGCGATTCGCAAAAGCTAATCAGGTCATCTACACCTTAGGCAATATCTTCCTGCAAACAATCATGATCCTAGCATGAGGGGTTCTCGAGATATTTTGTTCACAAGGTTCCATACGCTTACAATGCACAAAGTCTATAAAGGGGCATAACTCTGTCAAAAATACATATTTTTTTTTCAAAAAGTTATCAGGTCACTTACACATTAGGCAATGTCTTCCTGCCAGAAAGCAGGCACCTAACATCAGGGTTTCTCGAGATATTTGTTCACACGGTTCCATAGGCTTACAATGCACTCAGTCGAAAAAGGGGCATAACTTGGTCAAAAAATACAATTCTCAAAAGTTAATCAGGTCATTTCTACCTTAGGCAATATCTTATATCAATATAACGTCCTTGTTCAACTTAACTATTCACCTTAGATGATGTTCTGTCTCTGAATATTGTTTAAAGTTTTCGAAGTCAATTGACTTTATCTATCCATATGGACTTGAAATGAAGGATACGACAGAGTCCAGTTCATCTTATTCATACTTAGAGTTCTATTTTCTTATTCAACTTCGCAACTAAAAGCTTTAAAATGTGCTTGATGACAAAAAGAACTACTTCAGATTTCCGATTTTTTATGCGTTATTTGAAGTATAATATTCTTTAATCACCTGCATACGCAGTTTACGTCTCTCAGATAGTCCGTTATGCTAAAGAAACGTAAGAAGAAAAAATCGCAGGACCTGACACAATTGAATCCTAGATTCCACTCAAGACACCATGAGGGAAAAAGACATCACAAAATTAGTCACCAACAAGACATCACCAGCGGCAGCCATGTGAACAGCCTTTTGCCCATGTAGGTGAGCACGGGGCTAGCCTAAACATCACAACATATCAATAACAGACATAGCAACAAACAACATACAAAATAAGAAGAACGAAAACAGAAGTGCCGCCTTCGGACAGCCAGCAATGAAACTGCTGGGGGAGGGGGGTGTCTGTAGTCGCCTTACCCTCGCCCTTTGGTCTCCCAGCTCATACGTGAAATATCTCAGAAACATAAAAATGAAATTGAAACTGAGAAAGAACAAACATGAGGACTCACAGAAATAGCAACACTGAAATTCCGGAGCAAACGAAATCTACCAGTTACACGCGGTAAAACTGTTTCAAATATCAAGGCTCTGTTGATGAAGGGAAGCTACACATCAATAAATCATATCGGTTTTCACGGAGCTTAAGGTGAGTCAACACTTCAAATGTTCTATGGGAGACTATTGTCGTGGAAGTCCCACGAATTAATTCCATTTCAATTGCATCTATGTTCTGTATGGTATTTACATGTCAACTTCCGTGTCTTTTTCTTTTTTGATACATAATCATTGCAACGTCATTAAACACTGACGTCAAGTTACGTTAATAAGGTCAGTGTAACTAGGAACACATGTAGAAGATAGCAAGGCTGTCAATTTAGAACTTGGAATGACAAATAAGAATCAGTAGGCTTACAATTCACAGACAGAACAGGAAATACTGGACAAATGGAAACTGGACATCGAGAGGACAAATCATAGTAAAAACAACAATGAAATGACAATAGAAGGGCAAAGGAGACAGAACACTGACACTGAAAGCAATAGAATGAAACTCAAAGGGAAGTTCATTAGCTTAGTTAAATCTTACTTTACGATATTTTCAAACTGTTTGCTTTATTTTTAATGTGACGTAAAATATTACTCGCACGAGGTAGAGTTTTGTCATCATTTCATAAAGTTTCGCCACATTATCTGGTGCCGGAACCCGGGAACAACAAGTGGGGCTTAGAGTCTGTTACACAAATTAAAATGGTTGACATAGAAGCAGAAACGCCGTGCTCTTTGGATGAGAAATCAATATAAAACTGTCTACACAGAAGAATACAAGCAACCATCACATCAGTCTGTAGTAAAATTACCAAAACTTAACATTCCATTTTTGGTGGCAATAAAATTATATGGACAGAATGGTGGAAAGTTTTCCAAGTAACTGTTGACTAGATGAACTATTGTCAGATACAGAAAAGCTATTTTACCTGAAAAGTAGACTGACAGGAACTGCACTACAGGCTATTTCAGGAATATTTATGAAAACTGAAAACTACCAAGTTGCCAAAACATTGTTTAAAGAAAGATTTGAAGACACTCAACTCATGCTGCACTTTCATTATACAAAGCCAATCAATCTAACTACAGCAGCAAATAGCTCAAAAGGGACTCCTTTTATTGTATAATCAAGTAGAAAGTCATTTAAAGTGTTTACAAGCAGTACAGCAAGACATAGACCATGATATTTTTATTCCAATTATAACATCCAAAATTCAAAAAGATGTCTTCTTTCAGCTAGAACTGCAAAAAGGAGCAAAAATTAATGGTCTGTCAGTATGTTGACGAAAAACTTTAACAACTACATCTGTGCCACAGAGAAAGCTGAGCAGCTGCAGTGTTATTCAGGAAAGCCAGAGAGAAAAACTGGATTACCAGAGAAAATATTCGACGATGGACCACAAAAACTAAATCACAGAATTCCTCACAGGCTCTTTCTACAGTGCAAATACTGTAATGCGAATCATTTGAGTGACCAATGTTTGGTATATCCCACGGTTCAGAGCAGAAAACAGTACTGAAAGGCAGTTGTTTTCTTTGCCTCAGGCAAGGCCATATGGTTTACAAATGTACGACTAACAAATTTTGTTTCTACTGCCGACGTCAACACCACCAGCAAACAAATCTCTGCGCAAAGGAATTACAGAAAACGAGTGCATTTCTCTGACAAAGAAATTCAGCCAATGATGGGAGAGCGTCAAACGGTCAAAAACGAGCGTAAGTCGGGAGTTGCTGAGTCCAGCTACCTCAACCAAGGGTTGAAGCAGGATCAGAGGAAGACAACAACTGACCAGGATGAGGGGAGGCAGCAGGACGAGAGGTTGCAGCAACTGACTAAAAGCCCTGCTTCAGAGATGTGTAAAAGGAAGATTGACTATATAAACTTTGCAATAGAAGGTAGGCAGGGACAAGTAGGGAAAGAAGGAGTTAACAATAAACTGAGCAGCAGCAGAACAAATAGCAAACAAATTTGTACCATCTGATAAAGAAATACAGCTGTGGAATACAAAATCAACAAGGATAAATGAAGCTGCCGCAGATGAGGCACACAATAGAGAAGACGACAAAGATGAAAACACAAAACTACAGAGGAAAATAGAGCTGACAAAATAGTTACCCAAGGAGGCCAAAGGCATTGAGCCTTGATTGATTTCAAAGCACACATAATGTGGTGAAGATAACGTTTCAGTATATTTGAAAGGAAATTTGACAAAAAGGTCAAGACAAGCCGGCAGGCGAGATACACTTCTTGGCTTTGGGAATATCGTCGAAGTCTCACGAGTTAATTTCATTTTAATTGCATTTGTGTTCTGTATGGTTTTTGCATCTCAACTTCTATGTCTATTTCTATTTTGATACATAATCATCGTAACGTCATTAAACGTTGACGTCAAGTTACGTTAATAACGTCAGTGTAACTAGGAACACAGATAGAAGACAGCACGGTTGTCTATTTAGAACTCGGAATGACAAATAAGAATCAGTAGGCTTACAATTCATAGACGGAACAGGAAGTACAGGACAAATGGAAAATGAATATCGAGAGGACAAATCACAGTAAAAACAACAATGAAATGACAATAGAAGGGCAAAGGAGAAAGAAAACTGACACTGAAAGCAATAGAATGAAACTCAAAGGGAAGTTCATTAGCTTAGTTTAATCTTACTTTACGATATTTTCAAACTGTTTACTTTATTTCTAATGTGGCGTAAAATATTACTCGCACAAGGTAGAGTTTTGTTATTATTTCATAAAGTTTCGCCGCCACAACTATGACCGTGCACTAAACTATCTCCATATCTATCTCTATATACTGCCATACGCCCTCGCGGACATTCTAAACACCTTAAATTGTGGCAGTGAGAAAACACTTTAGTTTTGGATCACTATGAAAAGTCTGTGGCAAATAAAAAAAATGATAAAAAACGTATGTGTCACCTATTAAAAATACAGAATAAATAAATAAAATAAAAAATGAATAAAAAAATAAAGCTACAGTTACCCAACACAAATGATAAACCTCCTTTTAAAAAAAGTGTAAGCGGTATATTTTACGATTGTAAAATGCATTATCAAAATATTGCTCCTATGGAATACGCTCGTAAATAAGAACTTTCATAAGCTATATTCTTGCTAGAAATATAGGTTAAAGTTTTGCCCTCATATGCATATGGCTCATCATTATATATCTGGTTGCAAAAAAAAATGTACATAATCAGTACAAAGGTTTTCGAAAGAGTCATTTTCAATTTCTAGAATTTAATTTTTCCTCATATCTGACATGATATCTCTGCATAAACTCGAGACGCCATTGCGAAGGCAATCAATGTCTATACATTTCGGAGATATTAGCCACTCTTTGCCTCTTTATATTAATTTCTACACTATGCACAGATGAAGCTTTTCAATAGAGCCACAATAATGGTAGTCATAGCGGCAATTCAGAATCTGCTTGGGTGTGGGCAGTTTGGAAACTCCTGACTTCAGTACGTCCTGTCGTCCGTTTTCTTAAGGCGTGCTCATATAATTAAAACTTTTAGGATTTCATTTTACACGCAAACATTTGGATCAACCTTTCAAGACGCATAAATATCTTTCGTAGGGATAAAGAGCTAGAAAATACATAAATACATTCAAAACAGTTCTAAAATGATCGTCAAAACAGCGCCAAAGTGCTATTACACGTGTGGTCATACGAGTTTTATGACACAGCGTTTTCCACTAAATAACAGCGACGTCATATGACAAATAAATGTTTCCCATTGGGTCGACTCCTCCCCCCCACTAAATCGACCCCATATTTTTCACATTCCATGTGTAAATTATTATCACATTAGCAAATATAACGACTGATCTACAAGTTACATTGTTGCATATTATATTACATTATTTACAAACATACACGGATGGGTGGATGGATGTTAGCAAAGTAGGCGGAAACTTGGAGTGTGTCCCGGCAGGCAAGTAGGTCAATGTGTGGCAGTGGTAAGATCAAAGTACTGAGTCTTGAGGAATGTTCATTTAAGCAGCCTTTAAGTATACATGGAGTATAAGTATAGTATGGAAATCGGAAAGATAAGGCATTCACATATGGGTCAGATAGCCGTTCAATGGGTTAGTTAATAGGTAGGTAAAAGTGGGAGAAATATAACCATTATAAATTACATTCATGCCGGATAGACAAATATCACTCTTGAGGTCAGAATTTTAATCAGACATACTGAAATTCCGAGCACTTGGGTGAGATTTCCCTATGCGACATGAATACTACATGGTCACTCTTGGTGAAATTTTATTCAGGTAACTGAAAAGATCATGCAAACTAGATGAAACATATATCATCAAATGGATCACAAACTAGAAGAAGAAGGAAGACACCTGCTGTTAAATCGAGCAATTTAAAAAAAGTGAATTTGTTTCGCCTTATTCGTCAGTACGTGTAACATAACAGTTAATATTATGATCCATATTGCATACTTTTTACTTTTACTAATATTATGATCCATACATAGGCACAGCGTTAAAATTGTCGATGGACATACAAAGCACAGCTCATTTTTACAATACCATCTTCGGCAGATACTTTACAAAAATTCAGCTGTATGGTTCCGTCATCTGGCGACTTCTGCAAACTAACAAGAGGACCAATGTTTTCGTGAGTTTTACTATAAAAATGACAGAGCTCAAATCTTAGTGGAAAGTAAATTAACACACGTGAAATACAGCATACTTGGGATGACAGCCTTTGCTCATGTGGAATATGTCTGTCAAAAATGTCACTTTATTTAAAAGTCGTGGTAAATCAAATATCTATGATTTTGTATTCAGTGTATGGTCTGTTGACCGGTTTGATATTGCGGGTTCATGCTTCAATTCACGTTTACTTATGCTAGGTCCAAATACATGTATGGTTTGAATTTACTGCGCGTGCACTCGCGTGCCTGCGCACGTACTCTTAACATAGTTAGCGCATGCATTAAGCACCTATAGAATTTAAAAAAAAATTGTAATCCGACAGAATGGTACGTTAAATGCCAGGTCGCCTTAACGCTCATGCTTGGACACACTCCCGTCTTAATCTCCTTATAAGTTATCTACAACAGCGCAGTAGACTTCTTTTGATCTTAGTGTTCTTTACATAATTTCTGGTCCGCTGTGATCATTGAGATCATTTAGCTGACTGACGTCAATTTTCCGTTTCTTGAAATATTTTATTTAGAAGGATAAATTAACAGGGCCTACTAAATATTTACTTAGTAGGATTAAATAACTGGGCCAGGGAAAGGAATCCTATAAGCAGTTTTCTTTCATTCCAATCCCATTAAGTCTATTTTGTGTATATTTTTTTTTTGCATGTCAGTGAAATTATTAGTAAAATATGTTTAAACTAAATAACAGGGCCCAGCATTTCAATTGTTCCTTAGAGTTAAGGCCATCTGAAGGTCTGAAATGTTATGGTCGTATTTATGAAATGTATACTAATAATATTTATAAAATGTTAACCTTATATGCCCGTTTGAGACATTCTCAATCGAATGAAGACAAATTTATGTCGTATTATACTTATAAATTGCTATTTTATATGACGTAAAAATCTCCCTTTAAGTTAGGGTGACTTCAACTTTATGGAATGATTGTAGTTCTGTGTCCTCTTCACGGGTAAGAAAATCAACTCTTGCTTTCTCCATGTTCAAGTTAACACCTTTGTCTTTGATAGTCTTCAGCAATAATGTGGTTCGTCATTCGCTAGACTGTTGGGTTTAACGGCTCTTTGAGACAGTATATCAGTCTATTTTTAGTCGTCTCCCAAACAGAGGAAGACAGTAAGGAGATATGATAGGATGGGAGAAAAATATCCAAACAATCCCTACCTGCATCTACTGCAAGCACAGAAGGCCCTTGTCCTAATATTATCTATGTTAGTAGGACGCTGTGGCTCTGAAAGTTACCGACCCGACAACCCCTGTCATCCCCTCGAAATTCGCCAGAAATGTTGTAAATCAGAAGTTGATCCAAAAAGTGTTAAAGCATTTTGGAAAGTTGAAAAAATATTCTGAATACGTAGATCCTTTGGAAAAAAGGAAATACGACAAAGCATGATAAGAATGAAATAACTTAAAAGCCAAAAGCCAAGACACTTTTGGTAATAGACAGTATCAAAGAAGAAAGACAGGCAATGACCAGGGATTAATACAACCAAATCCCACATCCCGACCTTAAAAAGAAAAGGGAAACAAGCAAACACACAAGTCGACATAGGTTTACGAAAGACATACACGGTAAGCCGATAGAACAGCTCTTTCCCCCAACAGATGGTCATTCAGCTACCCTAATTGAAAACAGCAGCAACATCTACTTTTACCTATTTTCTATTTTAAGCTACAAAATAAAACAACAACAACAACAAAAAAACAATGGACAGCTATTCAGGCGACCATATTGCTAGAGACCATAGACAAGCGGACATAACAAATGTAACGCGCCAAAACCATAATAAAATACAGGCTTGGAATGGACCGTCTTTGAACGGTCAATTATAGATTATTGGGGTGGGGGAGGGGGTGCTAAAACTAGTTTTTGTCGCACGCTTTAGCAAGGTGCGATATTGGAGTTCACTTTTCCGTCCGTCCGTCCTTCAGTCATACGTCCGTCCGTCCGTCCACAATTACCTCGACCCTAGTGTTTAAGTCCATTTCTCTCAAACTATGATACCTACAATCATCAAACCTGGTATATTTTTTTTTCTTAGAATGTTCTCGAGACATGTTGCACTTTTTTTTACCCTTGACCTATATTTCATGCTCTGCTGACTTTGTAAAATTTAATGTCCAAAATTACCTCTGCCCTTGTGTTTCAGTCCATTTCTCTCAAACTATGATACCTACAATTACCAAACCTGGCATACAGTTTCTTCCCTGAATGTTCTGAAGGCATGTTGCCCTTTTTTCTATCCTCGGCCTATATTTCATGCACTGCTGACTTCGTAAAATTTAATGCCCCAAATTACCTCGACCCTGGTGTTTAAGTCCATTTCTCTCAAACTATGATACCTAAAATTATCAAACCTGGTACTACCTTTCTTCTTAGAATGATCTTAAGGCATGTTGCACTTTTTTTCTACCCCTGACCTATATTTAACCCTCTGCTGACTTTGTAAAATTTCACGTCAAAAATTACATTGACCCTAGTATGTAAGTCCAGTTCTCTTAAAGTATGATACCTAGAATCATCAAACCTGGCCAAGTTTCTTCATAAAAAGATCTAAATGATTGATGCACTTCCTTCTGCTCTTGACCTTTATTTCAAGGGCTGCTGACTTTGTAAAATTTTACGCCCAACATTGCATTGACCCTAGGATTTTAGTCCATTTCTCTCAAACCTTATGCTTTATGTATATATCATGCTTTGTTGGCTTTGGAAATTTGTAGGTCATCTTGGCATCCACATTTGTATGCACTCTAGCATTAAAGTACATTTCTCACAAACTAACCCACTTACAATCATCAGACATGGCACAAACTGTTTTCTTAAGCTGGCCTTATGGATTGTTTAACTACTTTATACTCTTAATGATTGTTTCATACTCTGATGACTGTTGAATTCTATGTCCAGAATTGCACCCTTCTTAGCTTGCAAGTCCAGTTCGCTCACATATTTATACATGAATTCATCAAACCTAATCTAACCATGATCTCTGCTACTGTGGAAGAGCAAAGCAGGTGCGACATAGCATTCTGTGGAATTTTTGTACTGGGTCCTTACCTTCGGCTTCTGCCTCTGCAGCGGTTGGAAACGTTTTTTAGTTGTTTGGCGCGCATGAAGGTTTCCTAGCCGATCAATGAATGATCACAGGAATGACCAGCAAATCACGAATAAGACCTATAATAGATAATAGTTGAGGACTCAACAGAAAATGTATTGCGATGCCTGGAGATTCCTGGGGGTCAAGCAACAATCATGAAATACCAGAGCAAAAAAAAAAAAAAACAGTTCAATTCCGAACGACATACATGTAGTAGCAGAAAACACACGCTCCGGCTCCAACCAACTAAAATAGCTTTTTGTCGGGTCTGATGAACCAAGGCGGAGCGAAGGGCGAGGGTTGGTCGACCACACAGCGGTTAAAGCCACGCCCCCCTCCCCTTCACCCACCAGTAATAAATGGCTGTTCACTTGGCTGCCGATGGTGATGTTTCTGGTGGTAACTAATTCTGTGTTGTCTTTTTCCCATATGGTGTCTTGTGTTGGATCTGGGATAGAAATGACCCAGTCCCTGTCAATTTCCTACTTATTTGTCCATCATTGACTTTAATGCCCGATCAGTCGGTGTGCATTTAAAGAGTGAAGGAAAGGTATAAACCATGAACAGTTCGATTTTTCTACGCTTTATAACACTTTACATCATGACATATTTATATCAAAATTAAAAGACATAATAAACGATCTTTTCTTCCACAAAAACGGAAATCGACAGCAATTAAGTTCTTTTGTGGGTATTTGGACACAGATTTCGTTATGGACCACTCTGAAGCTCAAACATGTAACGAAGTTAATGTTATTAAAATGTATTCTATCACCAATATTTACGTGGATTTCAGTCGGCATGTTCCACAACAGACAGTTGGCATTCCAGTGAGCACTAACTGCACTAACTGCACTCCCACCACCTTACTTGCCGACATACTTCCTCAAAGATGTTCATAAAAGCAAGTATAAACGTTGTACAGCTGTTCAACTTAAATGATGTTCTACCTCTAAACAACTCAATTATTTCGAAGTTTGTTGACTTCATCCATCAATGTTGACTTGAATTCAAAGATACGACAAAGTCCAGTTCATCTGTTTCAAGATGGTATCAGACTCAATGATGGGCCCGACGTAAAGCTACTTGGTCTAAATTATTTAGTTCAGTAAAAGAAGCTGAGTTGCCACCTATTTGGGAAAGAGCTACTGACTCGGCTTATCACTTGTAATTTATTGTTTGTTGGGATGTCTTTGTCAATCTTTCCCTTTGATGTTGGGGCTAGGGTTTGGGATCTGATTCATTCAGTTCCTGAAGTGAAGTTACTCTTTAAATTAGTTTAGTTGGTTGTGACCGGAGTTTGTCTTGTCTGTTGCTTGGTTATTCGGGGTCTAACTAATGGTTTTCTTTTGCTCCGATATTTCAGTGGTGTTGTTTGCCTTCCCAGGGGTCTCCTGGTGTTGCAATACATTATTTCCGGCGAGTCATCTTCTTTGATTCATCATAGGACTTATACGTGATTTGCTAGCTTCCGATGATGTTTCATTGATGGGTTAGGAAACCTTCGTGCGGACCAAACAGCTAACTAAATGTTCCGAACCACTGCAGAAGCAGAGGGCTAGGTTTGGTACCAGTAAACCATGTTTAATCCCCCCCCCAGTAATTTATTACTGATCGTTCCAAGGCGGTACTTCTGCTGGTGTTCTTCTCTGTTGTTCTTGTGAATATTTGTCTGGTCTGCTAGCAATCTGACAACCTGTATAGCTGCCCACTTTGTTTCTCGTCGTGCTTTGTAGTAAACAATTAGAAAATAAGTAAAAATAGATGTTAAATGATTTTTGTATTATTTGTTCTTATTGTCCAGGTTGTTGCATTCATTGGTCTGTTCAGTGAAGTGCAATTGTTGTGGTTTGGTTGAACCATTACGGATGCTAAGGGCGAGGTTAGGTACCACTTAAACATGTAAAAGCCCTCCAGTAATCTTTTGCTGCCCGTTCCAAGGCAGTACTTCTGTTGTGGTTCCTTACGTTACATTGTTCTATGTCCGCTTGTCTTTGTTCTTTGGCGGTTTAGTCACCTCTTTCGCTACTCAATATGCCTTTTGTTTAGTTTTGTTTTATACGTTTAATAGATAAAAATAGAATTTTAATGCTATTTTTTATTAGGGTAGCTGAATGACCACCTATTTGGGAAAGAGCTGCTCATTCGGTTAACCGTGCGTGTCTTTCGTGAACTTGTGTCAAATTTTCCGCGTCTGTGCTTCTTTTCCTATTGGTTTTGAGAGCGGGATGTGGGATTTGATCGTATCAATTCCTGATCAATGCCTATCTGTTCACTTTTTCTATATTGATAATGGAAAATTTGTGAATATGCTATATGACAAAAACAAAAAAAAGAGACAAGTTCAGTTTTCCCATAGTTTATTTTCTATTTTTTAGTAATAGTATTCCCTCATCACCTGTACACGGAGTTTATGTCTCCCAGATAGTCCATTATGCTACAGCCTCTTTGAAATACCAACACTGTTGATAAAGGGAAGTTACTCGCCGATAAATTGTTGACACACGGTTACCACAGTGCGAAGCTTGTTTCATTAACTGAAATGTTCTTTGAGAAACACAGAGACGTCGCCGACCCACACAATGTGGGCATTGCTAAACTTGTTTCCGGTTTGTTGTCCAAGGCCAAGACATAGTTGGGCGTTCAGTTAACATACTTCATCATATGAGCCGCGCCACGAGAAAACCAACAATATGGTTGTGCGCCTAGCGCAGACTCAGATCAGCCTGGGCATGCGCCCAGTCTGATCAGATTCTTCGCTGTCCGCATTGAGGTAGCTTAGACTCTTAGCTACCCTTTGAGCACTTACCGAAGAGTCTGGTAAAACCTGGCGGCTGCCCAGGCTGATCTGAGCCTGCGCTGGGCGCACAACCACACTGTTGGTTTTGTCGTGTCGCGGCTCATATTGCTAATTATATAATTTCTGTTTATTAGGGATCACTGAGTTCATTCTGAGTCATTTTAGAAATAAAGCTGTTTACAGCATGGGCACACATTGAGCCGCGACACGAAAAAAACAACAAAGTGGTTGTGCGCCTAGCGCAGACTCTAATCAGCCTGGGCATCCGACCAGTCTGGTCAGAGTCCTCGTTGTCCGCTTGGTGGTAGCTTAGTTCCGTGGCTACCCTTTAAGCGCTTAGTGAAGAGTCTGATCGGACTGGGCGGATGCCCAGGCTGATCTGAGTCTCCGCTGGACGCTCAACCACTTCGTTGGTTTTGTCGTGTCGCGGCTCATATGGGGACTTTGTGACAATGTGTCACAATATTGTATGAATGATTGTATATACCTTAAGATGAATGGGACTACTTTCATGGGAAGAAATCCGTTTTTTTTTTTGTCTTTCTAAATTGTTCAACTAGGATCAGATTCTTTCCGGTAAGCGTTGACCCTATTTTGGAAAGGCTACGTTGTCCAGAGATGTAAACAGGAACGCACAAAAGTTATTTCCCTTTCGGAC
The DNA here is from genome assembly GCA_963989385.1 of Ctena decussata. Lineage (NCBI taxonomy): Eukaryota > Metazoa > Mollusca > Bivalvia > Lucinida > Lucinidae > Ctena > Ctena decussata. The sequence continues at coordinate 19,191,954 of OZ022498.1, forward strand.
ACATAAAGACAGGTATTCTTACGATACATGGATGGATAAATCGGCGGGGTTACTTTTCAGTAATATTTCAGTCATGTCACAGTCGATGGGAAGGTGACTATGACGCGCTCATTGCAAAGAAGCGCCGTTTAGGTTCCAAACATTTCATCTCTTTGTTATCGTAAAGACACAAAAGCCTGTTTATTATCATGATAGTTTAATTCAACACAAGTGTTTTACAAACAGCATATAACACAGTACAGTAATAAATTACAAAATAACTAAGGCATGAAAAAAAGCATTAAAAAATATGCGAACAACAAATTCTCTGATCAACATACACATTTGCGCAGTCTGACCAAGATCCGTTTTGTTTGGATATATACTATGGGAAGACCATGTTGAATCTATATGGCAAACAGCAAATCTGCAAGCCGAATCGTAAACTTCTTGGGGAAAAAATGTAATTTTACTTCTGCTTGCCTTCTTAATGGGGGGGGGGAACACTTGAAGGTTAGAATTTGCTGCCTCAAGACCACATTTCTTCATTCAAGATTTAACCCCGTTTCTGAAGACTTCGGTATCCACGAAAGCAAACAAGAAGTCACGCAATTTGTTCCCCCTGTACAAATATGCCAGATGAATTTTGAGATGTACCCAAACCCCTTGCAATAATGGAGAAAAAGTGTCGTTAAGAAAAACTTTAATTTAGGACCACCATTTCCGCAAGGCCACATGAATGCCATGCACACCAGAACTAAAGACCAAACGATTAAAAGATATTATGATACAAAATAAGTTTCTGAAACAAACGTTTTCTCACCTAATTTAATTTATTGTTTCTGGTCAGACGGCACATTATCAAAGGCTGGTCAAAGTATTTGCTATGCACACACGCATTAGGATGTACTAAAGTCAGGATCGGATATTTGTCTTGAAAAGTTTAGCTTGCTCTCCTATGAAAGGTCTGTGGCAGATAAAATAACCATGGAAAACGCACGTGTTGCTTAGCAGACAAAAATACGCTACAATTGCCCCAAAATACTAAATCTGCTTTTAATTTAGAATCAGTCTAATACAATCTCATAAAAAACAACAACATTTTTTGCGATTTTAATATGCATTACCTATATTATTGCTATAAAATAAATAAGAATTTTCATAAGCTACATATGTATCGTTTTCCTCTAGAAATATATTAGAAAGATTTGCCCTTATACGGCTCACAATAATATATCTGGTCGCAAATATATCAAATCAGAACATCAGTTTTAGCAAGAACAATTTCTAAATTCTAGAATTTAACTTTTTTCCCATATGTCTTTAGAAGGCAGACTCTGATATGACATTTCGAACACAAACTCGGTAAGAGAAATTGTGAAGGCAATCAAGTACTATATTGTGCATGTTTTTTAAATATGATCCAGTGTTCGCCACTTCATATAACTTTATACACTGTAAGGCTCTCCATCTACCTTGTTACATACAGCCCCAAAAAAGGCAGACATTGTGGCATATTATAAACTTTTGATGGGCGGAAGGTCTGGAAAATCATGACCTCAGTACATCCTTTTTGTCCACTTTTCCTATTGCACGGCTCATATAAATAAATCTGCCGTAACAATTCTAAATTTTGGGACACATAAATGGTCCTTAAAATGATTGTTCAATACAGTGAGTAATGCATACAAGAGATGCAGTTAGAATGGCAAATAGTGTAGACCCACGTCAGACTCCTGTAGGAGCAATCTGATCCTGGTCTGTTCTGTTTGCTTAAAGCTATGTGTCCCAAAACGTAGAATTATAACGGTAGTTGGATTTCAAATTACACTCAAACATTTGGAACTAGTGCAACTTTTTACAAATACATATCATCAGCAACGACCAAAAGCGATAAATAAATGTGTACATATAAACGCATAACAAAACAGTTTCAAACTGACCGCCAATAGTTTGAGCAGTGTACTTACCAAAGTGTGATACAAATAATAGTCTAACAAAAGTAAAAGTCTTCATCGTACTCTAGTCGGAAAGGGCAGACATAAAAATCATTTTAATTTCAGAAATAAAAAATAATTATTTTGTAATTTTACAGTCACACAAAATTCATGATTCTTTAGACAAAGTATCAGTGAGACTGTTTAGATTTTCACAAAGGTACCTTTCTATATTCTGTGCTCATACCCCAAAGAATATCCGCTTTTAAATTTGTAAAATCTATGTAAATGATAAATATTGTATTGGCAATGCCAAAGAACTTTCGAACAGTACATCGCTAGGACCAGATGGAGTAGAGGCACAGATTCAGTTTCAATTGAATTTCCTTAACAAAACAAAGTCCTTATGGTAGTTTAAGAAATGGCTTTCAAGCTAATTTAATAATGAAGGCACTGAGTTTGCAATACAACCAACCGAATTTCGAATACAAAAATAAAAGGATTACCTGGCAGAGAAACCATGGTATTTTAAAAATCTCTATACACGTACATGTATGTTTATTTAAGAAAGTGATAATATGAACAGTTTGAACCTTGAGATGTTATTTTCAGTGTGTGATTTAAATTGACAAAAGCATTTAACATTTAAAGTGTTTTCTGTGGGCACTGGAGCTAACATTTATTGTGCACAAGAAAACTATATTTATTGTGCACAAGAACACTTTCTTAAAGTTATGTTTTGATTCATTTAAAGAAGGAATGATCGAGATAACTCCGGACAGGACCGACATGAACTGATAATTTCCATGCTTCAATAAACAGACGTCTGTCGTACCCGAAATAATCCATATTTCTATTATATGTTTGGCAGTTTGGCCGGAATCATGAAATAAAAAAACCTCTCAAGTTTTTATTTTTGTCCAGTTTAGTAATGTTAGGAAGGCCAATTTCTGTAAAAGCATACAGATATATATTTCGGAGGTAAAACTGTGCTTCGATAAATGTATATTTTAAATAAAAATCGCGCAGTATCAGCATCTTGCCAGACTAGCCCAATTTAGGTATGCGTCATAAGTATATCCATATCTTATTTTATGCTTCTGAGTTCTCTCTACAAACCATTGATAACCTTTGGGTTTACAATTAAAGTTTAATGTAAATGAATACACAATTACCTAATCCTCAGTGTAAAAACAGAAGCATAAAACATTTTAACGATATACTGATGACAAAAAAGATTAGGCAGTCATCTAAATAATTGAGGAATAATTATTAGGCAATCATCTGAATAACTGAGTAATAATTAACTATCTTATTTTGTGGAAAATAACTGTGTATACTTATGTTTGTTTTATTCAAGCGAACTAGCATCCCTCAGACACTCAATAAATATATGTTAAAAATACAAGACGGCCACACTCAATAAATACTATCATACATCAACATTTTGCTCTGACAACAATTAGTTTATTATAATATCTAATTATCTACTGTCTACTTCTCTTAGCCATCAGTTGCTCAATAAATAAACAATTTCTTAAATCAATAGCCTGCAGCTATAGCTTGTTACATGTTTTTATTGCATTTCTTCCCTAACGTTTTCAACCTCTGTCGGCCAATTGATCTACAGATATAAAACGACGTTATGCTCGCCGTTCTAGACATACCCGTTTTAGGCTCAAAACGGAATTGTTTTATCATTTTCTATGTTTTTCTCCTTCATTTTTCAAATGACTACAAACGACACCAGTTCGAAAAATAAAGAAAAACTATCTGTCTGCTCAAAAGCATACATATTGGCTTTCCGTTCTAACTGCCTTATCCAGCTGAATATAACAACTGCAGATTAACTTCATTTCTAAATGGCAATAAACAGGACAGTTATATTTCCTGTCCTCTCTACAAATGCACAGGGATCCAGTGATAAACAATAAAGATGGTTAAAATGGGCAAAGATACTGGCCAGAGATCTGTAACATGGTTTGATACAAATGGCTTTAACGGAAAAAAATAGTACAACACAGAGGTAATTGAAAGAGTGACAGAACTTTGTTCTTTACTGTATAGATAGAAGACGTATTGAATTTATGTTTGATGTTTCGTGTATAAATGCGCAAGAAATCGACGAAGGTAATCAAGTTTTTCAGTTTCTGCTTCTAATGTATAACCGTCAGTCAGCCAAAGTTAATAATATAAATGATGTAAACAAAAGAATAGTTATTAGCTTAAATGCAGATTTAACAGCCATTTAACACGACTTATATCTTACATCATTATGATCGATGTATGCATTTAATTCATTGATAAAGATAGTCTACAGAATGTGTCCTCACCGATGCGTATCAAGAGTGAATTTGTAGGGACAAGATATTTTCTGTACTATTCATTTGTATATCATTTCATAAATAAAGCTAATTCTGAAATTTTAACAACGCGACCCATCTATCCTTCTCGTTCGCAGGCTGAGGATATGGTGATCTAAACTTTTCAGTTTCCAAACATGGTATTTTAAGACGAATATGCAAATATCTGATTCCATGTCACTGAGATACTAAATTTGAAAGCTTCACTTCAAACATTATTATTCAGACACAAAGTAGTGTAACAAGGGAAATTTGCAGGAATACAAGACTGCCAAATATCATAGCAATAGCTTCGGAATAATAGAAATAAAATGTTTTGCATGACAATCAATTTAAAAATCTGAGCAACCAGAGACTTCATTATCACCTTGGTACAACTTGAGAAACAAACGTTCTTGTGTTGCCATAACTCAGAACCGTTTAAGATATTTTGTCTGTCCAGTGTTAAGCATTTTCTAATTTGTAGAGAGCTCGACTCCATTTAATTGATAAATCATATGTTATTTACGTCCTGATATGGTATTTTCATGAGGGCCTACTAACAGTCATATTAGACAAAAATATCACTACCGTTTTACACCTAGCAGCAAACCCCGGGACTGGCGATCGTACGGGACTGTGTGATGAACGAAGGCACTTCACTTTATGAAAGACACTGCAGCAACATACGTCATTTTGAGCCATTCACCCACTTCATGGGTATTTGCGCACTTGGCACATGCGCATATAATAAGGGGGGAATGTACGCCAGATTTTGAAAGCCAAACTGTTCATGGCCTGACAAAGCCCGCACGTGTACCCACGCTAGTCTGAGCAAAGTCAGTTTGCATACCCATCACTAGACAGGTTTGATTTTCTCACGTCGCAGCTCATTTATCACAGAACATCTTCAAGATCCCAGTTAAGGTGGGGTTCAATTGATAATTCTAGGTATTCCACAGAAACATACTTTGTGAAGTTTCATAACGAGACGTCATTGTGACGTCTCGTTACGAAACGTCACAAAGTATATTTTTGGAAGTATTCAGGGATAGAAACTCGGCCACTTTCGCTTCTGCATTGGGGATCAACTATTGATTTAAAAGCAAAAATGTGTTCCCTGACGAGCTTTATCTTTCCTCCAATGTGAATCCCTGTTTGCATTCCTGGACCTTCCTAGATCCAGGGATGCAAACAGAGATTCACGAAAGTTGCTCCCATTGTTAACATGGAGCAAAATGGCAGTGTACCCATACAACTTAGAATATATTATCTCAGAATTATCACCCCAATCCACCTTCATCTGGAATTCTGGCGTACAGTTCAAGTGCAATCTTGCACAATGCTGCTCACTAACTTTGTCCAGCTCGATAAGACAAATATCCATTTGCCATGGACTGAAATAAGCGAGTCGTATCTTTAAGAATCTTATAATCTCTGTTGTATCTTTGAGCACTTGAACCAGTGTTTCTATCAGTTAGTGTCATGACACGACGTGTGACGTAAGGAATATTCGTGACAGATCTGTACTTTAAGGCATTATAGAGCTGACATAACAAAGGATATAGTTTAGACTCGAGGATCCTGAAGTCATTAGAAAATCCAGATTCTTGTGACGTTTCCTCGTCCTCTCTCACTTCCTCTAGAAACACTGCCACTGTAGAAGCCCGGGTGTAGTCTTCTTTTAAGTGATCGGCAAACTAAAATAAAACATTTGAATTATTGCTAAGTCATCAGTTAATTCAACAATACATAAAGTGAAATTACGTGCGATCTGAACTGATAGTAGTTTCCCCTGCTGGGACATTTTCTAAATCTCCTATTCTAAAACCAAAACTTTGTTAGGGATTTCTTCCCATCTCTCTCGATATACTGCTTTACGTCCTTGTGGTCATTCTTTTTTCCTTAAGAGGCATCTCATCTTTTTAGAAAGAAACAAGCGTTTTCGGCTCAGAGAAGTTTTCCTTTTGAGGTTTTATCCAGTCAATGTACACGTAAAAAACATTAATTGATTTAGGAAGACCTTGTACGAAACTGGCTCTTATTTGGTAACAATTTTATTCTGGCGCTTTTGGTGGTACAGATGAAAGGTACCAAAAACAAACGTTCGCTGATACTCAGTTTTAAACCATTCATTGATACTCAGTTTTAAAAGATTCATAGTCTTAATCTGCGTCGCTATTCTCATACTACCGCAAAAATTTGAAACCACAAAAAAGGTGTTTTACAGAAATAAAATTTGGAACAAAAGTATAAAAAGTAAAAGTAAATGCTGTCTCTTAATAATAATTGAGCCGCGACACGAGAAAACCAACAATGTGGTTGTGCGCCCAGCGCAGACTCAGATCAGCCTGGGCATCCGCCTAGTCCGCTAAGACTGTTCGCTAAGCGCTTAAAGGGTAGCTAAGGGTCTAAGCTACCTCCATGCGGACAGCGAAGACTCTGATCAGACTGGGCGGATACCCAGGCTGATCTGAGTCTGCGCTGGACGCACAACCACATTGTTGGTTTTGTCGTGTCGCGGCTCATATAATTACACTCAATGTTATTGTCAGCTTAGCTCGTGTGTATTGCCCATGTGTAATACACTCGCATAACAATCATTGCTAAATATTATACTGAGCATATTGTACAATGGGTGGGAAAACAAGCTTTAGTTTCTGATAGTCACCAGGGAAACATCTTTTGCATTTAAGAAATCTTGGAAAAAACTTTGATTGACCCATTTATAAACTTCTCATCGGTGGTAAATCAGTACGTATGTTAAAGTTTATGATGGCATTCCGATCACTATAATGAATAAAACAGCCAATGGAACACTGTATAATAAACAAACACGGATCCGTTTATACAAGGTTACTTCCATTTCCTTTAACTGTAGATGCATGCGCGTGTTTACACTGTGGCGCTTGACTTCCCGTTTGATAACATTGTTATCGTCACATTTGAACAAGTTTGTGTATGTAAATGAGTGTATATCTGCTTCAAGCTAACTAATATGTAGCTCTGTCTTCCGCGTCGAGTTACTTTATCCTAAATAGGGACAAAACTGGAAGGAATTTCATGACACGCATAATTAGGCACGTTTTTTTAAAAACTCTACTCCTTGAAAGACATTTTAGTATGTCAGCTACTTTGCAATTGGTACTAAAATAGTGTCTATTTTATAAAGTTCAACATGCATATAGCATATACGTTTTGAAATTGTATCATTTTGACAAAATTTCAATACGAACCTGCGTATTTGCGTATAGGAAGTTACGCCCTTGCTAAAACATTTATCTAAGTATTGCGAGTAAATGTAAGTTTGGTCAGTCAAAATGCAGGTTTAAGTGCAGACATTGGCCCGTTTTCATAAAGGTATAGCTTGGCCAAAATAGCAATGAGGAAGTATCCATTTCTGTTTTACAAAACCCTTTTCATTGCTTGAACTTCTTAAAGCCTTTCTTTAGCAAAATACAGGTGGGAGAACTGCTTAATGTTTCCTGATTCTGAAGACTTTGAAATGCAATTACCAGACACTTTGTTCGAAATGACAACCTTCAAAGACTACTGTGCTAACAATTCATAATACAGCGGATAAAACATTTGCCAGGTAAATCAAAGTTAGTTAACGGAAGGTGCATTTGTTTGACGATAAAGGAAGTTATTGAGTTAAATTCCTTATTTAACTGATACGTGAATGATCGTGAAATATTCCTGACAAAAATGTCTAAAAAGGGCGAAATTTTGGCACTTACAGGGCTATCCTTGACATAATAATAAATTGCAGCAGCTCTTGGATCGAGTCTGCAATACGCCTTTGGAAGTGAAAATAGTACTTAGACTTAGAAAAAAAAAACAGTATTGGACTGAATTTGTATTGACAGATAATGAAAACCGAAATATCTTTCTAAATGGGATATGTGGGTACATCTCAGTGTTGGTCGGGGCGCGTAGCAACATCAATAGGGCGCCTGTTTTATAAGCCAGAGGTCCTGGGTTCGATACCCGGTCCGGCCATTTACTTTCATTTCTCCACTGATGAAGAAGGGCAGTTGACAGTAACTGGTGAAAGTAAGTGCACTTAGTACTGGTTAACCGTTTAGGAGGTCTAAGCCTGCCCAGGAATAGTGTGGTTAGGTTAACTGACAGTCCCGACATGACCATAGTTGTGGACGTTAAACAATAACACAACACAACATCTCCGTGTTTTTTTGTGTGTGTGTTTTTTTTTTTTAATGAAATAATTGTTTTGACTCTATCTTTGCTTCCATTGACAAAGACTCAAGACTTTTTAGCGAGAACACCTTCGTTGGTCTTTTTTCCTCCATAATTGCGTATGATATCATGTACTTTTAAGAGGCGCCGTCTGAGCTCTGATAGTGCTTCCCTTTGCACTCTGACAGGAATGATCATAGCATTTAAGACAATATTGTACAGGAAGTTGTCATGCGTTGATTATGGAAACGAAATGTACGTGGATACCATTAAAGTGTCGTAAGTTAATGCCACCACTTTTCAAGGGAAAGTGCGGGTCAACTCTTAAAGAAAGTAATTTGCTAAGATTGACTCCTTTGTGGAAGGCCTCCGTCGCCCAAGGAAGCAATTAGAAAGTCACAAAAGTTGTTCCCCTTTGCAAAAGTTGGGTAAAAACATTTAGAACACGAAATGAAAAGATCTTTGAAAAAACATTTGCATGAGAAAGTGTTCTGTTGAAAAAATTTCGTTTTTTAACATCATTGAAAAATTGGCAGAGCATGGCATACGCCGATTGCCTTACAGATATGAATAAAGTTAAGGCTCCTTATCATAGCAATTAGATGTCCATATTGTTGTCAAAGTGACGTCACTGAGACGTCATCATGCAAACATACTAAGCACATCAGTACAACAATTATTAATTCCACAGTTGCTATGGAACAGAACTATAATGACATTGTTTTCTGCTAGGGCTAACAATGTTTGCTATGCTCTGCTCGAACTATATATTTGATTGGTTGATTTGATGCTTAACGTCCGCGGTAAACAACTAAGGTCATGTCGGGACGGTCAGTTAACCTAACCACACTATTCCTGGGCAGACTTAGACCTCCTAAGCGGTTAACCAGTACTAAGTGCACATACTTTCGCCAGTAACTGACAACTGCCCTTCTTGAATCAGCGGTAGGAGAAACGAAAGTATGTGGCCAGACCGGTCGAATTATATAGGATATGACACTATGGAAAAGTGTGATTTTCTCATATCTGCAAATCATTTTCAAATTGTTTAATTCTCTGCTTTAAGTACACCGTAAACATTGAGTGAATAGAAGGGAGATTATTCTGATATGAAAGTACGGTCATACCCGTCTAAATGGCTCACGCAAGGAGATAAACAATTGGCTGCTTAAGACAGGTGACCACTTGACACAGTTTCATTTACGGTATGAAGGTCCATGGGACTCGAAAAAATGCTACTTTAAGCAAGTGACCCCTTAATACAGTGACCCTTTAAGACATATTGGACTGTGTTTGTCTAAACTGTGTAAAACGCTTTAGCATGTTTAGAGTCATTTTAGACAACAGGAACAAAAATCATTTTGCCAGAAGGAAACTCCCTTCTAACCCACGTATGCCTGATGGACTCTTCTGTCCTTATAAATTGGAAAAGTACATATGTGAATGAAAGGGTGTCTATTTAATTTATTTTTTATCTTTTTTGTTTCATTTTAAGGAGAAATGCCCACTAGTCTTATGCAAGTAGTCTATAGCCTGATCAAACGCCACTGTTTGCCTATGTCCTCTTTATTGTACGCTAGTCATTAATGGGTTAAGGACAGGCAAGAAATGCTTTCTCTTAGACATATGAGCCGCGACACGAGAAAACCAACAATGTGGTTGTGCGTCCAGCGCAGACTCAGATCAGCCTGGGCATCCGCCCAGTCTGATCAGAGTCTTCGCTGTCCGCATAATGGTAGCTTAGACCCTTAGCTACCTTTTAAGCGCTTAATGAAGACTCTGATCAAACTGGGCGGATGCCCAGGCTGATCTGAGTCTGCGCTGGCCGCACAACCACATTGTTGGTTTTCTCGTGTCGCGGCTCATATATGCGTGTAAAATGTACCTATGAGTACACGGATGTTAAGGAAAGTATGTTAAAGGAAACAATCTATAGAACTATAACCTATATAAATTAAATGACAGATTGATTGACTTACCGTGGTGTAAGTAACTATAGTTGTATACGAGGGAAACCCTGCAAGTGGAGAGCTGACGTCTAAATCTACCTGTAGTTCACTGCTCTGAATACGCTCAGAAAACTGAAGAAATGTACAAAATCGAGTAATATGAGCCGCGACACAAGAAAAACAACAAAATGGTTGAGCGCCCAGCGCAGACTCAGATCAGCCTAGGCATCCGCCCAGTCTGATCAGAGTCTTCGCTAAGCGCTTAAAGGGTAGTTAAGGGTCTAAGCTATCTCCATGCGGACAACGAAGACTCTGATAAGACTGGGCCGATGCCCAGGCTGATCTAAGTCTGCGCTGGGTGCACCTGCCACTTTGTTGTTTGTTTTTTCATGTCGCGGCTCATATCACAATGACATTGTTACGGAAATAAGTATCTAAAACTGTCAATGGATAAAAACAAAGCCAATCCCAAGGAGCCGCTGCTGTTTTCATGTACTTGACGCCATGTCACAGAAAACAGTCAGTTGAGTATCTGATCGGGTGAAACGCTAGTATTGGAGTACAAGATTTTTGTACTCCACAAAAATGAAATTCGTGATAATAATGACTGGAGACTTAAACTTTAAATATTTCTTATTCCGTATTAAGAGTTTTTAGCTAATCTGAGCCAAAGGCTCCAGGACAGCTTATAGGATAAGCAGGCCCCCGCCGGGCCGGGTAGCGCAATCGGTAAGGCACCTGACTCGTAAGTCAGAGGTTCTGGGTTCGAATCCCGGTCTGGCCACATACTTTCGTTTCTCCTTCCGCTGATTCAAGAAGGGCAGTTGTCAGTTATTGGCGAAAGTATGTGCACTTAGTACTGGTTAACCGCTTAGGAGGTCTAAGCCTGCCCAGGAATAGTGTGGTTAGGTTAACTGACCGTCCCGACATGACCTTAGTTGTTTACCGTGGACGTTAAGCATCAAATCAACCAACCAAAAAAAAAGCAGGCTCCGTCGTCGGTCCGTCCATCCGTACAAACTTGGTATGTAGCATTGAGTACATGAGTACTACAAAGATTGTTCAAATTATCACCTTGGGCTGATCTTAACCTTTTTTGCAGCAAGGTCAAATTTGCTGTCTGATGCTTTTATATTGGCAAATGCTAGAACACAGGATTTTATGGAACGTTTTGAATAGTTTCGGATAAAAATTGGTTATAAAGTCATCTTAATGAGTCAGAATCAGAATCAGAATTGTTTTCTAGTGTTACGTCCAAGGACAATCATTCACCCGGACCTTTGATCAGGGAAGCTAGTCCCTAGCCCTTGCAAGAGAAGTAAACTTCTGCACACTCAGCAGCAGATAGAAGGGAATCTTCCAGGGAGTTCCCATTTCTAATAGTCTGGGGGAAGAAACTGGACTTGTATATGTCAGTCCCAGCCAAAGGGGGTTGAAATGCCAGGGAATGATGATTCCTGGTACGCCTGCTTGGGTGAACAATGTCATTTATGGGTATACTGGCTACACCCTTCGGGCCTTTTTAAAGCATTATGAGTCTTACTATCTTTCTCCTCTTTTTCAGAGACTCCCATTAAAGTTTGAACAACTATACTCCATGACTGGATGCACCAGTCCATTGTATGCTGACTTTTTAAAATTCTGTGGACATTCCACCAAGTTACGACTGAGAAAGCCAAGGGTCCTATTAGCCTTTTTGCAAATATTGTTGACATGTGTATTCCATTTCAAATCATTGGTAATGCTTATGCCGAGATATTTAAAAAATTTACGTAATCGAGGACCGTTCCCTCTAAGGTATAGGAAACATTGATCTTCTTGATCCGTTTCCTTGTAATCTGCATTATATTGCATTTGACCGGTTGGAATATCATGCCCCATCTCCTTGCCCAATACCGATCTATATCCTCCTGAAGGGTTCACCGTGTCTTCATTATCTCTGATTTCACGATAGCAAACACGGTCGTCAGCATCAAGTCTTAATTCTGAGTCAGTATTTCCTGTCATACCGCTAATGTACACCAAAAAAAAAAAACAAAAAAAAAACAGTGGTCCCTTGGGGACGTGTACCTGACAAAACTCGGACCAAATCTGATTTAACTCCATTTACTACTACACGCTGCTGTCTGTCACAGAGAAAATAATCTATCCATTTCAGTTTCTCTCCACCAGTACCACAGCCGTATTTAAGTAACTCACGAGGGGGTGTGTCATGCGCACATGAAGATTTAAGAATACAAGAGGTCAAGGTCATTTTTTTACCTTTGACCTAGGTCTCTCATATTTCAAACATCTCCTCGAAATCCACCGGGCTAATTGTAACCAAATTTCAAACAGAGCCGGCTAAGGGAACAAAAATTTATTCAAACAGTCCAGCTCACATGACATACATGGCCGCCATGTCCCTATATGGTAAAAACCTTTAATAATCTTCTTGTCCAGAACCAATTGATTGAAGGCCTTGAAATGCGGTATGTAGCAAAAGGAACGAGAGTACTGTATTATCAATATTGTATAAATGATGACCTACACCTTTTGACGGCAAAGTCCAAAGTAAAAGCGCTAGAACATAAGATTTCATGGAAAGATTTGAAGATTGTAGTATAAAATCGGTTTATACAGTCGTCCTAATGAGTACACGGGGGTCATGGTCATCTTAAGACCTTTTGCTCAAAATTCTCATATTTTGAAAACTTTTTAACATGTCCTAAACAGCCACTGGGCAAATTGTACCTAAATTTCACGCAGAGCCTCCAGGGGCTGATGGAACTAAAAATGTTCAAACGGTCCAGGACACATGACAAACATGGCCGCCATGCCCATATATCGTAAAATCATTCAACCTCTTCTCCAACAAAACAAACTGACCGATGGCCTTGAAACTTGGTGTACAGCATCGAGTACCCAAATACTATCAAGATTGTTCAAATGATGACCTTGGATTGATCTTGACCTTATTTTACGGCAATTTCAAATATGGGAAACTGCTAGAACATAAGATTTCTTGAAAACTTGTTGAAGATTTTAGCCTAAAAATAGTACATACAGTCGTCATAATGAGTACATGAAGATTAAAGAGTACAAGAGGTTAAGGTTGTTTCTTTATCTTTGACCCAGGACTCTAATATTTTGACGATTTCAAACATCTTCTCAAAAACCACTCGGCAATTTGTAACCAAATTTTATACAGAGCCTCCAGGGGCCAAGGGAACAAAAAATTGTCATAAGGTTCAGGTCATATGACCAGCGTGGCCGCTTTGCCCATATATGGTAAAGCCCACAACGATCTTCTCCTTAAGAAGCAAATGACCGATGGCCTTGAAACTTGGTGTGCAGCGTCGAGTACCCAAGTACTGATAAGATTGTTCAAATGATGACCTAGACCTTTAACGGCAAGGGCAAATATTGAAAAATGCTAGAACATAAAATGTAATGGAAAGTATAGATACCTTTAACCGTTTTGATGTTATAGAGCGGACACGATTTTCATATTGCAAATTACAAAGGGACATGATTCTGTAAAAACAATATGGGTGGATTTATGGTTATTGTTCTCCGCACATTGTCTGATGATGTTTTATATACACCTAGAAAAAAGTTTAGCACCCCCAATTATTGTAGCAGTTTTTCACTGACAGTATTCTAAACCATTTCTTTTCGTAATTATTAAGCCTTCATATACTGCTTCTTGATATACCAGTAAGAGGGCATCAGTTGGAAGTAAATCAGTCAAAAATTTAATTGAAAGCGCGGGCTATATTTTGAACGAAAAAGTGGCTTGTTTAACTTCGGGGCTGCAATCAAGGTACTTCGTGTTTCATTGGTTGTTTATATCCAAAACTGACTGTTTCGACAAGCACATGAAATCTAAAGCTTGTAAAAGATATCTAACTCAATGAGTCCCTAAATAAGAGTGTCAAGTGCAACCCCTACATAAAATAGGACCGTCTTGCTATTACAGAAAAAGTATCATCATTTTGACAAACGAAAGCCCCAAATTCAGTCAGAACATGTTAGATATACCGGTTTTTGAATTACATTCAAAACCGATTTAAACATCTGTTTTTTCTTTCTCTGATGCTCGATGGAAAATAATGAATTTTACAGGGGGTGCTTAACTTTTTTCCAGTTGTATAAACTATTTTGAACGGCATGAGAGTTTTGAGCGGAAACGATTTGTGACGGACGGACAGACGGACAGAAAAAACAGACAGACAGTCAGGCTGACCGACAACTATGGCAGAAAAAAAAACATGTCTCTTCCGGAGGGTGGGAGATGGGAGACATAAATATATGGTATGCCAAACGAAATTTCACATGAAATACGGACAACGCTGTGTGCCTGCTGGGTAATCAACGTTGTGCCTGCAGGGCAATAGAGTCGACATGTCATATAAATGTTTAAACAATATACAGTTATTTACTTTTGTTCAGGTGGACATGACGTGTCAAAGAACTGTAAACAATTCATATTGACCGACGCGGAGCGGAGGTCAATATGAATTGTTTACTGTTCATTAAAACTTCATATACACCGAAACAAAAGTCTACAATTATTTTATTATATGATAATTATAAGTTCATTTGAACGGGCTGCCATTTTAGTTAATTTGACGTCAAATTTCAGTTGACGTTCCTTCAAAACCGAGCACCATTAAGACGTTACGTCACAAACAATGCGATATTTAGACGTTACGTCTCAAACTATGTGACATGTAGTAATGTCTACCACACATGATCAGTCTCTGAACCAATGAAATGAGTTATATTTATGAATTATATAATAAGAGAGAAATAAAGGATTTTGTATTGTACTTAAGTAATTTTTCTTAAACATACGAGGATCGTCCAAAAAGTTATTTCACTCATCTCATTACTTTCTTTACAGATATGCTAGGATAATATGTTATATTAACATCTTGCTGTTTATTTACATGGAACACAGGTAATATTTATGACGTCATCGAAATACATTTTTACGTCAATTTAGTTACTATTGTAGTGTAACCGCATCACACATTTGAAAACTGTTTTTCAGAGTGAATGAAAAAATCATAAACATTACAAAAGGGAATTTCGGAATGGTAATATGCTCGTACACCGAAAAAATAATGAATCTGGTAGTCTTCTGTGAGTTTCAGCAAAGCTGCAGTGTCTCCTTTGGATGTAGCCATTCTATATCGTGCCTGACAACAGACGGCCTCAAACTGTGAAAATTATTTCTGTAGCGGCCAGGGTTAAAACTGTGCAAGAAGTTGGAAAAATTGTTTTGTTATGTCGGGCATACTTAAATTCATATTCAGCAACAGTCGGTATAGAAATGAGGTTTTGTGTTTAGAACGTGAAACCCATTGGTTAGCATATCAGCAGTGTAAATAAAACTAGAAAATTGTGTCTGTAAGACACTAATGATGCCCCCATGCAGCGCCTGTCACATGACGTGTATATCCATAAAGCACCTACAAAGAATCCATTGAAAACATACCTTACCATGTAAAAAATTGCCCAAAATGACTAAGTTAAAAAGGCTGTGATTCTGTCAAAATTAATTTCAGATCTATCAAAATGTCTCATGCATATCTTCAAATATGTCCACAATATGTAGACAAGGTTTGAAAAAGATCCATTGAAAACTGTGGAGCAAGTTGATAACACAAGCTCCAAACTCTACAATGCAAACATTTCCCTAGAATGACTAAGTTCAAAAGGCCGTAATTCTGTCAAAATTAATCCTAGGTCCAACAAAAACCCATCTGCACATTTTCAATACAGTCACAGCATGTATGCAAGGTTTGAAAAAGATCCATTGAAAACTGTTAGAGGAGTTGATTACACAAACTCTATACCCTACAATGCAAAAATTTGCCTGAATGACTAAGTTCAAAAGGCCGTAATTCTGTCAAAATTAATTTCAGGTCCAACAGAAACCCACATGCACATTTTCAATACAGTCACAGCATGTATGCAAGGTTTGAAAAAGATCCATTTAAAACTGTGAGAGGAATGGATTACACAAACTCTATACCCAACAATGCAAAAATTTGTCTAAAATGACTAAGTTCAAAAGACCTTATTCTATTAGAATTAATTCTAGGTCCAATAAAAACCCACATGCACATTTTCAATATGTCCCAAACAAGTATGCAAAGTTTGAAAACGATCCATTGAAAACTGTGAGAGGATTTGATTACACAATCTCTATACCCTACAATACAAAAATTTGCCTTAAATGACTAAGTTCAGAGGGCCGTAATTCTGTCAAAATTATTCTTATCTCCATCAAAAATCCACATGCACATCTTCAATATGTCCACAACATGAAAAAGATCCATTGAAAACTGTGGGAGGAGTTGATAACACAAACTCTATACTATAAAGCGTGACGAGCAGACAGACGGACGGACAGACAGACAGGGGAAAATTTTAATGCCCCCTGACTATCGTCACTGGGGCATAACAAAAATGGTTTGGTGAACCAAAATAAAAGTTTAAAGCATCTTCATGTCAGTGTAAGCTATTTCCAGTGTCGTTACATGCATAGATATAGCAATATGAATCGCTTAGAACAGGAAGTGTTTGGACTACCCTCGTAAGGTCAGTCGTGCCTACGCTTTGTTTATCGTTTTACACTGAAATTCATATTTATAAGCAAATTAAATTAATTTCTTAGTTCATGGTTGACTGTCTAAGTATAACACCACGCAAATACGTTTCAGTCGCGACCGTAATAAGCTCAAAATGACCGAATCAACAGTGTGGATCTAATTTAGACTGCAATCAGGAGCAGCCACAACAGGGCCAACCGTGTTTGCCAACATTTCAATAAAACAGCATCTGATTGGGCAAAGGAAGCTGTCCACATCTGAAGAAAGAAGTATGCGACAAAACTTAGTTTTGTTACATATACGACTGGGGTGTCCAAATTATTGCAATTTGTGATAAACATAATACTTACATAATTATATTTTGTGACGTTGGACAGTTGGGTGATTTCTTGAGCTTTTATGAGTAGTTTCTGAGCAACAACATCGTCAGCTTCGGGTTCTGGTGAGGGTGTGACAAGGACTGGCTGTCTCAAAGCTGTTCGACCATGACATGGATGTCCCCAGCGGCCAACAGCGGCTGGGCTTGACGTTACTGTTTCAAAAATCGCGGATATGATGAAGATCGAGTGAACTGCAAATAAAAAGAAATCACTGGCATCTAGTAGACAATAACGCTATTGTGATGCCTGACTTGCTTTTACACCGTTTTAACATTCCACAGTATAGAATGTTAGAGGCAGCGGAAGGAGGGTGATAGGCTCAGTCTTTCATTTGTAGTGCAAGATATTCGGTGAGCTTCTAACACCCACTGCCTAACAGCCACAAGGTTACGGGAAATCTATACATTTTTATGTTATATGAAGCAAGTGATTAGTGCATTAAATGCAGAAGAAAGAAAGAAACCTTTGTATTAATAAATTAATGTGACTTCAAGTGTCTTCAAGAGATCAGAGGAAGGCAAGTACATTCTTTACTGAGGTAGACATTATTCTTACGACGTAGCCACAAATATCAAAAACACTCGTCTGACCTTTTATAACATCATACATTAGTGGTTTATTAATCAGACCAAGCTGACCACATTCAGGTGAACGCAAACTAATCAGATATTGCGTTAAAAATGTACCTTATGAATTGAGCGAACGGGAAAGATACAGATCAGCCTTCGCAGCCGCATAGTCTGTTGAAAGTATTCCATTTTAGCCTACACTATCCATACCACACTGTATCTACACTGTAGCGCTGCGCATAAACACTTCGTATGTACATGTACCAATGCACATTATGTAGAGCTAACAAATCCCAGCGTTAAACAGTTTTCAAACAATTTTTACTTATCAAAATTTTTCAGTTCAACAAACCTGTTTGTGAATAATGCACAGTTTGCTTTTCCGACTACAATAAGGCAAACGAGAAACATTGATGCAAAGCATCGACACGCCTCGAAGATAAGTCGTATTTGAGACAGTCGAAATATAAAGTTACGTCTAAATATCACCTATAGTTTCATCTTCAAACTGCATTTTGAAAGTTTTATTTACCTAAACAGTGAATTTTTCAATACACGAAAGCATCAAAGCAGAGCGCTTGACAAACTGGGCCCATAAAGAGTGAAAGTACCAATTACGTCATCAATTTATGGGTACACAAAAATTTTGGCACACACTTTGAATACTAAAAAAAAAAATCAGCTGCTGCTATTGGCTCGAAATGGATGATGACTTAATGTTATTTTTTTCTTCATAATTCAGTGGTTGAACATGTAAAATCAGGAAGAGGAAATATTAAATGTTTACTCGTTTTTTGTTGTTGTTTTTTGCAGTTCTAAAGTCTTTGAATTTTTGACAGTTTTATTTTCAGAAAAAGAGGCAGTTTCGCTGGTTTGGGCTACTCTAAAATGCAACATTAGGTATTGTTTTCCTTTGCTTGCTTAAATTTGGAGTCCACCAGCTTGAAGGAGCTATGGTCTGAAAAAGACGCATTCCGCGGGAAAAGTGTTGTATTTTCAAAAGTGTTTGTATTTAGGTCTGTGGGAAATGATTTGGTACCGTTACCCCATAAGTGTAATTATCTGATTTTATTTACTAATATTATTTTACTACAGCAAAACTCGGATAACCGCGAACGAGTTCGACTACATATTTCTTGTTCCTTACCATAACAGCAACAGATACGTTTTTTCTATTGGTTTCGGTTGCAAAAACTTACTATTACATGTAATAATAATTATATTAGTTAGCCAAAAAAAAAAGCTAGAAAAAAAGCATTAAAGTTATGAAAAAATGTTTCATTCCAAATCATATACCACTTCAAAAGTACAGTACTGGCTATTTAGAAAAAAATGTGGACAACATTATGTAATAATTAAATTCATATTATATAAATGGATATCCTCACCAATTATAGCAATGCTAAAGTACTCCATTTTCAAAAACCTTCACGAAATGATGGCCTCATCATGCAGTAATCTTAGACCTATCGTTGTCTGCCTTTCTATTCTTACGATCAGGAAGTCAGACGAACCCATATATGGACAAAACTTTAGAGAAATAACCCAAAATAATGGGACAGCAGTTACTAAGCAAACAGACTGCTTTTTATGAGTGGACTATTACAAGCCTGCGCTGTTTTGATTTATTACAGTAGATATGTGCTTGTCCAGATTTGTGGTCAGTTACTGTACTTTGTAAAATATGTACAAACATTTAAGGTAGCTGCAGTAGTACATAACTCAAAATTCTAAATATTGGGTCTTCACTGTTTGCCAATCCGTCTACACCTTTTAGAAACATTACTGCAATGAATAAAAAAATGCTCAGTTTTAGGACAGTTACTGCAATAATTCTAGGGGTCCCGATATTTAGAATTTTTACGGTAACTCAAAATTTGTTCATTCATTTAAACCTTCTGATTGGATAATTTTGTAAGAATCAGGAAACAATATCAAGACCGTTGTATATTGAAAAGTAAGCACAGAAGATTTACAAATGAAATTAATGTTTACTTTAACGGGGATTCTCACAGATATAAAAGTACACAGAGCGATAAATATTGTTTAATGAAATACCTGAATGGATAGTTTACGAAGATACTACAGTCAATTAACTTGACAGGCTAACGTGAAAAGATGAATGAAACTATCGTTGATAAAAAATGTCACTTTGATATAAAAAAAAATGTTCAGTGTGTTCCGCTAGATTAAAAGAGTATGTAAATAGATGATGCAAGCGTACATCTGTCTAGACAGTTTTTTTTTTAATTTATTTTTATTTGAAAAATCAAATATTTGAATTGCAAAAGAGAATAGTTAAATTTCTCATATAACTTGATTTTTTATTATTTCTTTTCCCAACGTTCTATATATTTTCCTACACAACTTTCGAGAGAGGCAATTCTACCATTTTCGTTTCTGCCAAATTTAACAATCAAGGTCAACTCTTATAGGAAAAAAATCTCCCTCAGGAGAAAATTTGTCTTTCAGAGTAGAAGAGTAGACCCCATTTTGGAAAAAAACTACGACGTTCAAAAGCAAATAGGCAGTCAACAATTTTTTTCCCTGAATAAAAATGGCGAGAAAAATAAGGAGATGCACCCATCAAACATAAGAAACATTTCAATGCGGGTAATAAATAATAATAACCGGTTTCCACTGAGCATAATTTCGAAACGACACGCCTTTTCCGCACTGCTTTTGCCATATAAATTCGCAATGGAAGCGGACGATTTCCGTGCTAGAAATCGTCTGACAGTCCCCTTCATGGAAACAGGCTTTTCTGCAAACGAAATAAGCTTCTGCTATACATGCGAAGGTATCAGTTTTGAAACAACGCGCCTGCTTCAAACATAAAAAAGAGTTATTATTTACAATTCATGGATCTGTTTTCACGCCACCCCTTAAAAATCAATAAACGATATTCTTGTCTCGGACAGGTAATGAAAGTACAATTAAAGGTATAGAAAAGTCAACTCTTCTAATATTTTCTTTGTTTCGGTATTCATTTCTAAAACTTCGTTTAAATTCAAACTGACTGATACTTTTTGGAGAGATCGCACAAGGATTACCGCGGTCATTTTTAGTTTAAGTTGACTACCCGTGAAAGGTATAGAATATATTGTAAATCATGAGTTTTGTACAAGGTTAATCAAAATCTTTTCCTAAATATTTCCCTTGTTTTCATAAACTGTCCATTTTCCAATTTCATTTTTAATAGGAAGGAAAACATTGGGGACACTTTTACATTTTCGATTAGCACCCATCTTCACATTTTTGTGCTGTCCTCATATAACTATACAATAGCGCTTGATGTCAACAATTTACACGTTGCTACAAGTGGCATATACTATTTTAAGCCATCACTTATATCAAAAGAAGAAGTAACTATTCGTTTGGTAGCTATAGATTGTCTACGGCAATTTATCCATTTCAGTCATATATCTATATTCACTATCGTTATGATTTTGGAAGTTTAAGGACTTGATTTGCGCTATATTAATTAAGATTACATATTTTATAAATTTTCACTATTGTCTCCTCTTCTTTGTACGTTTGTACTGTCGTATCTTCAGTATGTATACTCAAAACTGGGAAGTTTAAAGTTTCTTATATTGACTTCAAAGCGAAGTTCGCCAGATGAATATTTATACCAAAATAGGCAGTTACCATTTTATGTCAATTTTATTGTAGCGAAAATTTTCAAAAATGATTTTGATATAATATTTAAAATAACATTTTGCTAATATTTCCTAAGTTACAATGTATAACGCTGAACACACCAGCGTGCCGTCACTCTCAAACAATCCTACGTTAAAACTCTACTCACATAGTTTGCAAGCAAAACAGCTAAGATGATTCATTATGTACTGTCACTTATAAAATATATCAAGGAATGAATATGTCCAGTTGTAGTATTATGAATGAGTGAATCACAAAACAATAAATACCATTACCTGTCCCGAACTCCTTTTTATATCAAACCTGGAGTTTTCCGGAAGCGAATTGCACAAGAAATATGGAAAAATCATTGTATTATCTTTAGCCTCTGAACTAATACTGTAGATATTCCTCCCTTCACGCTCTACGCCTCAGTGGGTCACAGTCGCTGTCGCCACACGTGATATATTGTAGTGTATCCTACTTCATGGCCACGGAACGTGTAGTCATTGGCTGAAATCATCAGAGCAAAATATGAAATATAAGGATGGACGGGCCGCAAATTAGGTGTGAGGTCCAATGTTTTCGGTAATTTTCGCCACAATGTCCGCAAACACCCGTATCTTTTGGATCAGGCATTAGATGAACGTCAATCGAGCTCAAGTCAGAATTTATCGGATGGGCTTTGATTCATTCTCACTGTTTGGTATTTGATATACTGAGTCGCGACACGACAAAACAAAGTGGCATGTGCGCCCAGAGAAGACTCAGAGAAGCTTGCGTATTAAGGAAAATATTATCAATTTTCATACCTATTTGTCTGAATACCGTGAACCCTATCATTCAAACGACATGATTACGCCTTAAACTCATTCCCAAGCAGATGGCACGTCCTAATAGCAATAAATGGGGCGCAAGCACGTAACATATCTTGTGCTATTTTATTTAAATAAACATTACATGAGAAACAAAACTACAGACAATAATAAATAATATGAAGTTTTAATACGATAATAATTCTATGAAAATGATATTTCCATATCTGAATTTGGTAAGCGGGAGACGTCAGTAAAGCTGTTGGTACGTTTACACTATAAATTACATACAAATGCTCACATTTTGTGAACTATGTTATCAAGGATGTTACGAATCCAAAAAGAGCTGTAACGAAAAGAAAAAGCGTTATAAGTACTAAACGACCTGGGGCCGAGTGCACAAAGCAGACGTAAGCGTACGCTCGACGTACGACCGTCGTAAAGTTGTCGCAGAAATTTAATCCGTGTGCACAACCGAGGCGTGTCGCAAACTTAGTCGTAAAATCGCTCTAAAACTCACGTCTGCTTTATACACCTTTCCTATAAATCGATAAAGTCGCACACGAGTTACCTACCCAAGTAGACTGTGACGTCATCTATAGGAACATCCCATATAATTCAGTACAAATGTATAACATGCATAAAGCAGACGTTTTGTAAATGTAAACTACAAAAAATTCATTGAAAGACCAAATTAAAGTATAATTGCCCTGTTTCATGTGACATTTTTACATATATTTTTTTTATTCATTTTAATATCATATTGAGAATCCTGACAAGTCGCTCATGATTTTCATGACCTCTTTCATCGGCGCCGTGTTTTAACATCCCGGCAATACATTCACGTTTGTTCAATATAAAAGAGCTACATTTCGCATAAGTTTCATAAATCTGAAAAGTTCTTTCCATTTTTCCGACAGGAAAAACGTCGGCATTCAGACAGTAACGACGCATTATTACCGGACAGATTATAGCGCTGATATTTATGGTTTCTTGTGCGAAACACCGATCTAAACATCAGCATCCAGACAGTTTTTCGTAAGTTTGAACTCGAGGTTGAATTTATATTATTTTTTTTTCCATCTCTTACTTATCTTCGGTATTATTTATTTGATCGTTTCCATTTCAAGGGAGGTGTTCTTAAAGCTGCCTTCGGAACACGTGTCAAGGTAATACACAATCATAGGTGTTTGTTTATTGCGGCAATGCGCGCGATTCGGTGATTACACAAACGAATTCCATGTCAGCACACTTTGTTGTCATTTTTAGCGTGTGTCTGCTTTATTATCGGCTAATCGTTCGTTTTGTATCTTTTGTAATAACGGTCTGAACATCTTCCGCGATTTTCCTTCTTTTCCTTATGTTTTGGAAGCTGTACTGGTGATACATACTCTTTCGATTACGGTAATTTTGACCCAAAATTTAAGTCGGAAATCTTTTAATTTTATGTCAAATTCCCATATGCTGTAAGTTATAAAGTATTTTCCGACAAAGAAACAGCTAAATATAGCTGGAACAAAATAGTTGTCTTAATCTTAACCGTTGAATGTTAGTTTTGGATATACGGAAGCAATGAAAACCTATAGATGACGTCATAGGCCTTGCAAGGGACATAACTCAAACAGACTCTGAATTGTAGGAAAGGTGTATAGTAGACTTAACACTGGCGTAAGGTGTTCGTTTTGAGTTATTCCGTTGGTGTATCATTTAAACATGGCCGGAATATTACAATGGATGCACGATTTGCAATATAGAAGGGTTTTAAAGAGAGACAGGATAATCAGAGACAGAACAAATCCTTACGATGCATATAATCATGTAGAGCTATATGAACGGTTTCGTTTGCCACGCCATAGGCTGCTTAAACAATGGTGATGACTGGCCTATTATGTCAAGTACCAAGTCCATGTAAGGTCCTTCTGGTGGCTTTGGACCACCCCAAGTATGAGGATACTTTCTGTTGGAATAGTCTTTCTTTGCTCAAGAAAGCAGGTCTTTCCATTTTGTTTGATCTTTTCCAGAGTCCGCTGTTGTTTCCCAGTTGCATTTACTGCGGACTGTATTTCTTCCCATATTTTTTTCATTCTTGACGTGGACACATTATTGTCCTTATACATCGCCAACAATTTCAATATTTCATCATCATTTTTTTAAATAGACATTTAATGTATAGCTCAAAAGCACATGCATGCTGTTTGAAAGAGTTATAATGAATATAAATTTTAAAAAAAAATATGTCGTGCAGATTTATGATGGATCCATAGCATGCAAAAAGGTGCATATGCCATATGCGAACATCAGAGACTCATACCAGCCTGCGCACCCGCGCGGTTTGAAAACTATGCGTGGAACCTAAGGATTTTACAGGTTCAAAGTGAAGGATCTATCTAAAATCACGGAATCACAGACTGGTTTCAGTCTTGTCTGTTCGCAGATGCCTTAAGCAACCTTTATGCCTAACGCGGCTCATATCATATACGAAAACCTTTCATCAAACACATGTGCTAATTTTATTTGAGAGCACTACGCTAGTCGTACTCTAGTCGCAACTACGCCTGACTTACGCCTGCTTCGTGCACTCGGATTTTAATAAAGTCGCAAGATTGACTTAGTTGCGCCGACGTTCGTAGCCTACGCCGGCGTAGCTTACGCCTCCTTTGTGCACTCGGCCCCTGGTCATCAGGTCGTTTTGTAACCAGAATTTTTTTTTATTCGTAACAGCACTTGACCAAGTCGTTTAGTAACTATGACTCTTTTTCGTTCGTAACAGCACTTGTTCGTTTCCAAACAGCCCCTAACCAGGGGTGATACTGTACTATAATGTCAAAAGTGATGGGATTTGACAGTAAGCAAATGCTTATATATAAAGCTATTTGTTATCTTACAAAACGCGTAGAACCTGATCAGACTTGTTCTCTGGAAGCAGTTTTAGGCTGCTTCTCTGAACACAGTCTGATTTGGGTCTGCAGAGTGTACTCAAGCATGTGTGTCACAATATTTGGACTTTTCGTTTAACCCTTTTTAGACTTCTCATTATCTGAAGCCGGAAATAAGATAAAAGTAAACGAAATTAAAATTGAGGGAAAGTCTTGGGTCATTAGTGTTTTTTTTTTTTTTTTTTTTTTTTTTTTTTTTCCTTTTTGTTTCTAATAACATGATCTGTTACACATATTACGCAAAGTCTTAAATAAGCAAAATCATCTCACCTTTACAACGATTTTTGTGTGTGTACATGTGTGTAAAAATGATAATTATAATAGAAATTTTCCATTTCATGATGTAGTTGTCACCAACATAGAATGATAATAATTATAATTAAAATAAAAATAAGGATAATGATAATAAAGATAATATTAAATAAATACATAAATAAAAAGAAAGAAAGAAAAGAAAAAACAAACAAACACAACAAAAGACCCTTGTTGCCTTTTATGGCATCATTAGAGTAGCCCGGTCGTGTCTTGCCTAGAGAAAAACGCTTCCTGCTTCTATTATAGTCAAATTCAAATTCAAATTCTTTATTACACTTAGGTTACATAAATGCAACAACATAATGGTCAAACATACTATGCCATGGAAAGAAAAAACGTTATGGTTCACACTTGCTTGTCAACTCTTCACCATATTCTTTTTGACCGAAGTCTAAATTCAAGTGATACACTGCGAAAAGCGGACCTCCAGCGGTCAACTATAGACACTGAGCGACTTATGTACCCGAATCCGGATTCAAATCTTAAAGCCCCATACACATGCACCGATTTGCATACGTCAGTAAACTTGCACATATGCGAACTTTGATAATGTGAGCAAAAGTATTTTTCACTGAGCGTTCACACGGACTGAGAATCTAAACACCCTGTATACATGCACCCATTAGCATACTTAAGTATTTAATTCCACGTACTATTATATCTGACCATTTTGGTTATTTCAGTAAAAATGAATGGACTAATAAGGTTTAGGAAACGCAGAATGCTGCCGTATTGCTCGGAAATGGATTTGCTCTGGGACTTAATATCTAGCAAATAGGGTAGTAATGGGAACGTTTAATGATGAACCTGTAGATACACTCATTGCTCACGTGTAGCCTGTCCAATTGTTCAATATTCTTCTCTGCCCATATACTAAGCAATGCCCTAGTTATTATTGACTTTGATTTTTGCAGTTTTTTTGAGTAGCCATGACTGAACAAAGTAACTGAACACTGTCAGAAAATAGTCCCCACCTCTCTCCCGGAAAAAGAATGGCTATAGGTAGGAAGACTATATAGCGGGTTGTCCGGACCTCAAAGAGCCATCCCCCCCCCCCTATAGTCATTTGCCCCACCGGAAAATTGTGTATCAGGAAACTTAGTATATACACACACACACTTATATTGATATGAGCCGCGACACGAGAAAACCAAGAAAGTGGTTGTGCACCCAGCGCAGACTCAGATCAGCCTGGGCCTCCGCCCAGTCAGTTCAGACTCTTTGCTAAGCGCTTAAACGGTAGCTAAGGGTCTAAGCTACCTCCATGCAGACAGCGATGACTCTGATCAGACTGGGCGGATGCCCAGGCTGATCTGAGTCTGCGCTGGGCGCACAACCACATTGTTGGTTTTCTTGTGTCGCGGGTCAATTATGTACATAAGAGTATGTTCATGCTCACATGAATACGACGATTAGAGCATTTAATTTCTTTCCTGCTTGGCAATAGTTGCAGAAGAAAAGACCTGAAAGCACATTTGATTATTTATCCCTACTTCCTCCCAGCCAGACTGTGTCAGGCCCACACGTATACAAACAGACACGTGGACATACATTAGTCTAGAAGTTCAACCGTTTCCGTGTGATTTCTCGCCATCACTACATGCAAACTTAATGCAGATAATCACATATGCATGCAAGCTTACAGGAAGATGGGCAGATGACCGGGCGTTTTGTTAAGCCGTGCTTGTTTTAACGGGGCCTTAGTCCATTGGTTTGAAACAATAACAGACACATTGCCTCTGTGTATGTTTTATTTCGGTGCACATGTACAGTTTTGTCGATTGATAAGACTAATGCCACTGCCCACGTTCAGCGACACTGTTATCACCGACCACCGGTCGGAAACCACTAAGCGCAGTTTTTCCGGTTTATTAGATTGAAAATAATAATTAGACATATGTCCCGATGGGAAGTGAGCCCAAGACTCCCTGCATGAAAGGCGAATATACACTAAATCTACTAGTACAGACATCTGCTGCGCACATGCATAGATGCACGCTTGCACAAACGCGTGATTATACAAACGTATACGTATGACCATGTCACGTAAGCACATTCCATTTATTGGCAGACATGGAAAGACAAAGTGCCAAGCTGTTTTGCCCCACAACAGAAATAAGATAGACTGATGGGCACATGTATGCTGTCCTAGAAGATATTATCCGGCTTTTTTCATGATAGTCGCATTTTTTTGTCAGATTTGAACCTCAATATTGTGAGTGGGGAGGGAGCAAAAATTCCACTATGTAACGTGTTTTTCTGCAGTCATGTCGCCAGGGGAAAATTCACGATGGAGGCGAAAAGCGGCTGAACAAAAGCACTTACATGTATATAGGTCTAGCAGATCTGCTCCGGAGAAAACTTCCTATGAAGTCCGATCTCCGACCTTGCCCCACAAAACTATTCGGTGAAAATAAATTTGTCTCCAAATAATTATGTGAAAAACAACATTAAAGCCCAAATTTTTAAATAAAAAGCTAGAAATTACCAAGAAACTATGGACGCCTCATAAGGATGCTTCCACAGAATACCTTAGGTGTGCGCTCATTAGAGCACATGTGCTAATTACTGCGAATACGATATCATTGATTAGAATACTCCAGTGAGCAAATTATAGTGAGCGTACACATGGTCCAAACTGCGCAAATGCAAATTTTGCTTATATGCAAACAGACATTTGCACTTGGTCTCCACCACGGAGACCAAATGCAAAAGTAAAATAATTGCGTATGTAGTAAAGTTTCCAAAAGCGTACACATGCGCGACTTTGTAGACGTAAGTAAATTTGCGTACATGTATACGCAAATAAATACTGATATGAGCAAGTCGGTTCTGTGTACGGTGCTTAAGAGTAGATCCCATTTTGTAAGGACTACGTGGTCCAGAAACGCAATTTGGGGTCACTAGGAATGGTTTCCTTTTGTAAACTGGTGAAAAAAAGGGGTAACAACTTTTCTTAATTCGCAATACAGCAACAATATATTTTGGGCGCTCAAAATCAAATGAAACAAGAATAATATGAGCCGCGACACGACAAAACCAACAAAGTGGCTTGTGCGTTAGCAAAGACTCAGATCAGCCTGGGCATCCACCCAGTCTGATGAGAGTCTTCGCTGTGCTGTTAAAGGGTAGCTAAGGGTCTGAGCTACCTCTATGCTGACAGTAAAGCCCTTTATCAGACAGGGCGGATGCGTCGTCAAGGAACGCAATTTGGGCGTCACAAAAGTTGTTTCGTTTTGTAAACTAGTGGAAAAATTTGCACGGCAGTAGCCAATCAGTGTGCTTTATTTTGAGTTTGAGACTATTTTCAAGTTTTATAACCTCGAACCCTGGCCTTGTTGTCCATGTCAGTGCTTTGTTTACTATCGTGTAAGTGGTGTTTTCAGTTAGGGTAGCTGAATGACCAAGTGTCGGGTAAAGAGCTGTACATTCTGTTTACGTGCGTATCTTTCGTTTACTCCTGCCAATTTATGTGCTATATACTTCTTTCCCGTTTGCTTTTGAGGGCAGGATAGGGTATCTGGCCCAGAGGTTGTAAGACTTGAGTACATTCTCAAACTCAAAATAAAGCACACTGATTGGTTGCTTCGGAAGCAGCCAATCAGTGTGCTTTATTTTGGGTTTGAGATTATTGCTTTCTTTTCTCTAACTCTGTTTGAGCCATCATCTGAGACAACTGCTCTAAGGTCTTTGAAGCTTGTTACGGTACCTAGCTTCTGCCATTTTACCTTGATCTCCCTGTGGATGACGTTGGCGCTATTTGTCATCAGTTTGGTCTTCTCAACACTGATCTCTGTCTTAAAGATTGTGAAAATTTTGTCGAGACTTTCAACTATGGTATCCAGTTCCTGCTTTATGGCATCCAGTTCCTGCTCTTCCTCAGCTAGTCTAAGAGCGCCTATGTCATCGGCAAACCGCAGATTTGTAATATTTCTGCCGCCTATGCTAACCTTTCGGTAGGGTAGGGTAGGGTAGGGTAGGGGTAGGGGTAGGGGTAGGGGGGTAGGGGGGTAGGGGGGTAGGGGTAGGGGTGGTAGGGGTAGGGGTAGGGGTAGGGGTAGGGTAGGGTAGGGTTATTAACGTCTCACCAATTTTACATGTACAGAGAAACAGTTAAAAAATTGGTAAAAGATGTAAAATAGTGACTCAGTTTTTAGCTATGAGAAACGATCGCTCTAAAATGTGCCTGTTCTTTTTCGTCCTGCACCAGTATTGAATCCCCTTAATACCCACTCTGAGCCAAGGAAAAACGGTTACCCAACAAGCAATGTCCACGTTTCCAGACTCATCCTGAAGTATCAAATGCAGTACTAGGACAAAACAGCAATTAGTATAATAAAAACGCAGCACACATTATCTAGAACCATGATCACTCTAAAACGTACCATAAGTGTCCCGCGTTAGCTACCTTCCCCTGATGCTCCATGCTGAGTCTTAATAACAGGGATCATGTGGTGGAACCAAAGTTGAAAAAGAATGTTCCCGGACCCGGGCACGGCAGGGGGCATCGAATGCAGCACAGGGACCAGAGCAACAGATTATATGAAATTGCAACCAAAATCTGCACTAAAAGAGATAATCATGTTTGTTAAGATGTATCCTTTCCCAGTGCTATATCCCCCTTGATACCCTACGCTGAGTCCGTGACAACGGGGAACATGTGGCGGAGCCAATATTCAAACAGCATGGCCCAAATCTGGACTCAGCATTAGGTATCGAATACATCACTGGGACAAAACAGCAATTAATTATGAAAATAACAGACAGCTCTTTACAATGATTGGACATTATATAAAATATGGTACACAATATACATATTGACATCAACTGGACAGCAGACTACGTCTTTTGTTTAAAACCAAATAACAGGGTTTGGCACTTATCTTGACTATGGAAGGATTAGTTACAATAAAAGATACCTTTACAATATCATTTAACATGTTTAAGCTCTGAAAACCATTTAGAATAAGCTCAGCGTCAATAAACAGCTCGTTGCGCAACTCACTGTATAGGCCATTTGGTGTCTATAAAACAGGTCATTTTGCTGAACATCTCTAAAACTACCACAGCTATCTCTGTTAAGTAAAGCGCATCTTTAACGCCTGTCTTATACATAACTAATCAATAATTTTCCTCAAAATTCTCAAAATTATATTTTTAAACTAAAAAGTTTCTTCTGAAAACTGCCCATTTTTAGAAGATATTTTACTGTATTTTACAAGGGAGTAAGTTTATTTATGTAACAGCCTTAGAATGGTCAATATTTACATATGTCAGTTGTTAGTTAATTGTACAGAGTTACTCAATGGCGCCCGTTTACCTTTTAATCTATTCATCTGAGTAAAAATGAACTTCCCTAATTTATTGGTTGCAAAGAGAATTGATTGGTGATGAATAGAAATAACTCATTTTCTATACAAACATTTCTTGTTTGTGATGCATATAAGGGCATTGCTTATAGCTATTACATTAAATTATTGTACTCCCCTTTACTAAAGCTGAAAAGTTTGTAAATTTTTGTAAAGGACATAATAGACAAAAGCAAAAAATTCACAAGATAAAATTCTGAAACTCAGTTTCCAGTTACGTATTAGTCTTACAATACCAGTGGAGAAAACAAATCAATTTTATCACCATAAATAAAAGAGAAAATCTGCAAAATGACCTATTTTACAGACAGCAAATGGCCTATACAGCGGACAATGTAATAAAACGCTGATTGCATCCTCAACAGCATTTCTACAGCTTAAGTGTTTTCTTTCACTAACTTCTACGCCATTATAGCGACCAGTTTCAAGTGCACTTCTAAATTTAGCCAACGCCCCTCTGTGAGACCTAATAAATATCCTTGTACAATATTTTTCAACTATAAAATCCTGCTTAAACGTTCTGTATAATCGTAGCGAAGTTTGTTCCCTCCAACTCCCAAACGTGAACTATTGCGATTTACACCAACCGCCCATCTATTAATATATTCTTGCATAATAAAAAGTAAATCATTGGTTTTATTAATGGTTTGATTTATGTTATTATAAATGTGAAAACTGGACTCTGTCAGTTTCTGCCCTACCCTAAAATTCCAGTTCTTACATCTGGTACCTACTTTCTTTTGAATTTGACCAGGAGAGTATTTTCCTGTTCAGCCTTGCTGTGTCCATATTAATACAGCGACATCAGAATGATAACACAGACTTGCAACACTTTGAGATTATGGGCGGCCATCCTATATCTCCATTAACTGCTGCATTAGGTGTATACCTTCCCACATTAAGAAAATATCTCGCAGCTCTATATTGTACAGCATTAATACAGCTGTAAGACTGGGTGCCCCAGATCGAAGCACCATGCGATATAACCGGGCAAACAACTGACTCGTAAGATTTGTAAAAGGACCATACTGAATACAACCAAATGCTTTTGATTTAGCTATTAGAAGGCCAAGGGCTCGATTTGCAGACTCTGCGACGTGTTTAGCAGTTATTGCGAAATCTAGATGTTCTGATAAGAATATCCCCAAATACTTATATTGCACTGTATACGAAATATTCTCATCATTTACCGTAAATATGGCATCTGGTTGCGGCACTCAGGTATTTTGAAAATGCACTAATTTGGATTTAGCTCTGTTAACTGAGATTAGATGACTTTTGCACCAACTTCCTTAAATATCCAGCATCGACTGCAGATTTGCTTCTGTTTCAGCAATAAGATCTACGCCATTAGCATACAGTAAAACAGAGACTGTGTCGTCACCAATTTTAACACCTATACTCAGAGTACCCAGTGTGTCAGTTTTAATGCCAAATTATGTATATACAAATTAAAAAGTAATGGAGACAAAGAACATCCTTGCGTTAGTCCATAGTTTACATTAAACCAGTCCGTTGTAAGTCCGTTCAGTTTAACCGAAGACTTAACATTGTTATACAAAGCCTTAAATTTTTTCAAGTTTTTTCAAGTTTCAGCCAAAGTATGTCTCTGTTAATTGAGTCATATGCCTTTTTAAAGTCTATACAGGCGAAGAAGGTGAACTTTTTCATTTTTAACATGTTTCAATAATATTTGTTGAAGAACTTATAGTCAATTGTGCTTAGGCATTTTCTGAATCCATTTTGGCCTTCAAAGATTATATTATTTTAATTTTACCATATATCAACTCGATGACTTAACAAGGTACAATAAACTTTGAGGACTCCTGTTAAAAAATTGCAATACCCTGTAAGAAAGCGGATCGCGGGCTTCACTTGTAGTACCTTTCGGTATAGGACAAATGAGAGACTTCCCCCAGATATTTGGAACTTTGCCAGAACGATAAAACGTATTGAACAGTCTATGTAAGAAAGAAATAATGCTCTCATTTTTAATATCTATATCGCCAACACCAGTCGCACGATTATGTTTAATACTATTTTACGAACTTCGGAAACGGTAAAATTATTCGCAAATAAACCCGACTCCTCAACAGTGTTATCAACATTGCGCATGACATCAATATTCTGCAAATTATTTTGCTGATTAGGCGTTGGGTTTAGTAATGCAGAAAAGTCAGATTTCCATTCATTAAGGACAGCAGACAACACATTTATCAGAATAACTCTAGGTCACGTAAATAAAAGGGCTTCAAATAAATTAAGATCTATTTAGCTTTTAACCCTGATTAATATTCTACACCATTTGTCATTAATGAGACCGTTAGGCTTTGACACTGACAGCTAAATCTTCTCGACTTGCTTTTCATGTTCACTGTGCACTGTTCACTGTGCATCTACAATGAAACGATAGAAGAACATTTAAAATGTCTAAAATTTATGTCTGTGATGTCTCTGAAGTCTCATCTTAATATTTGAGCCGCGACACGACAAAACCAACAAAATGAATGTGGTTGTGCGCCCAGCATCCGCCCAGTCCGATCTGAGTCTTCGCTGTCCGCATAAAGCTAGCTTTGACACTTAGCTACACGTACCCATAAACTGAACAGGGAAGATACTTGTCAGACTGGATAGATGCCCAGGCTAAACTGAGTCTGGGCGAACATGCCACTTTGTTGGTTTTGTCGTGTCGCGGCTAATTTATGGTATGCAATTTATTATATTTATGGTATGCAATTTATTATATTTCATATATTTTTTTTTATATATTTTTTATATATTTTATATTTATTTTATGGTATGCAATTTATTATATTTTAAACATTACCACATTACCGATTTATTATATTTTGAACATTACCACCAAAATCATATTTATCCTAAACATTTGACGCCTTTACCAGTTTCTTGTAGTTTTATTTTGAATGTGTATTTAGAGTCAATGTTCAAACGTTGCTGTCGAAATGACAACCAGTGCAAATCCTTATCAGAATGTTCCTAATCTGGATCAAGTATTCCTACACTTTTGTCTTAAATCTAGGGTCATACAAGTGTTTACATGTGCACATTTTATACTGATAGATGATTAATGATAGAAATATGTTTATTTGTCTATTTCAACAGGTAAGAACGCTTCATTAACATGATTAACATTTTTAGCAATTCAGCAACAATATATTTTGGGTGCTCGGAAGCAAATGAAACAAGAATAATATGAGCTGCGGCACGACAAAACCAACAAAGTGGCATGTGCGCTCAGCAAAGACTCAGATCAGCCTGGGCATCCGTCAAGTCCGATAGAATTGACAAACCCCGATATCGCCTATCTTTACTGTCGGTAAACAGGTAAACATATAAATTCCCCAGCGCAGATTCGAATTAGGGGTCTAGAAATATTGACCCCAGTAGAGATTATACACCTTGGTACCCGAATTCCAATTACCCGTGGGTACGGGTACCCTTTAGCATAGCATTTTGAGTATGTCCGCAGTTAGAAATATATGTTTACGTCAAATGATAAGTGGTGCATATGTTATTTTTACACGTGTGCATGGGAAAGGAACGAAAATGTAGAAATCTTCCTGTTCCGATATGCAAAAAAAATCGTTTTGCAATATATTATTGCAATTAATACAAGACCGCCACACTAACCTTTCCTCCTCTATTTGCTTGGAATTCTGTTGAAATAGAATATGTTTATATTACATGATAATGAAAATTCGGGTAACGGGTAGTAAATATGTACCCGGGTAATTGGTCTACCCGACCCGAACACGGGTACCCGGGTACTCGTCCGAGCCTGGGCGGGAGGGCAGCCATACATACATAACCAGTATATTCCAGGATTATCCCGGTTACGTTATGTCTGATGCAATATGTCGATAGCGTTCAAACGTCGGCCGATGAAGAAGCTTTCTTTCGCCTTTAATTTTTAAGTCGAGATATGGGATTTAATTATATAAGTTTTTAATTTTTACCTCTGGGCTTGCTGTATGAGAAAAATTGCTTATAATACATGTATTTGAAATGCAATATATAGAGGATCTTACATGAGTGCTCCTGTATTATTGAATCTATTAAACGAGTTGGGAAAAAGATAAGATGCGAGGCTACATGTATGCCAAGCATGTTACCGGTTTTCCCCAACGGTTTAATAGATTCAATAATACAGGAGCACTCATGTAAGATTCTACTTATAATATGAAACTAAAATCGCATAGTATTAGAAATTTTTGCTCTAAAATGTCACGATTTCGCCAGTAGAAAACGCGACAATATTCATGGATATCAATGCATAACGTTATGACGTAATTTGCATATTTAACCCACTAGTTGATTATCGACTTTGATGCATGGCTTTATAACACTCTCAGATGTGACGTGATATGATATTGCAATAAAAATGTCATCAGTTTCATGTAATATTTACATATATTGATTGTAGTACTTATTTAAGTACTTATTTCGCTTCAAGGTTTATGGGTACACTTTCAGGGGAAGCAAGTCGATCGTTTTATTTTGTCTCCCTCTTTATATGGGTGTTAGTTCTTAAAGGAAAGAATTTTTTCCTCCAATTTGGAAAGACTTGTTTTGTACCACTTCAGAAACTGAGGGTGAGGTTGGGCCTGCAAAATCGATTTAAGCCCCCCAGTAATTCATTACTGACCGTTCCAAGGCGGTAGTTCTGTTGTGGTTCTTTGTTGCCTGTTTTTGGTGTCAGAGTTTCTGTGATGTTTTACCTTATGTATGTTATTATTATTTTTGGTTCGGTTTGGGTTGCTGAGTGGCCACCTTTTGGGAACAAGCTGCTCACTTGGTTGGCCATATGTTCTCTGTATCTTGATTATTTGTAATCTTAGTTGTTTCCAACTATGGTTTGAGGGCTGGATTTGGATTTTGATTGTTTCAGTTCCTGGTCTTTGCATACTTTTTACTTTTATTCATTCCAGGAATAAAGAAGAAAGTCATAATAGTTATTCTTCTGTAAAACATGATGGAGTCATGTCTTGACATGTAATAAAAATTTTCATAACGTCATTGAAATTACATACAGCTTGAATCTTACGCAAAAGAATTCTTTAATACCTGGAGCCAGATAGTCATTACCCAGTCAGGTTGCCTGCATTAACCAATTTTGACAAAGGTAAATTCTCTAAAATCGGGACAACTATTAAAGAAAAATGTTTGTTTTTTTATGACAAAATTCTTTCCTTCTCCTCTTCCTTTTTTGGACTAAATTCTTTCGTTTAACCCATTCGTTTCTGTGGTCAGCTCAGTGGGTAGATGGTTAAAAGTCTAGTGATTCTTATCCAAAGCCGACCGAGTCAGACGGACTCCTAAGCAAGCTTCAAAAATCAGAATACCCAGGGTTGAGTAAAACAAGTGGCATTAGGGTCATGTCAGGTAATTTCGGACAGCAGGTAAATTCGGACATACCAATGCAAACAGTGAAAAGCCAGGTAGGACGGCTCATTATTAGCCGTCTCGTCAGGCTTTTCACTGTTTGCCCAGTTATTTTTGCTTTAATTCCAAACAACTGAAATATTCAAAGAAACGATATCACTGTCCGAATTTACCTGCTGTCCGAATTTAGCTGACTTGACCCTAGGGGAGAGTCTAACAACGTAGTATTATGTAGTATCCAGCAACGTTGTGTCGAAACCAGAAATTAAAACGGTCATAAACCCACAAAATAAACGCACTCCTTTCTCATCAATTTAGTCTGGTGGAGAACTTTCACTAACTCATGAAAGCTGCTAATTTGCCACTAAAAAAATATGATGAAACGCACGCAGGCATCGCGTAGCGACCAACCTGGGTGTAACATAGTATAGCAAGTGTTTAAACGTTAACTATAAACAACGACATTCTTCTTTTTTATGTCTGACTATTATAATTTACAGACAAAAAAATATATAATAGATCAAATATGAACAAACATAGACATAACAACGCATTTTTTTAAGAAATCAAAAGATCCATAAATTTTATAACCAAAAACGATACTTTCATTTGGATTTTCCTTGAAACATAATAAATCGGTTAATGACAATGAGAAATTCAAGCGATCAAGGCCGCAAAATTCCTCGTTATTTGACAGTTGGACTAAACTAACTTTTCAAAGAAGAAAGAAGAAAAGGATATTTTGATGGCAATTGTAAGATACTGATATTTTCCATAAACAGATGTGTTTCCTGAATTGAATTTTTTCAAAAAGACACTTTCATAAACCTGAATATCAATGTACGTTTATGAAAAATAAGAAATGAGCCGCGACGCGACAAAACCAACAATGTGGTTGTGCGCCCAGCGCAGACTCAGATCAGCCTGGGCATCCGCCCAGTCTGATCAGAGTCTTCGCTGTCCGCATGGAGGTAACTTAGACCCTTAGCTACCCTTTGAGCACATAACAATGAGTCTGACCACAGTAGGCAAATGCTCAGGCTGATCTGAGTCTGTGCTGGGCGCACGACCACATTATTGGTTTTGTCGTGTCGCGGCTCAAATAGTATCTAGTAAATACCATCAAAAACCTTGCCTGTAACACCAGTACATGCTTTTAAATAAAACTGTTGGCACAGACCCTGATCAGACTGTTCCAACCAGCAGTCTAATTTGGATCTACACTCTACACTGTTTGTGCAGGCATAACAACTGTTGTTGAAATAGTTTAGTCCAGGTTTTACATAGTCCAAAGTCCAGAGCCCAAGTTTTACACAGTCCGAAGTCCAGAGTCAAGAGTCCAAGTCCAGTCCATGTTTTCCATAATGCCCGCGAACTGTGCATGTCGTTATTTGACAGTGGACAATTGGGAAACATTCAAATACGTTGGATAAATAAAAAAATGATAATAACTTGCGTTTTTAGCGAGGCGAGAAATGCTATACATGTTCGATTATTTGGTGTGCCAGATTGTGGCGCGTCGTTATTTTTCGGTGCTTAGGTACAATAGTGCTACCAGCAAAAGTTAATCGAAGTTGCGCCCCGTAGGCGCTCTCCATATATTGGTTCTCCACTTGCAATTACGGGCCATTTTTGAAGCTGGGAACAAAGCAGCGTCTTCCGCTTGAGTGCGCATGACAGGAAGTGATAATCCATCTGAATACATAGGCTTGCCCGCCGAAGCAGGCAAGCCAAAAATCACGACAGCTGACCATGGCCCGAAACGAGGATTTTGATAGAAATACGTAGTGCATGTAGGTATCTGCTAGGGTATGGCGATAAGGCCGAAATAAAGAGCCTTAACTGTTTCCTTATTTTTTCTGACCAGAGTTTGCACTTTTTGTGCAAGAAAAAAGGGTTATTCGCTTAATAGGAAATAGAAAATATAAAAATAAACTAAACCAGACACCCCTTAAATGACCAATAGATTCAAACAACATGTAAAGATCGAAGAGTCCACCAGGTATTACTGGGTTTAACCATATAAAATCATCATAAAAATATGATGAAGCAAAGCAGGCCGGGGCCAGAGCAAAGGAAAACCGATATGCTCGAGCAAACTCAAAGATGGCCAGGCGCCAATCTTCTGCAACAGATCATTCTACTGTACGTAGATTTAGGAGGGTGCCGTCATTTAGTCTGGGAGCCGTCTCACCGTTGTCCATTTGAAGGGAAAGCAAAGCAGTCAACTTTGATTTGTGTATCCACCATGCATGCAGTTTGTCTAACAACATGAATAGTGTAACTCGTTTTTTTTTTTTTTTTTTTTTTTTTTTTTATCTGTTTTAATTGTTTCGAACTTGTCTAAACTTAGGTTTATCAGTAATCTTTCTGAACTTGGACTCCAATAAGAAGTTTTTTATGCCAATGTGATATATCTGAAAAGCATATTCCATGTACTTACGTTGTACACCATTTTGCAGGGCGATTTCTTCTGAGGTCTTTGTGATGTATTGTGGCATTCTTTGTATGATTGAGCCACGGTACCTCGGTAAGGTAAGCACTGACCTGCTGAGCTATCGATTTAGATTCGAATCCCGCTGGAGGAGGAATATTTTCCACCGTAAACGAAGTTCCAAGGCACACATTCTATCATTATCACCCGGTGCATCGATATGACAGAAATACTACCGAAAGTGCCGTAAGGCCGCAAGTCATTCATCCACCAATTCTTGTATGGGTTGTAATATTATACAAATGAATTTGGCTTGTGCTTTGTGTGCTTCAAATCTGGGGCCGTATTCATAAAGCCACTTAAGTCGTTGCTATGCAGTTGCTAAGGCTAAATATCTATAAAGGAGATTCCCTACAACTATGAAATTTGGTCTGGAGGAACAGTCTTACAAAGACTGTTCCTCCAGACCAAATTTCATAGTTGTAGGGAATTTCCTTCAAAGAAATTTAGCCTTAGCAACAGCATAGCGACCACTTAAGTCGATTTATGAATACGGCCCCTGATTTTATTTCTGTTGTTTTACTAGGAGGACTGTGGTTTGTGGTAATATGTAGATTGCTTGATTTCAAAAATTTTATTAGTAAGGTTTCATCTTTGTTTTTACCACTGGTCGTCTTATAGCGGTGGCCGTTCTTCGTAGGGTTTTGTGGTCACTCGCTGCGGGGCTTTTATGCTTGTCTGGCCTTGTTGTTATGTTTGTTAAGTCCCATCTACCACTGTCATCCGGCAATTGGTTCCAGAACTCTGTAATACATTATCGTGCATGATATCGACGCATTAATTTAATAATGTTAAGACCAAGGGCCGTATTCATAAAGCCACTTCAGTCGTTGCTATGCAGTTGCTAAGGCTAAATATCTATAAAGGAGATTCCCTACAACTATGAACAAATTTGGTCTAGAGGAACAGTCTTTGTAAGACTGTTCCTCCAGACCAAATTTCATAGTTGTAGGGAATTTCCTTCAAAGAAATTTAGCCTTAGCAACAGCATAGCGACCACTTAAGTCGTTTTATGAATACGGCCACAGGAAGCTTGCATCTTGCACTGAAAATGAGTATCACAACAGACTAGTCCCACAATTTAAAAAGCAATGAATTTTTATTTTCCTTGATTATCAATACAAAATCTTTCTCTAAACATTTTTAATTCTGTCTCTTTTCTTGGCATATCGTGAAGCTGTATATAATGATTATAAAGAATAGGCTCAGGGCGATCACGCTTTTGTACCATTTTAGAAACAAATCACAGTTTTAGAATAAATTTGCCGGAACTTCGTGATATTTAAAATATGGGCGTCACTGAAACAATAACCATTACATGTTTTAAATGTTTTAATTGATTGATAATCATCTGAGCCATGACACGACAAAACCAACAAAGTGGCATGAGCGCCTGGCGACAACTCAGATCAACCTGGGCATCCGTTCAGTCTGATCAGAGATTTCGCTGCCCGTTTGAAGTTAGTTCTGACCCTTAGCTACCATTGAAGAGCAGAGCAAAGGCTCAAATAAGACTTGGTGGAGGACCAGGCTGATCTGAGTCTTCGCTGGGCGCACATGCCACTTTGTTGGTTTTGTTGTGTCGCAGCGAGACAATTGCTCTGAGGGGTACAAATTATTCTAATTGAAAAGGCAGGCAACAAATGAAAATGGCTGAGTTACTTCCCTTTAAAATGTAATCATTTGCCTTACCAAAGTAATTGTATAGGCATTCGAATAAAACATTGCACGCCTCACACTTCACACCTCGGCTCGGGACATTACTCACAGGGTTAATACCAATTTGCCTACCTTTGCTGTCTACCAATCCGGTACAGTGCAAAGTGGCTGTCGGCCGAGAATTCCGTCGTAAGCAATAATAATAGCGGAGAGTGACTACATGTATTATTAATGGTTGTCGACCAAGCTGATACTGCTGTCGATTGTCTTGGCGAGAACCACTTTTCTAACTGTCGCGGTCGCCAGCATAAGTACGGAATCTGGTATTACCCCCGTGTTACTACACATTGATAGACTTAATCGAATCTGCTAATTTCGTTTCTTTGATGAGTTCCTTGCTTCAAGGAATATTCAGTCGAAATCTGTTCCGTTTAAGCAAGTACAATACCACGACGACGAAGTCACTTAATATACTGGTGGTCGATTGTATGTATACCTTATTTGGGCTGCGACACGACAAAACCAACATGACTACCCATAATTATGTTTTATACAGATGAGGAAAGGGGAATAACTCTGTCAATAATGAATGCATCATAACGCAACCAACATCAGAATGGCCAGCGCATCAAATATTAATCATATACCAATGCAAAAATTAGGGTTCTAGGTCAAACGGTTCAAAAGTTGGAAAAATGTCAAATTCAACAAATGGGCATAACTGGGTCATTTTTTTACGGAATTTACCCAAAAGTCAATCAGGTAATCTACACCTTAATCCCTAGCAGTATGCCAAATATTATCATCCTGTTTTAAACGGTATTCCCAGGATTTTGGGAACAAACTTTCATGTAATTTTTCGAAAAAAGGGGCATAATTCTGTAAGTACATGATAGACGGAAAAGAAAAAATACCCAGTATGATCCGGGTCTTCGCTGTTTGCACGGAGCTAGCTTAGACCCTTAGCTACCCTTTTAGCGCACAAGGAAGAGTCTAAATAGACTGTGCAGATGCCAAGGACAATCTGAGTCTTCGCGTGGCGTACATACCACTCTAATGGTTTTGTTATCACTACTACAGAAAAAGCAAATCATGTGCAATGGATTAGCCATTAAAACCAATAAAAATGCCACTCATGTAATCTGATATAATTAATAAGAGGATAAAACATTCTTCTCCGTGTTTTAACGTTTGCTAAGCCCGAGTGTATAAACGGGTTGCAGCCCGAACCGCGGTGAGGGTTGCAACATGTTGATACACGAGTGCTTGGGCAAACGTTAAAACACGGAAAAGAATGTTTTATTGTCATTGTTATATACCTTCTTACGGACGCCATCTTCATTCAAGAGCTCTGCAGACGACACGAAAGCGGTCTTTAATGGTGTTTAAGCCCTGGCGCACCCGTGTTTTAACAGTGTTGAAGCCCTGTGACAGCGATTCTGTCGCATTGCGATAGTTAAAAATAGAAGGAAACCAACGCAAAATGCTGTCGATTACAACACGGATGTTTTCTATAGTAAAGTCTCATTAGGTATATAACAATGGTTATTAATAAATAAGTTCTGAATTAGTCAGATCGTTTGGCAGCAAAAAATACACAAAAGAAATGAAAACAGCAGACTCGGTTCGATTCATCTGTTCAAAAACTTATCGCTTGTTTCAATATTTCATTTTGTAAACTTAACACTTTAATTTAACTTCCTTTATATACAGATGAAAGTAAGGCCCGTAAGACAATACAGAATTATTTCCATATTTCATATAAAGGACCTGGTATGATAATGCCCATATTTGGCCCCCAGAAAACACATTTTTCAAAAGGCTTATTTTCATTGTAAAAATGAATTCATAGGAAAGGTCAGACCTTGAATGTAACAGCCAACACAAAATTAACCAGTTCTTACATAAAATTTTTGCGTTTTTTGTCTTGAACATAGGCTACATATACCTCCAGCGGATTTTGACGAAAATGATGGATAGACCTTTTTCACACTGTTATCTCCCTTGCCGGCTACTCATCAATGGAGATACGAATATTTACGTGGAAAGTTATAAGGGGCAGTGATGATCTGGCCTGGCAGGAAGAGATGTGTTGGTTTTAGAAATTTGAATATTTTTCGTGCGAAATAACCATTTAAATGGAATGTGAATTGTGATTCCTTGAGTTTTTGAAAGATTGTTCAAATATAAATATTTGTTTATGGATAGAAAATAGCTTTTGTTAAAAATAAAGTACAAAATATCAGAGGCATATATCGGCTGCGCGGTACAAAACTTTGGTATAAATTAGTTTTTAATCATTTAAATACTTTGGTAAATTACTTTATAAATCATTGGAACATCACACTTTCGCTAAAAGGAATATCAAAATAATGTTTCAGGACAGTATGTACCAAACTATTTATATCAAGAATAATCTAGTGGGTGTGTGGTATTAAAACAGGGACAGAAAAATTGCTAGCCACGGCAGTTTCTTTCGAGATGACATCGGCCTCTCTCATGATTGAATTAATTAAATCGTCGGTTTGTTTTTAGATTTTTTTGTTTTATCTTTTTGAAAACATATTTTGACTTTTAAACGGAACAAAATGGAACAAAAAATAAATAGCCGTAAACCGTCCAACCTGGTCACAAAACAGATACATGTATCGAATCTGGCCGCATCTTCATTATAAATTAACATGACATGCGCAGATGTGTGGATGTGTCTGAAATGTGTTTAAATAAATCATAAAGCCAAAATATAAAATGTATTGTTCTACAAATTAGAATTGCATGAATATCAACATGTTTGGGTTGAATTACGGAAAAATGAATAGCTGAACATTAGCCTCACACATAGACGCAGGGAACTAGCTACATTTTTTGGCTTAATAATTTGAATTGAATGGCTGCATATTTTGTCGTTATTATAAAATTTCTACCGTTTAATTAATCGCAACTACAACTTGTTTTGTTTTCGATAACAGTCGGCATCAGCCGATAGCAAGTAAGCAAGCTGGTAATGTTTTTTTTTGTGATTTCTATTGGATTTTCATGGGGGTTCTATGGTAATTTAGAAGGATTTAATGGCTCATCATTGCAGTAGTGAGATATCGCGGCTTAATTTTCTTCAGGTAACTTTCCGCCACTTGTACGAATGACACAAAACCTTTCGAGTCTACGACTTTCCTTCCTGGACGACGTAGGCCTTCTTAAATAGCCTTTTAAGGTTTCTGTATCTGTATAGATCTGCGATAGCCAATTATTTCCTTTAAGAGTTGACCCCTATTGTAAAGGGAGGCAAAAACACAGAATTGCCTTCCCTTCCTCCACTCTCCTATGCACGTGAAATCTGGAAGAAATCTGAAACAAGGACAAAACACTAAACCAAGCAGTACATATAGCATACAATAGAAAATATAATATGCACCGGTAATTTTCTGACGCACTGATACTTGTCAAAATTAGTCCATTCTGCTAGCGTATAAAAATCAATGATTCTAGTAAGGCACGGTACTAAAGATACTTATGGGTGTTCTAAAGCTCCAAATTGAATTTCTTACAAGTTTCCGTTAAACTTTTACGTTGCTTTATCTAGATTGAGATGCATCCTTACAGCGGGCTGGTAAGGTCGGGCGATGGTGCTGGGTACCTTTCAGTGCTGAGGCGCCCTACTTGTTTTGACGATATTAGGGCAAAAGCATACTATGCTTGCAGTAGGTGGGGATAGGGGTTGTTTGGATATTTTTCACTTGACTATCATCTCTTTTCTATCTCCCTCTCTCCGTGAGACGACATGATATAGATTGAAATACTGTCTTAAAGGGCCGTTAAACTCAAATCAATCAACCAACCAACATTCTTTAAGAGTTGAAATGATACACCTTATAATAAAAGGAGGAAATGCTATGTATCTCATGTAACAGAATGTAGTTGAAGATGGGAAGCACGTTGTACGTCGTAATGCATTGTGCAGAACTAGGATAATGATTATTTACTTCAGTTGACGGGTTATGATGTAACAACTTTTAATAGGTAAATGAATTTTAGCGTGTTAGATACATTATTTTTTTTCTTAATTCATTTATTATACTTTCAAACATAGGGATGCT
This sequence comes from Ctena decussata, assembly GCA_963989385.1. Lineage (NCBI taxonomy): Eukaryota > Metazoa > Mollusca > Bivalvia > Lucinida > Lucinidae > Ctena > Ctena decussata. The sequence goes on from OZ022498.1 coordinate 19,236,642, forward strand.
TTGACTAATGCAACCGTAAATCTCAAAAATGAATGAAAAACACATAGTATGTTAAAATTTTAAATTGATCATAATAAGGGCTTGCAATTTGAGTTATAATGTTAAAATGCATTAGTACTATAACTATTATTTGAGCCGCGACACGAGAAAACCAACAAAGTGGTTGTGCGCCCAGCGCAGACTCAGATCAGCCTGGGCATCCACCCAGTCTGATCAGAGTCTTCGCTGTCCGCATAGTGGTAGCTTAGACTCTTAGCTACCCTTTAAACGCTTTGCGAAGAGTCTGATTAAACCAAGCGGAGGCCCAGGCTGATCCGAGTCTGCGCTGGGCGAACAACCACTTTGTTGGTTTTCTCGTGTCGCGGCTCATTTGATTATTATGCGGTGTGAAGTACAGTGCAAGATTTTCTCGGTGGTGTACATTTTGTATCATAATTGAGCCGCGACGCGAGAAAACCAACAATGTGGTTGTTCGCCCAGCGCAGACTCAGGTCAGCATCGGCATCCGCGTAGTCTGCGCAGAGTCTTTCCTAAGCGCTTAAAGGGTAGCTAAGGGTCTCAGCTACCCTCATGCGGACAGCGAAGACTCTGATCAGACTGGGCGGATGCCCAGGCTGATCTGAGTCTGCGCTGGGCGCACAACCACATTGTTGGTTTTCTCGCGTCGCGGCTCATATCGCCTTCATAATATTGCACTGATAACATTTGTATAATGGGCCAGTGGCCTGAAACACTGAATAGAATTTTGTCTTGTCTTGTCTGGCAGGGCGGCGGGTCAAATCAGACATACATTAAAACACCTTATAAATGATAAACAAACTTGGTTTTTGGTTTGCCAGTCATTGATTAAACTCTTCAAAATTATCCTTAACAGGAAAAAAGGCATTTTCCCATGGGATATTCACTCTTTCCACAGAAAAAAAGACAACAAAGCTTTCCCATCATCACTTCGCCCATGGGTAAATACTCAAATAGTGTGCCCATGGGCTACTTTGTTAATATTGGAAATGGATAAAATGTTAAGCCATGGGAAAAATATTTTTCATTGTTTCTTTATTACATTTATCCATGCAAACAGTCATATGAGCCGCGACACGAGAAAACCAACAATGTGGTTGTGCGCCAAGCGCAGACTCAGATCAGTCTGAGCATCCACCCAGTTGGCTCTGACTCTTCGCTTGTCGCTCAGAGGGTAGCAAAGGGTCTAAGCTACTTCCATGCGGACAGCGAAGAGTCTGATCAGTCTGGGCGGATGCCCAGGCTGATCTGAGTCTGCGCTGGGCGCACAACCACTTTGTTGGTTTTCTCGTGTCGCGGCTCATATTTTTTTGCCGATCGTTCGTAGCCCTATACGAGGGATGATCAAAACATACATGGACTCTTTCTGTAGCGGTAAAGGTAATGCAGTTATAGTATTTTTGCTCATACTGCAGAAAAGATCCATCTTTCAGCTACATTATACGTGTATGTCATTTTGAAGAAATTTCCATTTTTAACATTGCATTAGTTCTTTTGCTTCTCCCATGTTCTCAAGATGAAGTCCTCGTTGCAGTTTTTTTTTATGATTTTGACTAATTTCAGAAACTCCTGCATGCAATATGATTATGTTGAAGAATTTCAAAGCACACTTTATTGTCAGGGCCACTGATGAGGCTTTATTAGCCGAAACTACGTAGTCTGGCCCATGTTCCTTCTTCTGGAAGTATTCTCTTCTCTTGAAGGAACTCTTTAAGATTTTAATTTTACTTCTCTGCAGCTGATGTTGTGCCGGGTGGCGGCCGTAAAACGTCTCCCCGTGCATCATCCATAGTGCAGAATATATTTTATTTTCGTCCTTTGAGATCAGAGGATATACTTTAAAAATCTAAAATTTGCGATTGGTTTAGACTCTTATTCTAGCGCATCGTCTTTAATACTATTCGGAACCCTTTTGAAACTAACCAGTCTTTGAATCGACTGCCATATTAGAATTAAGAAATTTTAGCATGCTTTGCTCTGGTTTCGTTACCACATACTGTCAGGGCCACTGATGAGGCTTTATGAGCCAAAACTACGTAGTCTGGTCCATGTTCCTTCTTCTGAATGTATTCTCTGCTCTTGAAGGAAATCTTTAAGATTTTAATTTCCTCATACTGTTTTTTTATTCATAAATCAAAGCTGAAATTTTGTTTTCAATATCATGCTAACGTACATTACTTTTGCGGTATATATCTAAATGCAAGTCTGCAAGCCTCTATCCAGAGCCACTATCAGATAAAACTAATATTCATGGATCAGACAACATTAAATTTGATCATTAAATACATTTCTTTAATTTACCCTCATATTTTTTTACAATTATATACAAAAGCTGGAACTTGCAAAGATTCCGGGTATAATGGTTGACGTCATTTTGTCACCCTTTTATGACCCACGTATCATATTTGAGCCACGACGTGAGAAAACCAACAATGTGGTTGTGCGCCCAGCGCAGACTCAGATCAGCCTGGGCATCCGCCCAGTCTGATCAGAGTCTTCGCTGTCCGCATGGAGGCAGCTTAGACCCTTAGCTATCCTTTAAGCGCTTAGCGAAGGGTCTGATCAGGCTGGGTAGATGCCAAGGCTGATCTGAGTCTGAGCTGGGCGCACAACCACATTGTTGGTTTTGTCGTGTCACGGCTCATTTTAAGCTGCCTATGCAAGCATAACAATTGTTGACGCAAATAACTCCTTGACAGTGAAAAACGGAAACCATAATGGTGTAGTATACCAAATGCCAATTACTTTGCTCTTCTGCAAATATTAGGATAGCCAAAGACAAAACAAACAATACGAAATAATAAGGCGAAATTTTACCGTGCTCGGCAGTACCGTCATAAGGTAATTATGACGACCCATATAGACAACTTAAATTAAAGAATAATCTGTATTTAATGCAAATTTAGTGGAATACTATTAATAATAAAATTTCTACAGCAAAAGTCGACGTATTTTATTTTTTCAAAACTCGTCCATTTTAAATATCAGGCGCCAATATTTCAGACATTTGCAATATTAGCCATGACCCATACCTTTCCCATGGCAAAACTGATATGGGCAATGACCATAGCTAATAAAGGTGCCCATGGCCTTGACTATTTTCACAATGACCAACTCAAGTTATTTTACTAAAAAAGTATATCAATAAATTATCAGATTTATATATTAAATACAATTTAATACAATTAAATGTAGCCGTGTAAGGTTCCCCGTCTTTGGTTAGAGTAAAGTCATGGTCAGACATAGAATTTCGCATGCATTCTCTGTGAGTCAGCACAGACAAATCACGACAATTCATGAATCATCTATTTCACAAACAGTAGATTTTTACCGAAATGACTTTTTACATATCAGGAAGGAGGTAATCAAGCAAACAATGTAGCCCAAATCAAACTGCCCCAAGGAGTAGTTTGATCAGAGTCTACACTGTTTACATGCGGCAAACAAGCCCTGTAGTAAACGTAGGTTGTTCCAGGATTTTTTTTCTTTAAATCAATTGTTTAAGGTGACCCAGCATTTAGGATAAGATTGGCACAATAATCATTAATAGAGATATGACCACATTAATTGTAATCCTGTCAAATGCTGCAGTTATTGCTAATTGTCTTGCGATGACCATATTACGATCAATTTATAACAGGAAAAAGAAATAAAACACTCTTTAGGACCGGGATAAGTGATATATGTCGATAAAACTCTTTTTAGTGTAATAAATCAGTAATATTTCTACTTACAAGCAGGTCGTAGTGAAATTAATATGTACTTAACTGCATTCTATGATCCTTGTCAAATAATTCTATGTTGTATATTATCAATTTAGTATTGTTATTCAGCAAATATATGTCAGTTCATTCACTATTCATGAACTAATATAAGTAAACGCATTTTTGCTGTTTATGTCGTACCTGCTTCAGCATGATGAGATATAGGTTCCGGATTTCCGTATGTCCGTTATTCAGAATGTTCCGTCCGTCCGTCCACCACGGCGTTGTACCTAGCGTTGAAGTTATGGTACATAAAATCATCAAAAACGGCATGAAGTTTTCCCTTCAAGAGTCTCTACGGACGTTACACTTATTTGTACCTTTGACACACATTTCACGCGCTGTTGACTCTGTAATTCTACATTCAAAAGTGCGTTGACCCAAGTGTTTTATATCTTTTTCACTCGAACTGTAATGCATACAGTCGTCACATATTACAGATGATCTCTTAGGATGAATTAACTATTGACCCGTATTTCATGCTGTGTCGATTTTATGTTAAGTCAATTTGACGTCCACAATTACGTCGACCCTTGCATTTAAGTTCATTTCTCAAAAACTAAATTACCTACAAACACCAAGCCTGTATATAATGTCTTCTTAGAATGGTCGCCTGGATTGCTGCCACATGTACTTAAGGCATTGGCCTTATTTCTCAGGCTCTGATATGTCATTTCAAAAATGGCGTTTTATGCCCGCTAGGTTGTATTATATCCAAGCAGGCACATGACGTTGAAATGACACGTGCCCGCTGGAATACAGCTTGGGGCAGGTGCAACAAAGCATTTCGCGTCATTGACTAAGGCGTTTCAAGGTGACTGGGTACATTTTCCGGGGAAGTTACTCCGCCATTTTTATTTTTGCCTCCCTTTTCATAAGGGGTCTAGTCTTAAAGCAACAAATTCGGAGTAAATTGTTTCCTTTAAGGGTATGCCTCATTTTTGAAGGGGTTCGGTGTCCATGGTAGCAAACAGGAAGTTACAAAACCTGTTTCCTTTCGCAGGCTGCAAAGGTAAATTGAGCCGCGACACGAGAAAACCAACAATATGGTTGTGCGGCCAGCGCAGACTCAGATCAGCCTGGGCATCCGCCCAGTCTAATCAGACTCTTCACTAAGCGCTTAAAAGGTAGCTCAGGGTCTAAGCTACCTCCATGCGGACAGCGAAGACTCTGATCAGACTGGGCGAATGCCCAGGCTGATCTGAGTCTACGCTGGGCGCACAACCACATTGTTGATTTTCTCGCGTTGCGGCTCAATTATATTTCGCTTTTTTGGGGTCTGATCTGACTGGCTGGATGGTTGGGTGGAGCGTAATGTTTCGTAATAGACTGCCTCTCCCGAAGCGCCACCATCTAGCACAATGTCTTGACATACAGACTTTCGATCTTGCCCTTCCGAGGCACATTAGTTATATTTGACTCTGTTTAGTATATTAGTCAAATGTTGGCTTTTGATGTTTGTGCGTTATAACTTTGTCAGTGCTTTCTACTTTTCTTAGATGTATGATAATTAGCTATGAAGCATCTTGCTGTATTAATAAGTTTATTTCTAATTTTCAGTGTATATGCACTGGGTTAGCACTGATTACCTATGCCCCAAAACAGGGTTCCCAGTCTAAAAAGAGTTATGACAAACTCTGACCAAAATAATAGTAATAGAAATACACTGCTTGTTTACCATCAACAGGTAATATTAAGCCTGAAAGGGCCAATAAAGGTAGACGACAAAATTTACGTTTTTCCAAATTTCAGGAAAAGTTTCGTACAAGGTATAGCATATCGAGAATTAAAAAAACCAGAGGACAAACACTGTAGACCCAGATGAGGCGGCTCATATTGAGCCGCCTTATCTAGGTTTACACTGTTTGCAGATAAATTCAACCATAAAGGCAAAGCCATCACAAAAAGATAAAACAAAATCAAAACCACCACCTTAGAAAAGTCAGTAGTAAAAACGTACTTGGGGCGGGGACCGGTTATAACGTTTTCATCGGTACCAAATCTTTACACTAGGTTAAAATACCATTCAAAAGCCATTCAACTTTACATAAAAGAACTCTGTACCTATTTTGTATTCTAACCCACAGAACAAAACGGGAAGCAATGTGGGTACCCAAAGGGGCTTTCTCTTTCTTTCGTCCGATACTGCACTCGGTCAATATATGACCATGATGGCAGGTTTGCGGTGTCCAAGTTATCAAAAAAAAAAAAGAATAATAATAATTATAATAAATAAGCAAAAGAATTTGTGACATAGCCAGCAGCAGATTAAAACTATTTACAAGAAGTACGCAGGGGCAGGCATCCAATGCCTAACCCCTGCTTTATACTGGCCTTTAACCCATCAACTGTCTCCGAAGAGACAGCTTCGATTGTAAGGTCATTCCAAGATGCAATTGTCCTGGGGAAGAATGAATCCTTAAAGCCGTCTGTTTAAGCATTTGGACGGTGACACTGGAATGAGTGGAACCTAGTTCTCCTGCATCCTCTACCGACCTCAAATAGGTATCTATTGTTTTCTACAATAGCAAGATTATTGTGAATTTTGTAGAATAGAGACAGAGAAGCCTGCTGCCGTCTTTCTTGCAGGTTCGATCATTGGAGTTCTTCTAACATTTCTCCCACGTGGCTCCGTTTGCGCCAGCGCCTACAGGTCCAACGGGCAGCAGTCCTCTGTACTTTTTCTATTCTGTTAATATCTCATTCGTGATGGGGCATCCAAACTGGCGCTGCATATTCTAATTTGGGCCGGACCACAGTTTTATATGCAGCGGCCTTGGTTTCCTTCGATGCAAAGGTCAAGTTTCTACGACGGCCACAGAGAGACCGATTAAACTTAAAACCACGCCCTTAAAACGGTCAATAGTAAAAAAGGCCTTCTGGGGGCGTCACTCGACTCCACACCAAACTGTCACCCTAGATCCCAATATGGTTCAAAATACATAAAAAACAAGAGGAAGTGAAAACAAACTTGAACACCTAAGATATGTATAGACGTGAAGCAATGCATCCAACGATCTCCACCCAATCGAAGTGACCACAAAGCTAAAGGACCAGAAAGCAACAAAGAACCAGCCGAGACACATTTAAATTGTCAACACCGAAGGTCAAACAGCTTCTAAAGGATTGATCAAAATCAAATTTGCCTTAAGTTTCAGGTAGACGGGATATTCTGAGAAATCGGATTAGTTAACGGCTTAGACATATTCAAGATAGATTTTTATCGATTTGGACTTGTTTTTTTATTATTATTTATTTTTATTTATTTATTTCATTTTTTTTATATTAAGCTGTTCCATCTCCTTTCTTATGAATGTTTCCATAGCTCTCAAAGGAACTCATTTCTGATTTTCATAAGAACGGTCTGTATAAAAAGATCCACTGAGGTGTTTACATCGATTTCGTCAGACTAGGTTTTAATATTGCTTAGAATACATAAAAAAGATTCGGGGATTCAAAGAGTTTTTCAAACCTTTAAGTCTCTCAAAACATGATGAAATATCTATGTGATGATTTGCTCGGCTTGTCTTTTACGATGCCACTTTAACTGGCACGTGTTTATCTTTGAATGGCTACAAAATAGGCCGGGTATGCTTGATTATGAACCCCATCGCATCCGTACGGCTTGATGGAGCTTTTACCCTCAAACGTTACTCGTACTCATTAGCTTCCTTTATCTCAGCATCTCTTGACGGGGAAAGCATTTGGGTAAGACGCAGCATTCATGGACTTTTCGATGTTTTCCCCAAGATGGCGGAATAGTATGGGGAAATTTAAGTTTTGCCAACTCTATTAAAAATTTAGACCCTGAAGTTAAAAAATGGTGTCTAAAATCCCCATAGCGGGCTAGTAAACACTTACCAGCCATAACATGTAATCGGACGCATGACTGAATTATGACCTTAACCCATTTAGTTCAGAGGAGTAAAGTTTAACGAATGGAGTTGATCGGTAATGTGTCCCATTTCCCGTACACATTCAACAAACTTTCATACTATTTTCGAGGGGTTGTACCGCCACTTCTCGTATTGTGGAAACAAAAATAGGTACAACGTATATATGAATATTCGGAACGCGTTTTCGACACGGAAATTTCGAGGGCACTTAGAGATCACGTTGCAAAGCTGATATTTTCGACAAGCAAACTGTGCCATCGAAACCAACTGTCCGCTTTGCCAAAAGTTGGAAATAAATCAATAAAAACACACTCGGAAATTATCAAACGACCGAAAAACCATCTGTTGGAAGTTGTCTGTTTATGCAAGTTAGGCTAAAGAATGAAAAGCGCCATCATAACCGAATTTAATGTGAGTTCGGATTAAATTTTCTGAAAAAACATTTTCCAAAAATGCTCAAGAGGTCCTTGACTCAACCATAACAAAAGTGATATAATAGATTACCTAAGTTGGGGATAAAGTTCTAAAAATTGGGACATCCAAATTAATTACCGTAAATGTCCTACAATAGAATACTTGGCTTATAATGCAATCATATGTCCAAAAGATGCAGATGGAATGACAAACATTGGAGACCCTGGCCAGACTGCTCCTGGGAGCAGTCTGATCTTGGTCTGCAATGTTTGTTGAGACTTATCTGTCCAAATGTTTAGAATTTTACGGTGCACTAATGTCGTCATTTGTCAATCACGCAAAACGATAAGAACAACTTCCTCATTGCTGAAATGAAAAGTGCCTGACTCGCCAAAGGGTTGAAAATACGTACCACGGGCTGTACAGACACTGTGATTGCTTTTTAAATACATATATTTAAGGTACATGGCTACACCATATGTTGTTCAATCATATTTTTCCAAAGGATTTTGGTTGGTTGATTTGATACTTAACGTCCACGGTAAACAACTAAGGTCATGTCGGGACGGTCAGTTAACCTAACCACACTATTCCTGGGCAGGCTTAGACCTCCTAAGCGGTTAACCAGTACTAAGTGCATATACTTTCGCCAGTAACTGACAACTGCCCTTCTTGAATCAGCGGAAGGAGAAACGAAAGTATGTGGCCAGACCGGGATTCGAACCCAGGACCTCTGACTTACCAGTCAGGTGCCCTACCGATTGCGCTACCCGGCCCGGCTTTTCCAAAGGAAGACAAATCTTATTATTATTATTTTTCTTTTCTTATTTTTGCTCTTCTGGGTGACTGGCTTGCGATTTTACGTCCCTTTAAACAGATTTCCAGTCGTACCAGGAGAATTGGAGGGTGGTAATGAAAGTTGTTTGCAACTGATCGGCGTTTACGGTCGGAAAGATCATCGCCTCCAGCGAGTCTCGAGCCCGCGACAGCCAGATCAACAGACCAGGGGCCTTATTCATAAAACGACTTAAGTGGTTGCTATGCTGTTGCTAAGGCTAGATTTTTTTAAGGAGATTCCCTACTACTATGAAATTTGCTCTGGAGGAACAGTCTTACAAAGACTGTTCCTCCACAACAAATTTCATAGTTGTAGGGAATCTCCTTTATAGATATTTAGCCTTAGCAACCGCATAGCAACGACTTAAGTGGCTTTATGAATACGGCCCCAGCAATTAATCTACTAAGCTACCGGGGCTCCTGCTCTATTGGATGAGGTAGCCCTTTAAAGGAAAGGATTTGTTTCTTTCCTATAAGGGTTGACCACCACTGAGAATAGAGGCTAAAGGAACCTGCCGGAGTTTCTTCCCCTGGAGCTGTACCATTTTAGCCTTAAAGTGAATTAATAAAAAATCCCCACTGATTGAACTGGTTCATATTACGACTGATGAACGATATTCTCTGGGATATATATTCAATCTTTTAAGGTGTCATAGTTTCCCCCAATAAACATTCGTACTCAGACTGTAAGGTATGGCACTGGTTAATACTTAAAAATAAATTCGTAAACTGTTCTTTAGTTTTAGTCAAAAACATCAATAAAGATAAAACACAATACTAAAAGAATCCCCAACATATCTGAAAACACTGAATTAACTTATATTTGTATTTGCTTTGACAAGGTGTTTCCCCTTCAAACGCTTTAGTTTAATCCCTTAATGCCTAGTGTCCCATAAATGGGACATAGCCAAACAGTGCATACCCAGACCAGACGCCGCAAAACTGGGTCTACACTATTTGCATGAGTTAAATTGATATTTCTTCTTAAAATAAATAAAAATAAAAAAAAAGATAAAAAAAATACAAAAAACAGACACCCCTTAAATGACAAATGGACTCATCCGCTATATACAAATAGAAGAGTCCACTTGGTAATGGGTTGAAAGCAAAGCTAAAATGTTCACCTTGCATCTCCCGGATTGCTCTAGTGGTTGAGTGAGCAAAGAGGTAGTTCAAATGTTAGGTGGGAAAAACGCTAGGCATAGCAATGTACATCTTTAGATATCAATGTTAAATTTTTGTCCTTTATACTACGATGTAATATTTACAGTGAAATCTCAGTTGTTGAAACGTACTATTTTCTAAAATGTGCGAGTTTTAGCCTCGTTGCTGGTCGTATGTCTTAAAGTTTGGCAACTTTGTAGTATTAAAAAAGATGAGAGAGATTATGTGCAATATCTAGGGCTATGAAGTATGTTGTAGTGTTAATGTAAAACATCAATTATTTTATAAAAATCATGTAAGTATAAATGGTAGAACTGTTGCGGTATTTGCAACTTTTGCTAATCATATGCCTGAAATTTGCATTACAAATATCTAAATAGAGAGATAGACTTAAAGCGGTCATTATGAATTTCTTCAGAATCTCTGTTATATGAATTATTTGTGTTCATGGAAAAATATTTACGTTTTCAGTGCAAAGCTCTCTGTGAACCTATTTAAGTGATGCAGGAGTCAGTGTGGTTTACAAGTCAATAATTACATTTTGCCACGTGGTTTTGAGTGGCAGGTCACTTCACTAACTAGCAGGTGGACTCTACAACATGCCATGTACTTGAATGGCTAGCAAACATTGAGTGACAGCTCGCTACACCTACATGTACATGCACGTGAAATCTGCAACAGGAGGTGGATTTTACTGGTAAGCAGTGACAATGCGGCTGTTCCAAACTATAGCAAAATTCGGCCGGTAAAGTTTCTAAACGATTCTTATATGTGTATTTCTTATTTTTGTTTATCTTTTTATTGATGAAAGACCCCTTTAATAATATAAATATAAGTAATAAACGTTATGTTTTTTAAGGTTTACTGAAGTATAAACTACATCGTGTCACGAGCAAGGCTTACGTACATGTAAACCCCTTCGGAGTTCACTTACTTTGCTCGTGACCCGTTGTAGTTTATACTTTAGTAAACGTTAAAAATATAACGTTTATTCTATAAGTTTTTGTATGTACGTGATTAATTAGCACAAGCGAATTAAGTTTAAAGTTGACATCAACGAAATATGTCTATTCGGTTGCACTTGATAATGACCTAAATTAGTTGTCCACAAAGTGTATGATTATGAGAACGTTAAGGATGTTTTATTTAAAGGCATTTGCAATGATGAATCTTCAGTAAAAATACAGCGATATATCACTACAGAATATAATATTAAATTAAAACACTTGGAGAGCAATGAAATGCTCACGGTGTTATTATTATGACGTGTAAAAGTGTCTTTTTTTATTGATAATTTTTATAGCTTTCATCGTTTATTATGTACGCCTGTCAGCAACTACCATTGCGTGTCACAATCTAAACTTCTTCCCGAAAAATCTGTTGTAGAACATCTTCTGTTGTTACCATAATTTACATAACCGTATTGTTCTGAGCTCTGCTGAGAATCTTTTGTTCGTCTGTAGGACATTTTTCATACGTGTCCATTGTCCTGTGTACTTTTTAGATCCTTCACCAGCCAGCTGATATGCTCTTTTGCTGTTGTTTGTGTTCAACAGATTTTCGATCTACTCGCATTGTATATCTATCCTGTCCGCCTTTGCCTTCTTTGAACAAGGCCTCCTGAATCATCCTATTAGCTGCTCTGTATGTTTGTCTCCTTCTGATTCATGCATCCCTTTATACACTGCAGACCCAGGCTTTTTTCCCTGCGGCGTTCCTGTGAAATGCACACTTTAAAAATATGAATGGTGTTCCAGTTCAGACTATATTTGAAAAAAAGTAAATACACGTCATAGTTAATACATAATGCGAAAACCCAAAGATAATACATCACAAAACTATCAAAGCTAACGTGTTTTTCTGTTTTCCGAAATCGTTTTAACAGGTAACAGAACAAAATACCTAATAATAACAATGATTCCCGATTTATGGCATAGAATAATTTAGGCTGCAGATGATAGACCTGTACGTGGTCAGGTCATCAGAAAAGATAAGCGATGAAGGGTCGTTGTTCCATTGCACAATGGCTAAAAATGAGTTATAAACAACGAACGTAAAGTAATCTAGCGTATGCATCATGAGTGGCCCGTGGCACAGAACTCGTTAAAATAGTTTTAGTCCGTTTGCTCCTAATGGCAAACGACATTCCCAATATTTTCTCAAAATTGGTGAAAGGTAAAAGATTTTCGAATTGCTCATTCTTACTTTTTATCCTACACATAACAAAATCATACTTTTGTAGGCCTTGCGTAAAACAGTTTCTTTACAAAAAGGACCTAAAATATGTCATTTTCGCCTCTAAATTACAAGGGAGTAAAACTTGGCTGTTGGAATTCCAGTTTAATCTTACGTATTATATGACCATATGACCAATATATGCAATCCTTAGAACGAAATTTGCATAGTTAATTGAATTTCTTTTCTGAATCCGTTTTTTCTACTTTTTGTTTCAACCATATATTATTAAACATTGAAACATACACATTTGGCTCGCAAAAATATATTTTAGTTCAATGTTTTATTTACAACATGTATCACCTCACCAGTGACACCATGTGTTACGCATGCGAACAGGTGTACACATTTTTACATGTACTAATTCTGTCATATACGCCAACAACTGTAGTAAACAATGAGTTTACGCTATTAGAGTCTATCAACAATAGTTTGGCTGTTCTAACAAGCATACGTCACCCTGCAGTGAAACTGCTCTGTTTCTGCATTACTGTCTGTTAATGGAAACTATTTTCCAAAAGCATCAAACGTTTTTTTTTTTCGTATTCTGTTATGTATAGTTATGAGAATCAATTGGACGTTGGAACATTTAACAGAACTTTCGTCGTTTTCGAGAAAATAGGCAAAACCCCGTTTGCACTTGGCAGCAAACGGACTATAGCTGATGTATGGATCAATATGAAATTATACATTTGAGCCGTTCTCTGTGAAAACCGGGCTTAATGACATTACGTAATAATTACGTTGTGAACGGATGAAAACGGCAAAATGAATGCTTTTTCGGACCTCTATTTATTTCCATGAAAATACCTTAGGCGTTAATATATAGCAGGAAGCCTATAAATTGAGACTAAATCCAGTCACAAATATTACATATGTTACCATGACAACGCTTATTCCACGGTTACCCCAGAGCCTTAAAAACAGACGGTATACCATCACAAAGACCTCTCATTTGAGAAAGAATGTTAAATCATGCGTGTGTTTCATGTGTGTGCTATGAAATACACATTGAAAATGGGCGAACACACATTTTTTCATTTATTTAGGTAACAAGCACAGAAAGCGCGTTCATACAAATGTAATGACGTTGACGTCAAAACATACTTGATGGACGTTAATAACGTCATATTAAGAAACTGCACTACCTGTGTGCTTCTAAAGTCCATATCTCAGTAACAAATGATGATAACCATCTCAAATTTTCAGGAAATGGTTAGAAAAGCTAACACTCCTCAGTGATGCAGTTAGTTATTTTTCATTTTTATGTCATTAATCCCGGTTTTCACAGAGACTGGCTCAATTAGTCATTCTGACCTGGCGCTGAATGTACTGAGGCAAAAAATATCTGAAATATATCACATACTACTTTATAGAATATAATAAGACGTGCGATAGCACGTTTCTGTTCTTAATACCTTCACCCCAATGTGTCTATCATCTGAGTCCCACTACTTTAGTTCTAGTTCTTTCAATTATGTGCTGGGCTCCTCTGAAGCATCTTCGCACAGTTACTATTTACAGGCCGGTGAGTTTATGATGAATAGTCACTTGTGACGCAACGTGCTGCCCTACGCTGGACAGCTTCGTTCTTATTTATATTGGTCTGGATATATGGGCTCCATAGAGGGGAGGCATACTCTTGTTGGGCCTGACTAATGTATTGTAAGCTGCTTGGCGTATTTCTTTACATTTGGTGCGAATGATTCTTCGTATGAAGCTCAGGGCCCGATTAGCTTTGGTGGTCACATTTGGTGTATGCTTGTTCCAGTTCAGGTTTTGACCCCATTTCCAGTCCAAGGTACGTTGCATGTTCTACTGCCTCTGAAACTTGTTTATGTAGAACATGCTTGGTTGGAATGGTATTCCTGGCCCGCTTAATATGCAGAACTTGGGATTTACTCGGGTTAAAATGCATGTTCCATGTGTTCACCTACTTTTCAAGTTTTTTTTTTTTTGGCCCTGGTGTAGGATCTGTTTGTCATCTTTGCTGGTGACGGTCAAATATACTGCAGTGTCATCAGCACAAAATCTGCCGGTGAGTTTATATTTTTAGGTAGGTCGTTAATATTCAAAAGAAGCAAGTTTGGTCCCAGACCAATCCTTGAGGCACTTCCGATGTGGCCGGGATCTCAGACTATTATCCCCTTCGAAAGCCACACATTCCATTACAACGTGTATCAATGGACAAAACTAATAATCGTTTTGGATACCTATTACTAGACCTGTGCAAAGCCGTGCAGATGTGCATAGTAAATGGTCGTTTATATGAAAAGGGGGCATATATGTGTATGACGGCAAATGGTGAAAGTACTGTAGATCTCCTATTGACTAGTCATGATTATTTTACAAACATAAATAGCTTCTGTGTTCATGAGTGTTCCGAATTCTCAAATCATGCACCCATAACTTTTTCAATTAAAACAGAATTGCATGATTCAAGAGAAGCAACTGCTAATGGGACATACTATAAATGGAATGATACTTTTAGGGGCGATTATAGGAATGACTTGTTATTTGATATTGACTGGTACGAAAGCCGGATAGGGACATTTCTTATTTCTAACTTCTAACTTCTTACTTCTAACTTCTAACTTCTTAATTCTAACTTCTAACTTCGATGTTTGTATGTGCGTGTGTGTATGGGTGCGTACGAGCATGCGCGTCCGCAGCGTGCATACATAATGGCGTGTGAACGTTTAAAAAGTGCGTCAATGCGTCAGTGCATGCTTAAAATTATTTGTCCGTTCGTCTGACCGCACTTCCATTCGAACATATTTATTTATACGTTGTATGACTAACCGACTATATGACTACATGTCAGTCTAATGTCTGCCTGTGTTTCCGTCCGTCTGTCCGTCTGTCTATCATATCAGTATGTGTTTATGGTTGCCTTAAGTATGTACATGTAGGTCTCCATGTCGCTCGGTATCCGTAAGTTCGTCCGTCCGTCATTCAGTCAGTCGGTTCATTTGTATGTATGTATGTATGTATGTATGTATGTATGTATGTCCGTGAGAATTCTTATTTCTAACTTCTAACTTCTTATTTCTAGCTTCTTACTTCTAACTTCTAACTTCTTACTTCAAACTTCTAACTTCTTACTTCTAACTTCTAACTTCGATGTTTGCATGTGCGTGTTTGTACTCACATAAACACGTTCACACGCCCATGTGTATGCTCGCTGCTGACGCGCAAGCTGGTATGCACCCATACACACACGCACATACAAACATCGAAGTTAGAACTTAGAAGTAAGAAGTTAGAAGTAAGAAGTGAGAAGTAAGAAGTTAGAAGTAGTAAGTTAGAAGTTAGAAGTTAGAAGTAAGAAGTAAGAAGTTAGAAATAAGAATTGTCACGGACATACATACATACATACATACATACATACGTACAAATAAATGGACGGACTGATTGACGGATGGACGGACGGACGTACTTATGGATAGACAGTCAGACATACCGAGCGACAGGGAGACATACATACTTAAATAAAGGCAAACATAAAGAAAAACTGATATGACAGACAGAAGGATAGACAGACTGACCTACGGACACACAGGCAGACATTAGCCTGAAGGGTAGACAAACAGTTGGACAGTCATACAACTTATATATAAATATGGAGGGACAATGTTTACTCATGCACGGACGCACTCACATAAACACGTTCACACGCCCACGTGAATGCTCGCTGCGAACGCGCACGCTGGCATGCACCCATACACACACGCACATACAAGAATCGAAGTTAAAAGTTAGAACTTAGAAGTAAGAAGTAAGAAGTTAGAAGTAAGAAGTCAGAAGTAAGAAGTGAGAAGTAAGAAGTTAGAAGTAGGAAGTTAGAAGTTAGAAGTAAGAAGTTAGAAATAAGAATTGTCACGGACATACATACATACATACATACATACATACATACATACATACATACATACATACATACGTACAAATAAATGGACGGACTGATAAACGGATGGGAGGACGGACGTACTTATGGATAGACAGTCAGACATACCGAGCGACCGGGAGACAAACATACTTAAATAAAGGCAAACATAAAGAAAAACTGATATGATAGACAGAAGGAAAGACATACGGACCTACGGACACACAGGCAGACATTAGCCTGAAGGGTAGACAAACAGTTGGACAGTCATACAACTTATATATAAATATGGACGGACAATTTTTCTCACGGACGCACTCACATAAACACGTTCACACGCCCACGTGTATGCTCGCTGCAGACGCGCAAGCTGGTATGCACCCATACACACACGCACATACAAACATCGAAGGTAGAAGTTAGAAGTAAGAAGTTAGAAGTTAGAAGTAAGAAGTTAGAAGTAAGAAGTAAGAAGTTAGAAGTAAGAAGTTAGAAGTTAGAAATAAGAATTGTAACGGACATACATACATACATACATAAATACATACATACATACATACATACATACGTACATACATACATACATACATACATACATACATACATACATACATACAAACATACATACATACATACATACATACATACATACATACATACATACATACATACATACAAATGAACCGACTGAATGATTGACGGACGGACGGACGGACGGACTTACGGATTTTGAGCGACATCGAGACCTACATACGTAAGGCAACCATAAACACAGACTGATAAGTTAGACAGTGGGACAGACGGACGGAAACACAGGCAGACATTAGACTGACGGGTAGACATATAGACGGTCAGTCATACAATGTATATATAAATATGTTCGAATGGAAGGGCGGTCAGACGAACGGGCAAATAATTTTAAGCACTGATTCCTTGACGCACTTTTTACACGTTCACACGCCCGCATATATGCACGCTGCGGACGCGCATGCTCGTACGCACCCATACACACACGCACATACAAACATCGAAGTTAGAAGTTAGAAGTAAGAAGTTAGAAGTAAGAAGTTCGGGATAGTATGTAGGGCTCGACTCGCACTGATTAGTATGGAAATAAATATCTTTTTTGTTAAATTCCTCCGCTAAACGGCCGTTAACATGAGAAATATTCATTAAAAGCCGTAGAAAACCATAACGTTAACATTCGCATGCAGAATCCTGAAATAACATATTGTGGGTAGAGTCCATTTCATCTTACCTATACTCAGATAGTTATCTCTATATCGACAATGGTATAGGCCATTTGCTCTCTATAAAATAAGACATTTTTTAGATTTTCTCATTTATTACTGCACAGAAAAATTATATTCTTTCTCCACTTATATTTTCTTACTAATACATAACTGGGAATGACTTTAAGAATTTTATGTTGTTATTTTCTTTCCTTTGTCTATCAAATCTATTACGAAGTTTTAAGTTTAAGGGAAGGGGAGAATAGTATTTAACGAAACAGCCATTACTCATGCCCATTTATGCATCACAATCAAGAAGATTAAAAGTTACAGAGGTGTCAGTGAACGCAACTATGCTTATTTTTATGCAAATTACCTAATACTAGACTTAGCTAAATGTTGACCATTCTGAAGGTTATTACCAGGGGCGTAGCCAGAGGTAATTTCATTATACGCACAACCATGTTTTATTCTCTACTTCTTGAAGAGAAAGCTAGTATTTCAGCCACTTTGGCAATTGGTATTGAAAGCTGGTCTAATTTATAAATTTTCAGCAAGCAAATATGCAGGTGCGTTTTGAAATTTTGTCAATTTTGACAAAATTTCAATACGCACCTGCGTATTTGCCGTATAGGTAGCTACGCCCTTGATTACCTTGATAAATACTCCCTTGTAGAATAGTCAAAATAATAAATTAAAAATGCGCATTTTCGAAAGGAAACTTTCTTGTTTCAAAATATATTTTTCAAGAAAGTTACAAATTGGTTATGTATTATAAAGGCATTAAATATGCTTTTTACCTGATAGTGATATGTGTGGTAGCTTTAGAGATACCAGTGGCAAAATGGCCTGTTTTACAGACAGCAAATAGCCTATTAATTAACTTGTTACTAGGCTTTAGGACAAGAGGGACGACATCAAGTTTCCATTGTATCATGGCTTTCTGTGTTTTGCTTTGAAGTCGCCCGTTCATTAACTTTATTAACTTGCACTGTGAGACAATTCTGAGGTAGGCGGAGCTAAACTTTGCATTCATTTTACATTGAAGTGTACCTGGATAACTGTGCGGATATCACAGATATACTGCACGGCTTAGTTATTGCACGGTTCTGTCAAGTCTGATTTATATTGAACAACTGAGCAGCACTAGGACGAAAAGGGTCTTTGAGCATTTGCAAAGAAAAAATATATTTTGATCATCCTGTGCATCCGCTCAGTCTGATCAGTGTCATATCAACAAGGTAGTGAACCTGAGGGATCTGTTTTGCCAAAACCAAAGACTGATCAGACTGCAAACTGATCCAAGCGTTCACAGTTTACACATGGCTGAAGACCTATTTTACTGAGCACAGCTCGATGTAATTTTCATTCAAAAAGGAACAAGGCCATATCTAAGATTACAGAGACAATTTATCTTGTAGCACCAAACTCTACCATATGGACCCTAAGTATTGTGACAAACAGTATAGACCCATATAAGGCAGCTGAATAAGCAGAAGTAAATGCCCTCTAAGACTGCTCTATTTGAAAGTCTTAAGATATTAGTTGTAAAATCAGTGTGTTGAAAAATCACCATTTCTGTCAAGTAATATAAATTCAACAGAATGTGCAGACATAATTTTATGTTATTTTCAGTTGATGCTGTGCTGGAATTTATAATTGCCAGGTGATTTATTTGACCTTCAGGTCAAGAAGAATACAGCTGTAGCAGATATAATTACAGTAGATATGCCACTCTTCATTAAAAACAGGATGAGATCTGTTTTTAATTCAAAATAGACAAATGTGATTGGCTGCCATGATACAAAATACATATAGAATGATGTCACTCATATTTAGGATACCCTTCTCGGGGGCTACGCCCCCTCAAAGGGTATCTTAAATACTCTTGAAATCATTCTATATGTATAACATAGTTCACTTTCTAGCATGAGTAGCAATATTCCTTGGACACCTGCTTTTTTAAACGGAGTTACATGTATGTCCCTCAGATAGTCCGCTATGTTAGAGCCTGTTTCAAAGCCCATGACTAAGTTGATAGAGGGGACCTGCTCATTAGGTAAATTGTTGTTTCATGGTTGTCGCAGAGCGAAGTTAAGGTCTACACTTTAAACAGCAGACACCATGACCTGGTTGATCCCTACAATGCGCCCGTAAAGTTTTGTTACGATTTAATGGCCTCAGCCGAGTCATATTAAGGCTTTCAAATATCGGACTTTCATTTTCACTGCCTTATTTCACAGATACATGTACATAGATATGATGGGTGTATTATAATAGGCAAATGATACCACCTGATCACACCACTGTTAAGGGGTCAATGTCTGTGTATCTAAAATATTTTGGAATTGTCAAGGGTGATAGGATTTACGAGTTAGGACTTATGATTTGGGTACTATGACCAATTTTACATTCCTATCTCCATGTCTCTGGTGACAAACCAACCAAACAAAAAGATAAGATTTTTAAAGAGACATTTTGAAAAACGTTGTTAAACAGCTTCTGATGGGGTTCCTACAATGTAGATATATTGAATTTGATAATTTAATTGGAATAATTTAATTGGAAGACAAACGATTTAGTACGTATCATCGTCACAAAGGCAGTGTTATTGCATCTGCGTAAATTTAGGACATAAAACTGGTCATTTGGCGATCTTTTGTATAAAAATTAAAATGTGTGTGTGTGTGTGTGTGTGTGTGTGTGTGTGTGTGTGTGTGATAAAAAGATAAGATAAGATAAGATTTATTTAAAGTCGGCAAGTTTCATAACAATACAACATAAGCTCTCCTGATGACCGCCAATTATATTTTTCATCAAACAGGGGCATTTTTTCCCTTCTTCTTTGTTTCCCTGGGCAACAAAGCCCAATAGAATAGGAGTCTACCCTTTAAGGAAAGAACTTCTTCGTGGCGATGTCTTTCATATAAGCAGTGAGCCCGTTGAGACCACAGGCAAAACTCTTTCTCCGAAAAATGAAAGAGCTGCTTGCCCTAAAAAGCGACCTATTGCTTTTTGGCTCTAAAGTAGACCTGTATTATTAACAAACTCAATTAAGCTGCGTCTGCGTTTTTCATTTCTATGGTGTATTCCTTTTTATCAAAGAATATAGACATGCCTATACCGAATTTAGAGCGACATACGCGCGTTTCTGTATTTAACTTTTTCTGTGCTGCTACACTCCGAAAGTACGAAAGAAACAAAGTGATGGGCAGGTCTCGGTAGGGAATTAGCATCCCTTTCCAAACCTAACTGACGGCTTTTCAGATCTGGCTATTGCACGGCCCGTCAATATTGTTCAATATACTAATTTTATGCAGTGCTCTATATTTAATCCAAGTATGTATCGGTTTGGAGGAGACATGTAGTTCTTGGTCAGTTACTAAATCTCTGGGTTTTTTTCATTGGTCACAATGCAGCACACCCTCAAGTCTGGTACCCTGCCCAGAACACTACCGTTGTTCTATAACGGAAACCTCGATAAACGTCGGAACCAAGAAACATACCAAGGCAGTAAATTTACCGGAATATCTCTGTTTTTCATTGGTCACTATGCACCACACCCACAAAATGCAGCCCATAGAATAACCGACACGCACGAAACACCTGATCGAACCTGAATTTACCGAAACGCACTTAAAATATTACTTTTCCTTTGCCTCTAGGACAGACTGTGCGGGCCGTGCATAGTTGCTATAGCTGGTACAGTTCATAACTTGTATCGTCTAGTGTTACTGTCAGGTTATTTTTAAATAATTACATTTTCAGTGCAAAGCTCTCTGTAAAGCCATTTAAGTGATGCGGGAGTCAATGTTGTTTACAAATCAATAATTACATTGTGCCGCGTGCTTTTGAGTGACAGTTCACCTCACTTACTAGCACGTGAAATCGACCACAAGCCATGCACTTGAATGGTTAGCAAACATTGAGTAACGCCTACTTGCACGTGAAATCTGCAGTAGGAGGTGGATTTTACTGGTAGACAGTGATAACGCGGCTGTTCCAAACTATTTCAAAATTCGGCCGATAATGTTTTTAAAACGATTCTTATATATGAACATTTCTTATTTTTGTGTATCTTTTTATTGATCAAAAACATCATTTAATAATATAAAATATAAGATATAAACGTTACTTACTTTGCTCGTGATCCGATGTTGTTTTGACTTCAGTAAACGTTAAAAAATAACATTCATTCCTTAAATGAACCATGCTCCGTTGTGTGAAAAAACGTGGGTCTTATTTAATACGGGACGCAGTGATAAAGGCGAATATACACTCAGCAAAATTTCTAATTGGTCAGTTTTCTAATATGCAGAAATATGATTTTCAAATTGTATTTTTGAATATAATTATAATCAAAATTTTGGGCTGTTATCTACTTATTGAAAGTTAATGTTGTAATCAAAACTTTATAGTAGTATTAGAGTTATGGCCCCTTCTATGTAAACCATAGAATGCTTTGAAAACACATACAGGCTGCATCAAATTTCCACAAAAGCATGATATTTTAGAAGTAAATGAAGTTTTTATCGTAAAAACATGGGGTATGTTTTTAGTCTTCATGCATTTTTCACCTGTATTAACTTTAATATTGACGTTTTCAAATTACCTCCCTTTCAATGTTTGTGTAAATCCTAATCCGACAACTCGTATTGATGTAAATCATTTTGCAAATCCATAAGCGCTTGTGCTGCTTGTAAAATACAAGAATATCTGTACATTTGTTCGTCCTAGTTGGTAGCCAGGCTAATCTAAATCTGCTTAAGGCTTAATTCTATGGCAAAAGTGACCAATTAGAAATTTTGTTCAGTGTATTGCATATTTACTATTTTACATACTTGATGGTACATGTGCCAGCTGACAAATTATATGTTTCATGCACTCAGTAGCTTTAGTTAAGCCAATATAAGTCGATCGCTAAAACTGTTGTTGTTTTTGTTGTTTTACGTCCACGGTAAACAGCTACGGTCATGTCGAGACGGTCAGTTAACCTAACTACACTATTCCTGATCAGACTTAAACCTCCTAAGCGGTTAACTAATACGACGTGCACATACTTTCGCCAGTAACTGACAACTAACCTTCTTGAATCAGCGGAAAGGGACTTAATCAATCTACACGAAAGCAAGTGGTCGGATCGGGTATCGAATCCGGGACCACTGGCTCTTAAGTCGGACGCGCTACCTACTAAAACGTAAAACGACCTAACAGATTACACCAAGATGAGGTGACTCAATATTTGCCGCTCATTTATATTTACGCTAAGGTGCCTAATAATGTTAATATCCGTTCACGTCGCCAAAGCAAGATGACCATGACTGACAAGACAATTATCCACATATTAAATAGCAGGAAAGGGCACGGCGGTTGTCCGTGCCGCATAAAAAATGGTACTTTTCGGCATGTGGCAAAAATATTGTAAAGGTAAAGGTTACAATATCCTAGTGACTATAGGTGCAGTGGGTGTTAGAGCCCGTCGTATCTCAGATAAAACATAAGGGTATATAACGCGGAGTTTCGCGGCCTTTATCTTTCTCTGTCTCTGATAAGCACGTGCATCCGTATAATTACCAAAGATTTTTTTTTTCACTCTAAAGACTTCTCGTGTTCTCATGATTGCTGGTACAAACAGCGACTGCTCAGATCAGTCTGTGTTCCAGCGCAATCTGTCTGATCTAAGTAATCATGTTCGCACATATGATAAAGCAGTTTTTTGCGTGGCTTGTTTGTGGTTTTGTATGGATTGTAAGTTGAAGGTGAATACTTAGGTGACTGTCTGACTAGCTTGTACGCTTGCCCTGGGGCAAATTCTAGTCCTAGCCTTCCGTGACCGTGGGAAAATTATCTTGTCTCTTATTGGTCGAACGAACTGTACAGGTGAGCCAAAAATATATCGAATTCGTAATGGTACAAAAATAGCCATAACTGTGGGAAAATATGACATGCCAGACTTATAAGGTTAAACAGTACAATTATCATTTATCGCGTATACTTTATTTCCATGTTCTTAGCAATTATATCTGACGAAATGACAGTCTGTAGCCTTGCAAGTTTTTTTCTACACGCCCATTTTGAGAAGACCAAGCCGTTGACGAACAGCGCTAATGGCATCCAGATGAAGACCAAGGTTAAAGGACAGTAGCTTAGAACAGTTACAAGCTTAAAGAACATTGGAACAATTGTCTCCGATGAAGGCTCAAAACCGGAGGTTCTCGCAAGGATTACACAAGCAACTGCAGCTGTGACAAAGCTGAAGCCAATACGGGAGATAATAACATAATTAAGCCGCGACACGAAAAAACCAACAACGTGGTTGTGCGCCCAGCGCAGACTCAGATCAGCCTTGGCATCCGCTCAGTCTGATAAGAGTCTTTGCTGTCCGCATGGAGGTAGCTTAGACCCCTAGCTGCCCTATAAGCGCATAGCAAATACTCTGGTCCGACTGGGCGGATGCCCAGGCTGATCTGAGCCTGAGCTGGGCGCACAGCCACTTTGTTAGTCTTCTGGTGTCGCGGCTCATGTCTCTTGGATCAAATGTGATACTGATGCGCTCCTTTGTCATATCCATGATGCTTATGCTGTGAGTCATGGACCTTGACAGCACAGTTAGAGAACAGAACGCAGGCCTTTGACTTGAGATGCTATCGAAGGTTAATGAACAGTTCGTACAAGGACCATACAAACAATGACGATGTTCGCAGAAATGTGCAAGCAGCCATTGGAGAATATGAAGAACTCCTGACCTTGGTCAAAAAAACGAAAACTGAGGTGGTTTGGTCAAGTCTCAAGGTCTTCTGGCCTAGCAAAGACTATTCTGCAGGGCACATTGAGAAAAAAAAGAAAAAGAGAGAAGAAAAGGTGGGAAGACAATATTAAGAAGTGGGCTGGGATGGACTTTGCTAGCTCATCTAGGGCAGCTGAAGACAGGACTAGATGGATAGGGATTGTTGTGAAACTATCTGTGGTGCCCTAACCACCTCGCAAAGTTATGAGATAGACTAGTAGACTAGACACGCATATATTGAAAATATCGGACATAGTATGTTATACAACGTCATAAATTACACTATAAGTATCTTTCATGGGTGTGGGGTGTGGATAGAAAAACCCGTCACGAGGGTCATTGTTCATCATCACGAGGCTTGCAGAGTGATCCCAATTGACGAATTTTTCTATCCGCAATTTACACGCACGAGAGATATTTTGTCTTGCACACCATGTCTTGTTTTACTTTAGAACTTGCTAAAATGAGTTATTCTAGTGCTTTAGAGGTTTCTATTTTATTCTGAAAGAAGGTGCAGTTTTCAACGACCGCCATTAACGTCTATCGTGCATAAACTGGCATCATTTATGCCGTCTTCGTGACGTCATCATCTGAAAAGTCAACGTCACTTGACGACGCAGGTACGTGAGCTCCTATACAACTAATGCATTAACTGCTCGTGGTTTTATCCGATCCTGGGTGAGATTATAGGTGTGTAGGGGTGTAGATAGAAAAATATATCACGAGGGTCACTGTTCGGCAAGCCTCGTGATGCCGAAGAGTGATCCCGAGTGACGGATTTTTCTACCCGCACCTCACGTCAGTTATATCTATAGATACATTTTCTTGCACACTGCGTTTTGGTTTTAACTTTAGAGTGTGTTAAAATGCGTTATTTTAATGCTTGGAACATCTCTATTTGATTTTGAAAGAAGACGCCGCTTTCAACGACCGCAATTTGATTCTTTACGTCTACGTCTGGCGTGCATAAACTGACGTCAAATTTGCCGTCTTCGTGACGTTATCATCTTAAAAGCCATCGTCACTTGACGACGACGATACGTGGCCTCCAATACAACCAATGCATTATTTGCTCGTGATTTTTATCTGGTCCTGGGTTACATAACTTGGGTGAGATAAGATTTGTAGGTACAGGGGAAGTACGCGGATATCCTTATCTCGTGTGCAAGAAATGATTTGTAAGAACAAGTGAAGCAAGCGGATATCCTTATCTGGTGTGCAACAAAACGTTATCCGGCTTTCCGCCCACCTGTCCGTCCAGCCACCCATCCATCTGACATGTCGCTGAAACTCTTTAAAGGCCGTCAATAGCAGATATTTACCTTTACCGTGCTATTAAAGGGCTAGTGAACCACTTTTCAAAATAAATAGAAATGAATTGAAATGACTGGTATTGTTTTATCTAGAAGCATCTTGAAAACAGAACAGAAACATTCCAAAGTGTTAAAAGGTTATGAGGTGCTTATATTCTGGCTCAACAACTAATAGATAAAAATACTCAAGAGTTTTATTGAGTCATTTGAGTAATTTATATTTTTAAAACTTAAAAACGAAATCTTATTATATATTTCGCATTTTTTCTCCTGAAATAAATTAAGAACAACAAGTTACATCAGGTTAAGACATGGTGATAATAACTTCAATTAAAATTCCATTATGCAAATGAAGCTCAATAATAAAAACTTCTGGCGGCGCTTAAAAGTTACATGTAATTTGTTTATTATTAAACGTGAATCATCAATAATTACAGTTTGGGCTAGAATTTTTCGATGTCGTTTTCAACACTCCGTTTCTGTAAATACCTATTAATTAAAGATATTCCTGGAGAAAGTGAGTTAACCAGTTCAGTAGCCTTTAAGATGCCAGGCTGAGAAGATGCATAGGACTTCCAGGCATTGGAAGAATGCAGGGCATGCAAGCGGCATGTTTGACGACTTGCAGCATTAAAATCTCGAAGGGAACAGTCCTCCTTAATCTTCGTCCACAAAATTTACACTGAAGCTGTAGTCATTGGTAAAACCAGACGCCCCACCCCTGCAACCAGCGTTGAGACAAACAAACTCTCAATACACAAAATACTTGATAGTACAGTCCTCAGTGGAATGATCTCCCTCTTTCTGAGATCACCGCAGAAACCACAGAGCAGCTCAAAGTCCTTGTTCAAACCCCTACATCATAGGTCTGTGTTTTAGTATACTTCTCATTTGCTTGTTTTAACTCGTTTAAATCAGCCGCAACACGAGAAAACTAACAAACTGGTTGTGTGCCCAGCGCGGACTTAGACAACCTGGGCATCCGCCCAAGCCGATCAGACCCTTCGCTAAGCGCTTGAAGGATAGCTAAGGGTCTAAGCTACCTCCATGCGGACATCGAAGACTCTGATCAGACTGAGCGGATGCCCAGGCTCATCTGAGTCCGCGCGGGGCGCCAAATCACTTTGTTGGTTTGTTTTCTCGTGTCGCGGCTCAAATGACTTAACGCCATTTATTTTCTTGAGGCTCAATGCTAAATTTATCACCGGGCACAACGGCATAGTGGCTAGATTTGATCGACATAAAATCGTCTTTGGAATACCTTGGTAAAACTTTAAAGCAATGTGTATAACTCCTACTTCAGTTTACAGTCAGTTTTACTTGAATTACCTTTCACTGACAGGGCGGTGCTTCCTCGAATATTTTATTTGAGACGCTCGGTCACGGTACAGAACTGAGAGAGTGAGCTTGTGCTTACGTCCCACAAGGTGCTATGGAGACAAGACCTCGGTTTCAAATCTCATCCGAAAGACCAGAGACGCCAGAAATCGATCTTGCGAACCCTGAATTGGTAGTCCAGCGTGTTATCCACTAAACTACCGCTGCTCCTATATTATACACGTCGCATGTTGGAATCGCCATCCGGCCAGCCAGCAACTGGGAAACACCTTCTGTCAACCAAGCAGTAAATGTGTCTATTCTGTTCTATCCCATAACCTTGCAAGGTCGTTGCAGCACCACAGATGACTTCGCAACAATCACTTTCCACCGCTGCCCAAGTTGTGCTTGCAAAGTCCATCCCTATCTACTCTTTAATATTGTCTTTCCACTTTTATTCTGTCTACCTCTTCTTCTTTTTCTTTTCTCTGTATCCTTTAGAATCATCTTAGCTAAACCAGAAGACATTGAGACGTGGCAAAACCACCTCAGTTTCCGTTTCTTGACCGTCGTCAGGAGCTCATCATATTCTCCAATGGCTTCTTGGATTTTTCTGCATACCTCTTCACTGGTTATGTGGTCCTTGTACAAAATGTTCAATAACCTTCGGCATCCCTGGAAATGGTGTTTTGTTTGTTTTCAGGGGAACAAGCCCGCAGGTTCTGGGGAACTTTGCAACATGTTTAAAAGTTAATGTACAACGGGACATTGCTCAACACTTTAGATCTATATTGATTTTTCCTCGCTCGGATCTTAATGTGCATGTGCCAGCTTCGCACAAAATCCCATGTCAGCATACGTTTTGATCTGTATTATCTATAAGCGTTTTCAGAAACAATGGTACAAATATTTGCACTTTGATACAAGTAACAAGCCGCGTTATTTCACACCATTATTATGAGGGTCTCAATAGGGTTCCTCTGAAATCAGTAACATTTCAGCCCAAAAATCAGTAATCAGAATAATATAAGGGCAAAAATCAGTAATCAGTAAATTTTTGGCCAAATCAGTAAAATTACATACCCCACAACCATTCTCTCTACCTCATGCCAGTGATGCATACTTTGAAGACTACTGACTTAGTATCATAACACTCTTTTTTTATCCAAGTTGATGCTGAACACATAGAAAGAGTTTTTTTTCTATGTGTATATATGATACAGATGCATTTTTATAAAGAAACGCATGTAATATAACCTGACAAAAATCGCCTTCTTCACATAAGACAGAGGTTGTGCATCAGTTTGAAAAAAAATGGCAATAGCAACCATTGTAGCAATCTATTAACTCTTGCAGGATTAACAGAACATGATCTAGTTTGTCAAAGTGTGCCATTTATCTGCTGTAAATAGAAGTCAATCTAAAATGATTTCAAAATTTGCTCTACCCATTTCTGGTGACAAACCTATTAAAGCACTGACTAAATTAGACGTTACGTCATTATGATTTTATTATACGGAGTATCATAACTACATTACTGGTGTATCATGACATAATTGCAAATACATCCTATTTTTGTACCCCTAGAATCACATCACATTAAAATGCCTGTATAATTTAGCCCCTCGCCCTCCCTCCCTTCCCTCAAATCCCGCAATTTATATAGTTAAGCTGGCGGTTTCAGAGGGATATATTATTTCTTCATAAAGACTTGTGTTAAATGTGAATTCATGTAGTCTTTTGACACCACCAAATCTATTTTAATGAAAAAATATACAATTTAATCATCACTTATACCATTAAATGTAGTGGAAATACCAAGGAACAGAAGTACATATTTTTTGCATTGGCTTGTTAACCTAGTGTGACCAGTCAGCATTGCAGTAAGACAGGCAGCAGGCAGCATGACAAAATACATACAGCATGTTTACTAGCCTATGAAATTGCGGGAGGGGGATATTAATTACTAAACCTATCGGACTGAAATTTGAAATCTGGAGGGTTACATTTTAAGAAGTGAAATATTATGGGATGGGCTTCGGGTTGTCTGGAAACAATGTAAACTCAAACTATGTACGTAATGGAGTGGCAGATGTACTTTTAAATACAGATCTTATTTAAATATAGTGAATTTTTTGTGTATGTATAGAGACTTCCAACTTTATGTAAAGACCAGGGTCCAACTGTTGGATTTCTTTTGTTCCAGTATTTCAATCAGTTTGGTCTTGATGTCGAGTCCTTATCTTATCTCATGCATGTGTATGCTATTCTACTAATTTAAGATTGTGAGGTCATACTCTAATATTGGAGTACAATAATAACGATTTTTCGCCGATTCCGGTAACCGTCAACCGCATGTGACGCCGCTAACCGGTTATGTTTATGCCCCTGAAGGAACTTCGGGTGGCATATTAAGCCTGCGGAAGAAATAGCGTTTATTTTGTCATGTAGATCGCATAGAGTTTTTACGTTGTGACGCGTCTTATTTCATCTCCAGCGTCTGTCAACCCAGACAAGTAACGGGTAGATGAAACAAAAGTCTTAGCCAATCGTTAGTGGTTTTACAAAAACACAAAAATAACCTGTCAGTCATTCACAACTAGCACGTGACTTTCCAGACACTGCTCTGTCGAAAAAATATGAAAAGTACATGTGCGTCTTTTGTTCGGCTATCAAATAATCAATTAACTGTTTCAAACATTTTATTGACAAAAGTGTTCAATCAGAATTCGGAAACTATTCTGAAATCGCGGAGTATATAATTTCAACTTGACTACGGAAAGTGTGAACGGCAGCGACTCGGATCAGCCTGGCCATTCGCGCAGTCTGATCAGAGCCTTCTACATTCGCATAATCATATTGAAATATCATTGTGCAAAACCTTTTAACAGGACACTTTTCACACCAAAGATTTAGTAACCATAAAAATAATAATTCAAGGTTTTCTTTTTTCTTTGTCGGCTAAATGAAGCCTTGCATAATTATGTCATAAGAAATTTACATCCGATGCTTCAAGTCATGACAGCCAAAGTTTGTAGATATCCAGATTAGGAAATCCGTAGCGAGGTCAAGTGTTTCGCCCCGAAAATAGAACCTGAATAAAAAATTTCAATTACGCAATACATGTAGTTACTGAAAACATCAAAGAAACTGTAATCTTCAGTCGATCAGTAACTCTACTTTAAACTGCCCATTTAAATTTTGCATGGTAGATGTCATATTTGTAAATTTTAGACCTGTAATAAGTAATAGTAATTCCGAGGTAATTTCTCTGATTTAAAAAAAACATATGTTGAGGAATCGTGTTTTGTATCTGAGATGCCACGACATGTGTTTTCATAGAGAGTGAAACACTTTTTGAATTTAGCAGATGCCAAGAATATCTGTTTTGCGGAGAAATACTAAAAGTTAAATCAAAATTGATAATTCTTATGGAAACAACTAATCGACGTGGCTTGTTATTGTCAAAATACAGAAAATCCACCATGACCTCAGAAAAGAGTCGGATTAGCACAAAATCGGAATTACTGTAATGCAAGGTAAAAACAAATTACTATTACTAATTACTGGAGACCTTTGCGGTGCTATTTATATGAGCTTTATTCAGTGATGACTACTTCTTTGCTGCTTTGGCGATGAAACGCTTCTTAAATATGTCTATGCAAAAATTCGCTGTTCGAGGATCAAATTCTTTCCTTTAAAATTTGACCCGATGGCAAAACTGAAAAGGGATAAAAGTGTACTAAATCACCTAAAATGTGCAATATTCTGTTTAATTTTTGCGTGTGCCGTGGCCAAACTGCGCAGACTGGATTGTCCTTATATTCGCAAAGAAAAGATTTTCCATTATTCTTGGGTTTTGCAGCTTATAACTTACACATACATGTAGTATATATCCTTGATGTTGATGATCAAACTAAAAATAAATAAATGAAAATAATAAATAAAACGCAAAGTAGACTCTACACCGAGCCATGCGAATCGGGAACAGTGCCGGATAAGTTTTTTCCTTGTAGCAATCTGATCTGGGTCTTTGCTGTTTATTCAGGTGTTTGGGGTATGGTAAACGGGGATGATTAGTGATGTTCTGTTTTGTCTTTGATTTTATTTACATATAGATCGTGTGAAAAAAATACAAATTATGACGAAAAAATGGTCACGAACACACATACAGATGAAAGACAGAAGATTCTCGCATTTCCGTTTAATTCTAATTTGACTATACATTACGGTCCGTGTTTTAAGGTGTATCTTAGACTTTCAGGATCCCCTGGGAAACAAATCTTCAGTTTGTGTCTGGCCTGCGACTAGCAGAAGTGAACCATAAAACATAGGTAGCTTCGTCGTCGGCCACATAAATCTTTTGGCAAGCTTTCTGGTTTAGCCCAGTGCATTCGCAGTTTTCTTTTTGTGGAATTTTCCCCAATCTTAATGCTTTGAGAGAAAAAAATGCTTCACTAGCGGCTTTTCCTTTCCTTAACGACTAGACGCCGTGTCGTGCAGGGAAGTAAACAGGTAGTAACAACGAAAGTTGTTGCCCTTCGTAAAATGGCGGAAATCTTCAGTTAAAACTTTAAAAACACTCGGAAATATACTATCTATGTAAGGTCATGAAGTGTGTTTGGTATATGACTGACAAGGAACAGGTTAGCGAGGGCCGACCTCAAAAAAGAAGGCGGAGCACTGATCGCAGCAAAATTGGTACGCCAGCCAATAATATCGATCGTTACTTTAAGCCTTTAGTTTGAACCGAGCATCAGTCAAAATTAAAGTATGACGACACACGAATGCTCCATGTGATTGTCATGACAAAATAAACGGATTTTCTTCCGCATGTATAAAATCGCACCGTCCGTCTGTCTGTCAGTCCGTCAGTCTATCCGTTACAAATCGTGTCTCAGCGATAACTTTAAAACTACTGAATCAAATTTAATGAAACTTCACAGATAGTTAAAGCATGATGAGGAGGTGTGTCGCGAACAAGACTTAGGTCCCTACACCCAAGATCATGGCCACAATTGGGTCAGAGGTCAAATTGTGTCTCAAAATCGTGTCTCAACCATAACTTATATAGTATATACTGAAGCAAATTATACGAAACTTCACAGAAAGATAAAACATAGCGAGAAGGTGTGTCGCGCATAAGATTCGGGTTACAACGTTCAAGGTCAAGGTCACAAGCAGGGGTCAAAGATAAAATCTTGTCCCCGCCATAACCTTCAACCTGCTGAAGCGAATTCATCAGACTTTACAGAAAGGTCCACCTTAATGAGAATGTCTGTCACATGCAATATTTATGATCCCAAATCCAAGGTCAATTTCACACTCTTGGGTCAAAGGTCAAATCATATCTTGGCAATAGCACAGAAAAGTATGAAAGAAAACCTTACAGAAAGATAAAGTCTAATGAGAAGATTTGCCATGCACAAGACATAGGTTCCCACACTCAAGGTCAAGGTCATAGCCAGAGGTCAACGGTCAGCTCATCTATCTTCAGTTACTTAAAAACTAATGAAGCAAAAGGTCAGGGTCACAGGGCTCAGAGGTCAAATCAGGTCCCTGAACTGACTCAAAACTGCTGAAGGGGATTTCATCAAATTTCACAGAAGGGTAAAGTATGATAAATGGTAACTTTAAAGTAAAGTATAATGATAAGTCATTTAGGTGCCCACACCTATTTTGTTTCGGGTTTGAATTAAGTCCCCGTGAATCCTCTTAAACCTTGTAAGTGCATTTAAACGTCACAGAAAAGTAAAGCATAACGAGAATATATGCCATTAGAAGGACTCAGGTTCCATCCCCATGGTCAAGGTCACAACCAGGGCTCAAATGTCAGTTTAAGGGGCTTCGGGGGCATTTGTTAAACACTATAACATTTCTTGTTTCACTCAAATTTCGCTTATCATCATATTTTTCGGCCGATTTCGTTAATCACTGAGCATAGGCAACGCCGCTAACCGGTAAAATTTCCTCTCAAATTCCGCTAATCAGCAATATTTTGGGCCAAAATTCGCTAATCAGTAAGCCCCATTGAGACCCTCTTATTATCAACGCGTCAATTGAAACTGCCTTGAATTGGGTCTCCCTTTATCCTGTTGCAAAAGGGTCTCATTTAAATGTGATGCAGAAAAGATAAAGTTTCCTTTTAAAAGGAAAGGCTTGCCAAGTTAGCGCTTTGTTTCTGAAATACATGTAGTTCAATGTCTGTGGTATTTTGTGGTTTATGGTTTATGGTCTTGAGATGGTATCTTATTTGGAGACACTTTCTTCATTTAAAAACGTCCACAACTGTAGTAAACAATGAGGTTGCGCTACATTCTGGCTGTTCTGACAATTATATGATAACCTTCAGTGAAAAGGTCAATTTTTGTATTACTGCTAATGAAAAATATTTCATAAAAACATTTAAAAATAAGGATTTTCGTAATCTGTTATATACACTGTATATAGATGACCGGGAATTTGATTGCTATATTCCCTGAACTGTTCGGGTTAGGACAAAGTTATAATATTTATTATAAGATCGTCATGTCTTGATGTTGAAAAATACATCTTACATTGGAACAGTACTTTTAAAAGCCCCTTACATGTAAGATGATATATGGTTCTTGATTTCTGATATGAGAAGGAAATAGTGGAAGTAGTTCGTCCTACTAGCCTCATTTGTGACAGATTGGTAGGAAAAAAATCTTACTGTTCGCAACAATGGCTATTATTACAATGGGAATTAACTTTTGTGACTGTTTTCCTCCTTGTTTCTGTTGGAGCACATTTAAAAGCTGACTACCACTGAGAGGAGGTTATAATGCAAATGATAGTTCCTTCCCAAACAGTTGCCATAGATCGTCTGCAAATATTCAGCTTATTCTCATTGTCATCACTGAGTTCAGTTATAAGTACTGGTAAAGCCTGTGGTATGTTGTTGTTGTGGTTGTTGTGTTATTGTTTTACATCCATGGTAAACAGCTGCATGTATGGTCATGTCAGGACGGTCAGTTAATTCAGCTACAATACTCTGGGCAGGCTTAGCCATCCTAAGCGGTCAACTAATACTAAGTGCACTTACTTTCGCCAGTAACTGACAACTGCCCTTCCTGACTCAGCGGACGAGGAAACGACAGTAAGTGGCCGGACCGTATATCGAACCCGAGACCTCTGTTTTTTTAGTCAGACGCGCCACCGACTGCACTATGTCACCCAGCAAGCCTGTGGTATAGAGTATAACTGGTAATTGGTAATGATAACAAGTCAATGAAGGAATTAGTGTATTTTTGTTGTTTCCAAAGGATGTTTATTTTCAGAATCTTGGGTGCTGTCCATGGTCATCAGGTCATCACATATTTTGTCATTAGGGATTTAATGCAAAAGAAAAAAGAAGTCTTCTATATTTTAGTAGTTGTTTTATTGTTTTACATCCCTGATAAAAAGCTATGGTCATGTCGGGACGGTCTATTACCCTAACCACACTATTCCTGGGCTGGCTTAGACCTTCTAAGCGGTTAACCAGTACTATGTGCACATTGTCATACGTTCACCAGTAACTGACAACTGGCCTTCTTGAATCAGGGGAAGGAGAAACGAAAGTATGTGGCCGGACCGAGTATCGAACCCGGCACCTCTGGCTCTTGCGTCAAAGCGCACTACCAACTGCGCTAGGCGGCCCGGTCCCTCTAAATTTTAGTATGTTTTATTCAGATAGGAAGGTAACTGTTAATACTGCATAGACCTAGAAAAGGATGATTTGATGGCAATTGTAAGATACTGACACATGTTGTGTTTCCTGAACTGATTTTATCAATAAGACACTTTCATGAAACTGAATTACAATGTACGTTTATGAAAAAATAAGAAACTGATTTACAATTCACGTTTATGAAAAAATAAGAAATAGTACATGTATCTAGTAAATACGATCAAACACCTTGTCTGTAAAACCAGTAAATGCTTTTAAATAACGACTGTTGGAACAGACCCTGATTAGACTGTTCCAACCAGCAGTCTAACTTGGATCTACACTATTTGTACAGGCATAACAACTATTGTGGAAATATTAGTCCGGGTTTTACGGTGCCAGGTTTTACAACGTCTGAAGTCCAGGTTTTACACAGTCCGAAGTCCAGTGTCCAAGTCCAGTCCATATTTTACATAATGCCCGCGAATTGCGCATGTCGTTATTTGACCTTATTTCACAGTGCACAATGAAGAAACCTTCAAATACACCGGATAAATAAATAAAAAAATAATAATAACTCGTGTTTTTAGTAATGCTAAAGATGCTAGGCATGTTCGATTATTTGATGTGCCAGATTGTGGCGTGTCGTTATTTTACGGTGCTTAGGTAAAAGAAACAGTCAAACGAAGTTGCGCCCCGTAGACGCTCTCCATATATTGGTTCTCCACTTGCAATTATGAACCATTCTCGAAGCTGGGAACAAATCAGCGTCTTCCGCTTGAGTGCGCATGACAGGAAGTCATAACCTGTCTGAATACATAGGCTTGCAGCCGAAGCCGCAAGCCCAAAAGGGACACCTGCTGAATGGCATGTCTTTTTTAAGAA
The DNA here is from genome assembly GCA_963989385.1 of Ctena decussata. Lineage (NCBI taxonomy): Eukaryota > Metazoa > Mollusca > Bivalvia > Lucinida > Lucinidae > Ctena > Ctena decussata. The sequence continues at coordinate 19,272,062 of OZ022498.1, forward strand.
AGTATGAGACTCAGTTTGAATTTAAGATTTTCAGAATAGATCATGTGACACAGCAATAGTTTCCCCTGGCCCAAGAAAAGGAAACACAATGAAAATTGTCATTATAAGATAACGGGCTACTGTAGCTCTAGCGGAAGACAACACTACCTACTTTCCTTTTGGACACTCAATGGTGTCGCAGAGATACTGATGAAGAAGCCAATATACGTAGTTAATCAGAGCTCCAGACAAAAAGAGGTAGCAGGAATAGTTCAGAAATAAGTTTTCTTATTTCTCAATGAAAACATATGTTGTGAATCCTCATTAGAACCGTCTCGGCGAGACGGTTCAAATGAGGGTCACAACAGAGCCCAGTTGTTCAAAGCATCGTTAGCCTAACGAGCTCGTTAAGAGGTCAACTCGTTAAGCGTTTTATGACTTTATATAGCCAATTACACTGATATTTTTTGTTGAAAATATGTGAGAAGCTAATGCAAAAGCTTCTCACATTTTTTTCAGCAAACAAAAAATATTGGCGTATTTGAGATATTAACATTTGAAATTTTAACGTCTTGTTAACTAACGACGTGATTAGTTTTGAACAACTGGGCCCTGATGTTTTATGGAGAAATAAAGAAAATTATCCCTAACTTATCCCTGTCACACCTTCTTATCCGGAGCACTGGAAGTAAATGGCTCCAAATATTGGGACTGCTATTCCAGTGCATACTTGGGTAAAAGAGCCAATTATAACATGGTGCGAGTTTGATCATCAACCGCGGTTTAACTGTGGATTAACCAAGTTAATCGAACCCACAGGTTGAACCGAGGTATTTATGACTGGTTTCCGCGCTTAAAAAGCTCCGTAAAATCAAAGCACCAGTATTTGTTTTCGACGGTATCGATTAACTATTGATTTACCATGGGGCGACTTTGATAAAGGGAACAGCCACTAGACTAGATTAGTTGGTGATCGAACTCGCATATGGGTACTTTGATATCAAGCCTCATAGCGCCTGTGCTAAACAGGTGTGTCTGGCCTGCTGATCTAGCTGTCCCAGGTTCGAGCCCCGCTGCAGGAGGAAATCTTTTCAATTGTAAACGGGGTTTCATTGCAGGCTTTCATTATCACCCACCCATCATCCTGATATGACTGAAATACTGTTAAAATCGCAAGTCATCCAGCAATCCTTAGTGCGTTGTGTGCCATTTCTCAAACATTGTACGACATTCTGGGTAGTAATATCACGTTGTTCCAATTGGGGATAAGTACATCCATCAGGCATTCAACGTTGAATCAACTTTGCGCTAAAAAGGTGAGGAACATTCTGATGAGGGTCTGCACTGTGTCTGGTCTGCTGATCTAGCTGTCCCAGGTTCGAGCCCCGCTGCAGGAGGAAATCTTTTCAATCGTAAACGGGGTTTCATTGCAGGCTTTCATTATCACCCACCCATCATCCTGATATGACTGAAATACTGTTAAAATCGCAAGTAATCCATCCATCCATAGTGCGTTGTGTGCCGTTTCTCAAACAGTGTACGAACTTTTGGGTAGTAATATCACGTTGTTCAAATTGGGGATAAGTACATCCATCAGGCATTCAACATTGAATGAACTTTGTATGCCCTGTGGAACAGTTATTTGTTGCAGTGTATGGATAACGCCTCTGACAGTAGGGGGAAGTTACGATGCTAATGTGGGATCCCTATGCATCAGAACGAATAGGAGGTTTTATAATCTTGTGTAATTGCACAACCCGCAGGTTTGCACAATAATCACTGTGTGAGTCCGTCCGTCCGTCCTTCATCAGTTAGCGAAAACCGTTATCAGTTAGCGAAAACGCTTATAACTCTTGAACCGCATGGGATATTTTGACAAAATTTTGCATACTTATACATGTCAACATTGTCTAACGACTCGTATGCATAACAACCTTATTCGATGGACGAGGCTTTGCTGAGCACAAGTTGAAAATTTACGGCCAACTACTCAAAATGCTCATAACTCTTGAACACCGTGGTAAATATGGTTAAAATTTTGTATGCTTATGTATTTTAACTTAGTCCAGCCACCGGCATGCAAAACAGTGACGAGGCTTCATCGAACATCAATTTGGCCGGTCGAGCTCTTTTATTGAAAATGCTCATAACTCGTGGACCGCTCGCTATATTTGCTTCAAATTTTGTATACTTATGTAATTTAACATTGCCCAGCCACTGATATGCAAAACAGTGACGAGGCTTCACCGAGCATCAATTTGGCTGGTCGAGCTCTTTTATTGAAAATGCTCATAACTCTTGGACCGCTTGGTATATTTGCTTCAAATTTTGTATACTTATGTAATTTAATATTGCCCAGCCACTGGTATGCAAAACAGTGACTAGGCTTCACCGAGCATCAATTTGGCCGGTCGAGCTCTTTTATTGAAAATGCTCATAACTCTTGGACCGCTTGGTATATTTGCTTCAAATTTTGTATACTTATGTAATTTAACATTGCCCAGCCACTGGTATGCAAAACAGTGACTAGGCTTCACCGAGCATCAATTTGGTCAGTCGAGCTCTTTTATTGAAAATGCTCATAACTCTTGGACCGCTTGGTATATTTGCTTCAAATTTTGTATTCTTTTGTAATTTAACATTGCCCAGCCCCTGGTATTCAAAACGTCTTATTGCACAACCGGCAGGTTTGCACTATAATCACTGTGTGGGTCCGTCCGTCCGTTATCAGTTAGCGAAAACGCTTATAACTCTTGAACTGCATGGGATATTTTGATAAAATTTGCATACTAAACCATGTAAACATTATCTAACGACTCGCATGCATAACCGTCTTTTCTGATGGACGAGGCTTTGCTGAGCACAAGTTGAAAATTTACGGTCAAGTAGTGAAAATGCTCATAACTCTTGAACCCCGTGGTATATATGGTTCAAATTTTGTATACTTATGTATTTTAACATTGTCCAGCTACCGGCATGCAAAACAGTGACGAAAGTCTAAACAGTATTGCACGACCCACAGGTGTGCACTTTAATCACTGTGCAAGTCCATCAGTCTGTTTGTCCTTCCGCTGTAGTCAGTTAGTGAAATTGCTCATAACTCTTGCCACATGGTGTAGTTTGATAAAAATATGCATCATTCTACAAGAAATGACCAATTTCATTTTCATACATTCTTTCTGGCACCAGAAACTGATTATTCTACATTCACTAGGGGTTGTGCACATTACCATCAGTTGATTACTAAACATATTAGCACTCCTTAATTTAATGCTCTAATTATCCTACTTTCCTACTTCATAGTTTGTAACTGTATGGGCACATGTCAAATTTTGCCAAAGTGAAGAGTCTGACCAGACTGTTCATAAGCAGTCGATCTCTTTCTGCCCGTCGGGCACCCAACGTTGAATCAACGTTGATTCAACGTTCCGACGTTGAATCAACGTTGTTTCAATGTTTTCTGGCTACTTGCCCACTTGGTCATACATTCCCCATACATTTCTGTCTCAATAGCTACGGAAAAAGTTACGAGACTTATAGAAAATATCTTGACTTACAAGGAAAATGACATTATCATATCCACGCAGTTCCATTTGAGGATTTCCTATTTGTAGTCGTGTCGTATAAACAATCAAAGTTTCCAAGAACAGTAAGTAGAAGTATGCCAAGATCGATCATTGGTTATGTTAATGACCAGGCCCCGAGGTTATAAAACTTTTTTCATGCTCAACTCAGCTGAGCATGAAATGTTTTCTGCTCATAAATTTTAAAATGCCAACAATTGTTGGCATTTTAATATTTATGAGTAGAAAAAATAGCCTTCTTGGCTTATCTGAGCCTGAAAAATGCTGAATTTCTTGGTATTTTTATATTAATGGGCATTTTAAATTTCATGCTCAGCTGAGTTGAGCATGAAAAAAATTTTATAACCTCGAGGCCAGAAAAAGAAGTTAAAGCTTTTGACATATTTTTCAAAATAAAAAAACTTTTTCATTCCCTAGTCTAGTGTAGACCTAGATCAAACTGCATATTGGGACTGTCTGACCAAAGTCCCCAATTTTTATGAAAGCTCTGCTGAAAGGCTAAATGCACCAGTTTCCTCCACCACGTACACCCAATAACATACTGAAAGGATTTAAAAACTTCCACCCATTAATTTTGAATATTTCAAAAATGTATGCAGCTACGTCCACCAAAATTTTACAAAATATATGTTCGCTTATACATGATTATATCAATATATCGAATCTGAAATCGTTCAACCGAATCGGTCAGGAAAAAAGCACGAGCTCCTCGTGTTCTTAGTACCGTTTGCATAAGGATGAATAGCTTCATGTATACAGTTTTCTGAAGAAACATTTCTCTTACAATATCAAATTGAATTTTTAAAGTTTGAGCTCGGTCTGTGTCTTTATTTAGCCTGCCGCGCCTAAATATCGCAAACAGGCGCAGAGTTTTGAGCCAGATAAATGCTGAAATTTCACAAACTGACGTCGCGTGACAATTTTATGTGTTAATTATGCCAATTTAAAATCTCAGACGACGTGCACTGTTTACAGGAAACTCAAAAGACCGTCAGAAAAGCATCTAACCGAGATTAAAAACCAGAGATCATGACGTTAACTAACGTCGACGCCGTCTCCGTAATAGGCTTTGCGCGACAGGATCATCCGCAATGATACTTGCAAATCAACGTGGATGACCTCACAATATTAAGACAGTAAGAAATGGTCGAAAAGAGTATTGCATAAGATAACGCCGGTATCGCCTTATGCATTTCCGTGACGCAACGCTCTTTTACTGACGTCATTTAATCAAATGATACGAATAAACTGCGTAATCTTTAAAGCTGATAAGCTCCAAGCATTTTGTCGTTAAATATTCAACACTGTCATGAGTGAACAGATCAGCATCAAGCAATAAAAAGTGGAAGTTTTTAAATTCTCTCAGTATATATTTTCAAAAGTATGCCCAATTATGCATAATGGACTCATCTGCTTCATGAGTCAGAAATATATGTACCCATTTCCAATTTTGCGGCTGCTCGATTGCATTTTATGCTGTTGTTTTTATTATTTTATTTTATTTCATGCAGACAGTGTAGACCCTGAACAGTTTCCGCGTTCGATGGCGTCTTATCCCAGCCAGCACCTTTTTTCCACTGTCCCTTTCGTGGGGAGATAGACATTATTGGGTTAACGCATGGAAAGCATGCACAAAAATAGCCCCGCCCTTCCGTTAAGCTAAAGAAAATTTACTGTACTGGCCTGGAAACAGTGGCGGCCATATTTTGCAACACTATTTTATCCTATAAACTTATTTTCAGCTTGCCCTAATATATACCCAATAAACCTAATTTTAATTAATCTATAACTGTTTGAACTTCAATGAAAGTTTTCTATTGACGCCAATGGTAACGTCGTCCAATATGTGTAAAAAGGTTACCGGTGTTGGCTTTGAAAGTATCTTTCTAAAAGAACATTTAATTTGAATTCCTATCAAAATTATTGCTCTTTCTGACCCTATAAAAACATTTATTATATGACCAAGATAAAACACGCAATTTCATTGGCTGCTTTGACGTCACGTGCCGGTCAATATTTTGTGATATTCACCGACCTGTCAGTGAATATTTCTTTTACGCTGACGTCATTGTATTTTCGTGACGTAACGTCTGATTTACGTTAATGTTAATGGCGGAACGTCGCGAGATAATACCATGTAGTACCATCATAAATATCTAAAGAAACTGAATTTAGAATTATCATATAATAAAACAATTGTTGACCTTTATTTCAGTGAATATGCAGTTTTATTGACCTTCAAACATAACATATTGACCTCCGCTTCGCGTCGGTCAATATGATATTTGCAGGTCAATAAAACTGCATATTCACCTCAACAAAGGTCAATAATTGTATAATATCATACGATAGGCAGTATTGCTACAGCAAAATTCTCAAAACACTTGCAAATGCATTAATACATATCTGGGAAAGACTTTGGACACTTGACTGTATTTCGTTTCAGTTTGGTTGCTTCTAGGGTAGCGGGAACCAATATACTCAGGGAACCGCGAAATTCAAAAGAGTGCAGCAAACTCTGGACTACAATTTGTCAAATGGTTGATGATGCTGATGAAGAGGAAAGTTATGCTTTAGTGAAATGTAGAAAGTCACTTTTGTTTCATATTACTGATATTGTAAAGAAATAATTACTTTTGATTTGGTCCATGGAGCCTAAATTGATGACTGGCGATTTCTAGCAAATCTTCTGCGCTCTTCTGCAGGATTGTAGTTGCTGGATACTTTAACTTCCATCGGAACGCCGCTCGGCCAATTCCGTGATTCACGGAATTGTCCGAGCGGTGTTCCGATTGACTTCAGCTTGAAATTAGAGCAAATCTGGATAATGAAGCAACACTGTATAACGTATGACGGGGGGGGGGGGGGGGGCACACTGTAAAAAGCAGTAGGGGTCACTATAGAAGTCTATGGGAGACACATTACGTTCACGCTGCCCAGTACAGCAGTGCATGTAGTTTATATATTCTATTCAGAAAAGCTTCATACCATCACCTTCAGATGATTAGAAAATGCTGCTTGATGCATCCGAACCATGCGTAGGATATGATTTTGGCACTTGTACGGTTCCGACTATAAAATCTTTGAACGACGTCAAGTTGCTTGTGAAGGAAAAAGATAGGCAATGATCAGCAGGAATAAATACAACCGAATCCCACATCCCGACCTCAAAAACCAAAAAAGAAAGAAGTACACACAAAAAATGCAAAAAGTTTACGAAAGACACGCACGGTGAATCCAATGAGAGCTCTTTCCCAAGCAGGAGTCATTCAGCGCTCCTGATCAAAAAACAACAGCAACATCTATTTTCACTTATTTTCTTCTTAAATTACAAAACAAAACAGAAAGCAGAATGTGCAGCTCTTCAGCTGAGCATACTGCTAGAGACCATAGACAATCGAACATAAGAACATGTAACATTGAGATACCACAACAGAAGTACCGCCTTGGAATGGTCAGTAAAATATTACAGGGGGTGGGGTGGGGGCTTAAACCGCTTAAACATTTTTTGGGTGGGGGCTTAAACATGTTTTACTTGATCCAAACCCTCGCCCTCTGCTTCTGTGGTGGTTCGAAACATTTAGTAAGCTGTTTGGTCCGCATGAATGTTTCCTAACCCATCGATGAATCATCACAGGAAACACACAAATCACGGATAAGACCTACGTTGAATCAAAGATGAAGACTCGACAGAACCTGTATATAGCGACACCCGGGTCCGAGGTTATATAACTTGAGTATAATTTCAAACTCAAAATAAAGCACACTGGTTGGCTGCTTCCGAGCGGAAGCAGCCAATCAAAGTGCTTTATTTTGAGTTTGAGAATGTACTCAAGTTTTATAACCTCCGCGCCTGGAGATCCCTGGGGTGTCAAACAACACCACTGAAATAATGAAGCAAAATAAAACAAACCAGAACTGTCGGAGAATCCGACTATACCCCCGCTTAAGTGCTTTAATCAAATAGTGTTATTTTCGTTACATTAAGTATTGAGATAGAGAACTCATTGTCAACATGTACACCAAATATCAATAAATCCCTTTCTATGTATACATACGTAATACAGAATAAAATGATTTCACACAAACAGATAGAAAAATAAATAAATACATGTAAAACATAAGTCTTTAGTTTAAACAATATTTATTCATATAAACAGCAATCATAATAATTTATACATACAATAAGCGAATAGGATCTGAACGAAAGCGCATTGCTTATAAAGTTCATTTCCTTAAACATACAAGTTACACAACTCATTTAATTAATTGTGACAGTATGACTAAATATGCTTAAACGTTTGATGCTCCATTACTGTAAAGAAGAAAATACAGGAACAAAAAGACAAAGCTAAATCAAACAGAATAACTCATGGATGCCCCTAGCGACACAATAACAATACTGGTTAAGCTTGACTTTAAGTGGCAAGGCAACCATTTTTAACATAACTTTTTGAAAAGGCAAGAAGAAAAGAAATGTGGCTTCCGGGTTCGCATTTCATTCCCACATGTAGTCCAGGCCGTAAACATTATCGCTTAGTGTCGCCTTATAAGCACAGTGGTAAAAGTGTGTGTGCGTACATGCGTGCATGCATACATGTATATTCTCCAGTTACAGTTAGTTACAAACTTCTCAGATTGTGAAAAGGGATATTCACTTCCATGTAAATAATATTAGTACCTTTTTTCCATGGCGCGATCATTCGTAATGCAGACCGGGGACCAGCGATAATGTAGACGTTAACTATGGACACAGGTTATGGTTTTTTGTTAACTAGCCAAAACAGAAAACTCTTTTGCTGCTTATAAATATGTAAACATCAAACAGTTCGACAATTATTTCGGAGTAGGGTGCCATTTAAACAACTGTTACAGCTGCTTATCAGTCAGCTACGGAGACAACAATTTCATGCTAAAAAGTTCACCAGAATCTGAACTTGTAGGCTAAGGACAAAAGTGTGTGCATGTAGCTTAAATTACCTAGCAAACCGTTTGCTTGCTAAGATGAATTGTTGCACTTGTTTAAAGATTCTATCATTAACTTCTACAGAAGCGTCTGGAATCCCAGCTAGTGCTACTGATAGGGTAAGAGGTTGTGTAAAATTTACGAGATAACGAGTTCTTAAATGGTGGTAATTTGGGCAGGAAAAAAGAAAATGAGAAGCTGTTTCAGCTGCGCCACATGAACAAAGAGGGGTGTCAATTATGTTTTTGATAAATAATTGTTGATTTAGGGAACTACATTCAAGTCTGAGTCTTGCATGATAAATTTGTCCTGTTCTTGACGTTTGAATGCTATTAAAGTAGTCGGGGGGTTTGCTTCGCTCTGAATTGCCACTGTTGACTTTAGATTTAAAGATTTTCAAAGAGGCAGCGTCCCTGACGTCTTGATTTAAGGTATTCCAGTCCCTTAATGTTGATGGCAAGAAGGAATCTGTAAATGATGCAGTACGCGAGACTGGAATGGCAAAGTTGTTGTTATTTCTAAGAGAGTATCTCGAAAGTTCATGAACTCGAGGTGGCAATATAGACTGCAAGTATTCAGGTGTTAATCCATTGATAATCTTATACAACTGAAAAAGTTTATGTTTATTCCGTCGGGTCTGAAGCAATTCCCAACCGGTATCCTTGTAAAGTTTATGTATGCTACATAGCTTTGTGCCGCCGGTTACGATTCGAGCAGCTTCAACTTGTACTGAATCAAGATATCTTTTGTTTCCAAGTGTACTGTTGTCCCAAATTATGTTCCCATATTCTAAAAGAGGTCGTATGAACGTTGTGTATAACTTATTTAGTGAGCGTCTATCTAAAACAAATTTATTTCTCCTTAACGAACCTATTCTTTTCCAAGCTTTTTCTGAAATATAGTTGATGTGATGATTCCATGTACAGTCATTAGATATTATGAGTCCTAGATGCCTATGGTCAGTTACTTCTTTGACTTCAATATTTCCCATTTTAAGGTTAGGGTGACGTTGATTGCTACGTTTACGAGTTACCAATAAGGATTCGTTTTTATTTGGATTAAAGTCGACCAACCAAGTTTTTCCCCAATTAAAGATTGTTTCAAGATCAATGTTTAGCTGGACAGCTGAAGATACGGGGTCTTCGACAATAATATACAAACTGGTATCGTCAGCAAAAAGTCTTATGTTAGCTCCAATATTTTGAACTAAGTCGTTTATATATATCAAGAAAAGTGTGGGGCCTAGGATCGAGCCCTGAGGCACTCCAGCCGGAACTCTTCTCCAAGATGAGCAGAAGCTTTTTATGCAAACACGTTGTTGTCTATTTTTTAGATAGTCCGAAAACCACTCGAGAAGTTCATCGGAGATTCCTATGCTTCGAAGTTTGAACAGTAAGCCTTGGTGCCACACACGATCAAATGCTTTACTTATGTCGCAAAAGACCACTCTTATTTCTTTGTTTTCATCAAGTGCTTTGGAAAATTCATGGTATAGGAAGAGAAGCTGGTTGATAGTTGAATCACCGGTTCGAAATCCGGACTGAAAGGGTGTGATGATGTTATTTACTGTTAGGTAATGTTGCAAGTGGTTATTTATACATCTTTCCATTAATTTGCCTATAATGCTAAGTAAGGATATTGGTCGGTAATTATTTGGTATTGTAGGACTGTCTTTTTTATAAACTGCTGTTACATTTGACATCTTCCAAGGATCAGGATATATTCTTAATGCAAGTGATAAGTTCAACAATTTAGTTAGGGGATAAACTAATTGATGTGTGCCTTCTTTCAGAACCCTTGGGCTAACAAGGTCAGGGCCAGATGCTTTATTTACGTCAAGCAACTTTATTGCTTTAAGTACCTCAGCTTGCGTAATGGTTATGCTGCTTAATGTCTCATGAGCTGGAGGAACGAAAGGAGGGAGGGTGGCGTTAGTATCATTGATAGTTGACTGAAGAATAAAATGATCGTTTAATACCTCCGTTTTCTCTTGCTCGTTTTCTATCAAACCGTTTTCAGTTTCTAATGTCGGGATAATCTGCTGGCCAGAATCGTATTTCAGAAATTTAGAAGCGGTTTTGAACCACGATCTGCTAGACGAAGGAAGGTGCTGAAGATCTGATGCCAATTTGTCAAAATATTTTTGCTTACTTTGTCTGAGCTGTTCAGTTACTTCGTTGCGTTTCTTTCTGAATCTATACCATGCGTGCTCAATGTTTACACGTTTGGCATGCCTAAATAGCCGTTTACGTAGCCTTATCTGACGTTTTAAGTGGGAATTCATCCATTCTGGTTCGCTTGGCCTTATGTATACAATTTTATTTGGAACTGTTTCTTTTGCCGCTGTCATTATATGCGCAGTAATTGTATCCGTTATAGTATTTATATCTCCTAATGAAAATGCGTTATCCCAATTTACAAGAGCCAGTTTATTTCGAAAAAGAGTGTAATTACCTTTGTCGTATAGCCATATTTGCCTCTTAAAGCCCCTTTGGATTGATTTTCGAAATTTCAAGATCACCATGGTAGGACAGTGGGAGCGCACAAGGTCAGGTACAAACGCTGATGTTACCCCACTGAATAATACATTTTCTGGTTTACTTACTAGTATTAAATCAATGATAGAAGACGAATGTTCAGTATAGTGGGTAGGTTCGTCAATTATTTGACTGAGATTATATGACAGCGCGAGATTGGACATCCTATTTGGAGTATGAGTGGGTCGCATGTCGCAGTTGAAATCACCTAATATGACCAGATCCTTTATAGTTGAGTTGCTTAAGTTGTCAAGTGTTGATTCTATTGAATCCCAGTACCCCTGTCCGGAATTAGGGGGTCTGTAAAACCCACCTAATAAGAATTTATGACCTCGAATCAATACCTCAATGCACAGGGCTTCAATGTCATTTTCAACCAGATTGGTTTGCTTATGTGAAGCTATCCCTGATTTGATGTAGATTGCAACCCCACCTCCCTGTCTGTCTTCACGATCTTTTCTGTATGGAGGATCGAAATTTGGTATATTTATGTCATTACTACTGGTATTCTGCGATAGCCATGTTTCTGTTAGAACAACGATATCATAGTACTGCATTTCAGTTTCCAAAATATCAAGTTTAGGCAAGAGACTTTGTATGTTTACATGCACTATATTCAGATAGTCATGAAAAATAGACTGGTAGGACGACTCAGTCGATGATATAGTCGTCAACGAATCGGGTCCAGGGTTAGGATGCACGTCACCCGATAGCTGTATAGCTAGCAAGAGTGACCACAAATTGGCCAGTATAAGGCAAAAAATAGCACGCAATGTGAAGCTGTAATTTGAAGCTGCTTTTAGCCCTAATATTGGTGACTTTGTGGCAGAACGTATCATTGAGCGGGGTAATTTTAGGAGCTCAAGTTGGATACTGCGTAAACTGGTTGGTAACTGGAATGCTAGTGTAATTATGAAGGCTAAGCTTACTAGTTTATAACGTCTGGATATTCGCAGGCGACAATCACTGGGCCAAGGGAGACTGTTTCGTACCTGACGCACGGACAACGGGGTTGCCTTACAACTATTTACGCTAACCGTTGTCATGGTTTGATGTTATGGAAAACGCAAGGCAACTCCATGCCATGAGAACAGGTACGAGAGTGTGCTCTGTTATAGACAATACGGGACCAGGGGTTACATGCGAGAACTGATACGAACCAAGGAAGCCACTAATAAGAAATGCATAGCGAAAAAAGTAAAGACAGAAAAAATACAAAAATGAGTTTGACAGAAACAAAATCATTGTAATGTGGGTATAAGGCAGATATTGTTCTGAAATATCCCAGCAGGCACACAACGTCGAATCAACTATGAATCAACGTTGATTCAACATCATGATGTTGAATCAACGCTGATTCAGCGCCGACTCGAGGTTGCGTGTCTAGTGGGATTGTTTATTCGTGATAATCTTTATAGTTTAAAATGTATGTGCATATAGTACTGAGGACATTGTATCTCCATCAAATACCGTCCATCACACACAGATCCACAGAACTGATACTGGTTCAACGTTGCTACAGCGTCGTCGCGTTGGATAAACGCCGGACCTAGTGCCGATTCATCGTTATGCTCTCAATCCACCACGAGCTCCTAGATGTATATAAGAACACCGACGTAGCAAGGATTACAAGTACCACATGCTCCCTGAAGGCAAACAACGCTGAAGCAACATTGTTTCGACGTTGAATCAACTTCGATCCAATGCTGAATCAACATCGTGTGCCCATGGGGTTATAATATCTCGACTTTCTATAGTCTGGTACTATGTAAAGTCAATCAACTGATAAGCTGGTTAGACATATATTTTATATACTTTTGCCAATAATGTAGGAACTGAGAAGCTGCTTGGTTTTTGATGCACCGATAACCTCAAGCCTCGTCAGCATTGACAGCAATAAGCATTGTGGTGGACTGATTTTTCGCACACTTTACAGCATAATGTTTACAAAGAATAATATTTGCAATAGATATTGTGAGTAACTGGCTTCTTATCACGGCTGTTAATGACCACCGAACATGTTTCTCAGCATTTCTTGAGTGTCTGGCAATCTTCCTCATATGTGCTTTCCACTTAATCAGCATCATTAACGATAACTGTGTTGACTGGCCACCCATACTTTGACAAACGCCATTGGTATGTGCAGCCAATCCGCCACAGTGTTTCGAACATGTCCGGTATCATCAATGATATCAAACGCAGCACAGATGAATGACTTGCAATTTTACGTCCTTTTCAACAGTATTTAAGTCATATCAGGACGATGAGAGGGTGATAATGAAAGGATGTTTGCAACAGGACCATGTTTACGGTTGGAAAGATTTCCGCCTCCAGCGGGGCTCAATTCCGAACTGGTAGATAAATAGACTAGTGCTTAACCTACTGAGCTACCGGGGTTCCTGTTGGACACAGCATCCAATGGCTAACATTCATGGTCATCGCTACATGAACCATGCATTACTGATTATATTACACTGATTTTGAGCAGGAGTCCATTACGCCAATATGCAGAAAAAAAAACTGGTTTATATTTTTCCCAGGACAGTAAACTATACCTGTACATTACTTGACACGTTTACCATAAACTAACATTCATGGTCATCGCTACATTAACAATGCATTTACTGATTAAACTACACAAATATGAGAAAACAAAAAAAAAAAAAAAAACGAAGACTAGCTGATATTTTTCCAGAACAGTAGACTGTACTTGTAAATTGCTTGACGCGTTTACCATACGGCACCAACAGTATTGGCAGGCTATTCATTCTTATCCATGGAGTATACTCTGAACTTTGAGCAAGATCATAAAGAATTTTGCGTTTCTTTTCTGACAACAGAGCTTACGGGCTGCTATATGTAGCAGCCGGATATCAGCATTTTCAGTATCAATGTGTTACCAAATCGGAGAGTTTCACGCTGATACCGAGTACGCTAGCACTGTGTGTACGCTAGTAAGCACTGTTGACAGTACATACGAGATCCCCGCACACTACTTTTAGACATTCACAGAAGGATTTTTATTTGATTCTTGAACCAATTGTAGGTGTAAGAATACTTTCCTTTTAAGCACCTCGCTCAAATTCAAAACGTATCGGCATCAGCATTAATAAGGATTTCTCTTTTAGACACATTTACAACTTTCCTGGTCCCTGTAAATTTGCAGAAGGAAATATTTTACGGTGTAATGCATTTTGGCTCTAATAATTGACTGATGAGCTGCTTAAAAGGAAACAGTAGAGAAAATGATAAAATTAAGAGTTTACTTTAATACACCGAATATTTGCGGTATCAAAATTTCGCGGTTAAATGAAATGACACATTTTGACAGTCATGTCGTACCATGGCTCCAGATGTTGAGGAAAACTTAATGTAAACTGAGGCAGTTTTTCTTACCCCTCCATTCAACCATACATCGTGGCACTCATCAGAATCGCCTCATCGAGACGATTCTACTGGATGCCACAATATATATTTCAATGGAAAGATATAGCAAAGTCTAAATCCTCATCAAAGCTCCCGATTATCTAACACTCTGTTATGCTGTACGTATGTACATGTAATATTGGCAGACCTTTATTTCAGCCCTTTACCTTAACCGCCAATATTGCCAACTTCATCAACCGCCAAAATTTAATGTTTTACAATATGTAAGACAATACGTAAAACAGCAACCAAGCCCAAGGTCATCGATAACAATACGTCCCTATCCATGTATCCAAAATCGACCCATAAGTCTACAGGACATTTAATTTTATGTATCAAGTTTTGTTAAAGCAGTGACTTTTATTCTGTGTATGAGTTCATTACAACACTGCAGTCATGACATGTCTACACCGGTTCCCTTCAGGCACGCCACACTGAATCAGCATTGAATCGACGTCGATTCAACGTCGATTCAACGCCGATTCAACGCTGCGTGCCTGGTGGGCTGTATATGATTTCATTTCCCGCACACCAAACAAATCCTATCAGAGGCGAGCTCCATGTCCCCATGCCCACATGATAAATTGCAGTATGATGAGAATTTTCTCTGACCTTAACATCCACTCAGTTATAGGTACATTGTTCTCGGGAAGTTCAGTCTACCCTGATGCAACATAGGCTGAAACACTACACACCTTAAGTAGCGATGTACGCCGGATCATAGTAAAAATAACGGAATTTATAATTCATGAAGCAGACTATAGTTTATGTGTAAGTTCATAGTTGTACCAATGGTCAAAAATTAAGCATTCAATCAGCTCTTCACTGTATTACGAGAAAAACGTTAGTTTGTATCTAACAGTATACAGGTTTGCATTTCTAATTACAGGTCACCTTGGCGTATAGCACGGGCGATATCTTCTTCGCACGTTACGGCGTTGATAGTCTCTTTCTTGTTTTTCACCAAAATCCGTCCGTCAGAGGACCAAGCACCCAGTAGTTGTTTTGATTTTACACTCTTGCGAGCCTCATATAGTAACTTGCTGCGAACCTTAGTGAGGTCTTCATTTACAAATACTCCTCTGAGTTCCGAAGTTTTCAAATTACGCCGATTTTTCATGAGTCTTTCACGCGCTCTGTACGAGGTAAACTTAACAAGAATATCCCGAGTCTGGCGATTACCAGGCTTGCCCAGACGGTGAGATCTGTCGATCTCACTGCGTAACACACTGACTCCCATGGTTTCAGCTACATGTAACACAGCCTGGTCAGTATCCTCATTTGCAATTTCTGGTATACCGGAGATTCGCAGGCTGTTTCTTCTACTATACTGTTCTGAGCCATCCATCGCTGCTTCTAAGGTGGAGACACGCTTTTTCAGAGCGGAATTTTCTTGAGTAAGCCGCTCGTTATCGGCCTTTAAATCAGCTAATTTCTCGTCTAGTGCTTCCGTAACTGCAAGTTTCATAAGCGTTCTAAGATCGCCACGAATCTCAGCCAAAATTTCAGCGTGAATTATTGGTTTCATTAATTCTGACATCTGTTGAAGACTCGCCGGTGGCAAAGTTAACGTATGAGTCTGAGATTGATCAAGTCCAAGAGACTGGCTATCACCTGATTCATCAGCCACCACATCCATTGAGTTTTCCGTACCAGACATATTGAATTTATTTTTCTTAGATGGAAAATCCTCAGGTGAAAGTGGGGATGACAATTCTCGTTTATTATTTGATGCTATAGATCTACTTGGTGTAGCAGCACTTTCACTATCAGTCATAACTTAGTAGATGTCTCTGTGTCTAATTACGTTATAATTTTTGGCCAGCTGTATACTCCAAAATATTTTCAGCGTAACGCCTCACCGTTATGTGTTCACATGTATTTAAGGACTTAGAAAATTTGCATGACAATAGTTTATCAATCCCGTACTGTGTTATATCATTGTCTTTATTTTTACTTTAAATATATAGTTTCTTATAAATTTTGGATATAAATCTAACTCACGATGAATACATTTCCTTCATATCCAAAAATCTGCCTTTAATGTCCTTAAGAAATCACATATTTTTCAATTATTTGCGGAGCCGAAGTTTGTTTGGCCTTACCGCCATATTGTCACGTGACCTCCTTAACATAAGTCTTTATCACTCTGTATACCAAATATGAAGATTCAAACTTGAAAGGATGCTGTGAAATTTGTTACGAAAAATTGCATTATTCTAAGTAAGGAGAGAAAGAAAAACTGGAAAAAAATATCAGGAAGAATAAGCAGGAGAATGCTGGTTCTCGATCCCACAATACAACAGTTATCATCAACCTGCAAACAAAATATCCCTCCTCTAACTTGCAATGGCTGCTTAGAAGCTGTGACAAAAAATCATAATTAAAATATGGAGAGAAAGAAAATCGGACAAATACAGAGAGAAATATGCCAGATACGGCGTGTTTGCAATCCCACGATACAATAAGTCGTGACCAATCTGTATATCAAATATGAACATTCTACCTTGAAGGGTTACTGTGAAATCTTTTACGAAAAATTACATGTTTTAATGTAAAGAGAGAAAGAAAATAAAACAAATACATGGAAGAATATGCCAGATACAGCTGGGTTGAATCCCACTATACAATAAGTGGTTTACAAGCTGTACACCAAATATGAACATTCTACCTTGAAGAGTTGCTGTGAAATCTTTTACAAAAAATGCATTATTCAATGTAAAGAGAGAAAGAAAATCAGACAAATAAAGGGATGAATGCAGGAGACGGCTGGTTCTCAATCCCACACCACAGTAAATTTAAAGAGTAACTACTTTTCAGGAACTAACTGAATCAGATCCCAAACCCTATCCCCAACATCAAAGGGAAAGATTGACAAAGACATCCCAACAAACAATAAATTACAAGTGATAAGCCGAGTCAGCAGCTCTTTCCCAAATAGATGGCAACTCAGCTATCTTTATTGAACTAAATAATTTAGACCAACAGACGGGTTACAACGGACTAAGCAAATTATATGAAAAACATATAACAATTATTTTTACCTATTTTCTATTTTTATGATAGAAGGATTAAACTGAGATTAAACTAAGTTGTCATTAACCAGCATAACAAATATGACTACACTAGCTTGCATGGTTGCATAAAAATCTTTGACGAAAAACTGCATTATTCAAAATATGGAAAGAAAGAAAATCGGACAAATACAGGGAAGCAGGAGAAGGCTGGTTTGCAATCCCACGATACAACACATCGTCATCAACCTGCAAACCAAATATGACTACACTACCTTACACAGTTGTGGAGAAATCATTGACGAAAAATTTCATTATTCAAAGTATGGAAAGTAAGAAAATTGGACAAATACAGAGAAGAATATGCAGGAGAAGGCTGGTTTGCAATCCCACGATACAACAACCTGTATGCCAAATATGACCATTCTAGCTTGAATGGTTGTTGAGAAATCTTTGACGAAAAATTTCATTATTCAAAGTATGGAAATACAGAAAACAATGGACAAATAAAGGGAAGAATAAGCAGGAGAAGGCTTGTTCTCAATCTCACGATACAACACAACGTCATCAACCTGTATGCCAAATATGACCATTCTAGCTTGAATGGTTGTGGAGAAATCTCATAATTTGAAGTATGGAAATAAAGAAAAACGGATAAATAAAGGGAAGAATAAGAGGAGAAGGCTTGTTCTCAATCCCACGATACAACACACCGTCATCAACCTGTCTGCAAAATATGACTATTCTAGCTTGAATGGTTGTGGAGAAATCTTTGATGAAAAATTTCATTATTCAAAGTATGGAAATAAAGAAAACGGGACAAATAAAAGGAAGAATAAGCAGGAGAAGGCTGGTTCTCAATCCCACGATACAACACATGTCATCAACCTGTATGCCAAATATGAACATTCTTGCATATACCATTGTGGAGAAATCTTTTACGAAAATTTTTATCAGAAAGAAAGAAAAACGGATAAAAAGAAAACTGGACAAATAAAGGGAAGAATAAGCAGGAGAAGGCTGGTTCTCAATCCCACGATACAACACATGGTCATCAACCTGTACGCCAAATATGAACATTCTAGCTTATACCATTGTGGAGAAATCTTTTACGAAATTTTTTATCAGAAAGAAAGTAAAACGAATGAATACGGGGAAGAATAAGCAGGAGATGGCTGAATCTCAATCCCACAATACATCAAGTCAGTGTCAAGCAGTATACCAAATATGAATATTCTAGCTTATACCATTCTGGAGAAATCGCTTACGAAAATTTTTACTAAAAAGTGTTACGGAATACGGACGGAATGACGGAATGACGGACAGATGCAAACCAGTATACCCCCCCCCCCCCACTTTTTCAAAGAGGGGGTATAATAAGTTGAACCCCGAATACCTAAGCAACAGACTAGGCAAACTCCGACCCCAACCAACTATGTCGGACATTAGACTGATGCCCGACCAACCTGCGTGTAATTTAAGAGGGAAGCAAAGTTATTAATAATCTGTTGGTTAACCACTAAACATGAAATTGCAGAATTACAGTTATGTCATAGCCAATACCTTTTTAAAGTACGAGAAAATTTGAAAATGTTATAGCCAATACCTTTGTAAAGTACGAGAAATTTTCTGAAATGATCAAAAAATTCAGCCCTACTTAATTTTTTTTTCAATTTATAGTCTAAGTTACCATATAATTCTGTTTCCCACAGGCCCTGTTGCAACAGAGTATTTACATTGACCTTGAATTTAGAAGCCATAGTGTCGGCGATAGAATTTTGAAAAAGGCCTTTTCGGAGAAGTTTAGCAATTAAAACTTTTTTACGAGCACTGAAGTCAGCCACATGGCAAGACACTCTAGCAAACAGAATAAATAACCGGATGTAAGTCTATGACTGTCTATCATCTTTTTTAGGTACTATTATTATAATTTCTTCTTTCAGTCCAGTGTTCCTCTGGGGCCATATTTATAAAACGACTTAAGTGGTTGCTATGCTGTTGCTAAGGCTGAATTTCTATGAAGGAGATTACCTACAGCTATAAAATTTGCTCTGAAGGAACAGTCTAAATTCTAAAGGAAAATTCTATCGCCGACACTATGGTTTCTAAATTCAAGGTTAATTTAAAAAGTCGGTTGCATCAGGGCCTATTGGAAACAGAATTATATGGTGACTTAGACTATAAATTGAAAAAAAAAAATAAGTAGGGCGGAATTTTTTAATCAGTTCAGAAAATTTCTCGTACTTTACAAAGGTATTGGCTATAACATAAATGTAATGCTGCGATTTGCATGTTTAGTGGTTAACCCAATCATAATTAAAAACTTTGCTTCCCTCTTTAATTACACGCAAGTTGGTTGGCCATCAGACTAAATGTCCGACATGGTTGGGGTTGGAGTTTGCCTAGTCTGTTGCTTGGTTATTCGGGGTTCAACTTATTTGTTTTATTTTGCTCCATTAGTGGTGTTGTTTGACACCCCAGGGATCTCCAGGCGCGGAGGTTATAAAACTCGAGTACATGCTCAAACTCAAAATAAAGCACTTTGATTGGCTGCTTCCGAGCATTGCTCTGAAGCAGCCAATCAGTGTGCTTTATTTTGAGTTTGAGATTATACTCAAGTTATATAACCTCGAACCCTGGTGTCGCAATATACACGTTCTGTCGAGTCTTCATTTTTTATTTACCCTAGGTCTTATCCGTGATTTGTGTGTTTCCTGTGATGATTCATCGATGGGTTAGGAAACATTCATGCGGACCAAACAACCTACTAAATGTTTCGAACTACCACAGAAGCAGTCGGCGAGGGTTTGGATCAGGTAAAACATGTTTAAGCCCCCACCCAAAAAATGTTTAAAAGATTTAAGCCCCCACCCCACCCACTGTAATATTTTACTGACCGTTCCAAGGCGGTACTTCTGTTGTGGTATCTCAATGTTACATGTTCTTATGTTCGATTGTCTATGGTCTCTAGCAATATGCTCAGCTGAAGAGCTGCACATTCTGCTTTCTGTTTTGTTTTGTAATTTGTTTTGCAACGACCTTAGTGGTTTTATAAATATGACCTCAGGACATTGTTTGCAGGACGACGAAGATCGCAAATAGGCAATATTATTCTTCTGCGTTTGAGGGCCCTCATGATCGGTAATGACAGTTTAACGGAAAGTTACGATTACAGTTGTCACTTGCCGTAGTTACCCCAAATAAATTTATTTGGAATGAATGCCTTTGATCAATATAGATCCCGATCACACTCTCCCTCAGGGGCGACATGATCTGGGTCTGCACATTTTGCCAAAATATTAACATAGCATTCAGGATACAAATACAAGGTAAAATGATAAGTGGAGCTTACTGTGTGCCAGTTGAAAGTGACAGTACGATGAAACAAATTACAACCAATCGCATTAGAAGTAAGTGAAGGACAGTTAGATTGTATGATTGTTATAAATATATAAGTAACAATTTACATTTTACTCTGATTTGTAGACTGGCATATAATGGATTATTTAGCCGGTGTGATAGCTTTTGCAGTCTATACATCGGAAGTTTGCGGTTAGCTCTCTCTCTCTCTCTCTCTCTCTCTCTCTCTCTCTCGTAATATAGCAGCCTTTAAATGTATCTCCTGATCCCTGGACCCGAAAATAATTGCTGTTTTAATATTTATAGTATCTCACAATTTAAAGGGGGGTGCCTATAAGGCCCTTTTTCTGCCCAAGAGCAAAATGTTTTATTTTCAGCTGTTGATTAGACTATAGTGTCCCCTATACTGAATCAATAGTGGTTAAGCTCCGTAAGCCCTACTTTTGGAATAATGGGGTTATTAAAGTGGGTGGGGTAAATCAACATGAACCAGGGGTGTCATATTATAAGCTATATTTCTCCTTCAGATTTAATGGCATTCATAAATACCTTCCTTTATAAGTTGAAGTAATGTCTTTTGTGACATCTTTTCTTAAATTCTATCTTTTAAAGTAAAATCTTATGTCTGCAGAATTTCTTTTAGAGACACTGTCAATTTTCATTAATTTTGGTACTTTGAATTCAATATATCCTACCATATCTCTATAACCAATGGATGACTTCTTACCAAACTAACATGGGTTCACCGTTGGAAGAGTGCAAACAGTTGGTTAAATTTTGGTGACCTTGACCTTTGTTTCAAGGTCACGGTAAGACTTATAATGTCAATTTTAAGTCAAGTTTTGTCCATTGTCTACACAGTAGCTCCTAAACTGATATGAAATCATGACCAAAGTGGCCTAAATCAACAATTATGAGGAGTTAGCTTGTTATGATCAAATGGCCATGACATCATCTTCAAGGTCAAGGTCAAGGTTAGACTAGACAGAGTTTAACTTATAATCTCACACAGCTAGAAAGCAGAAATTTAACAAATATGTATGTTTCTATTTGTAAATCAGTGCTTACTATGCATGTAATGACCTTGGCCTTGATCTGAAGGTCACCAGTACATTCAGAAGTTCATTATTTTACAATAGACTTTTCTATAACCTTTAAGTTTAACCCAATTCTATTTCATCATGTTTGGCTAATACTGACCTTCAGACCAAGGTCAAGGTCATTCTGTGCACATTAAATATTGATTTTCAAATGAAAACACTCAGATTTGGTACATTTCTGTCGACTGATTGATGAAATCTATGATTCAACTCTGTTTAGTCTAGCCATGACCTTGACCTTGAAGATGATGTCATGGCCATTTAATCATGATGTCATGGCCATTTAATCATAACTAGTGCTCTAACTCCTCATATATAATGTTTTATTTTAGGCCACTTTGGGGACAAGTCCATATCAATTCAGGAGCTACTATGTATACAATGGCCAAAACTTGACTTAAAATTGACATTTTAAGTCTTACTGTGACCTTGAAACAAAGGTCAAGGTCACCAAAATTTAATCAACAATTTGCACTCTCCCAACGGTGAACCCATGCTAGTTTGGTAAGAAGCCATCTATTGGTTCTAGAGATATGGTAGAGTATATTGAATTCAAAGTACCAAAAATTAATGAAAATTGACAGTGTCTCTAAAAGAAATTCTGCAGACATAAGATTTTACTTTAAAAGATAGAATTTGAGAAAAGATGTCACCAAAGACATTACTTCAACTTATAAAGAAAGGTATTTATGATTGCCATTAAATTTGAAGGAGAAATATAGCTTATAATATGACACCCCTGGTTCATGCTGATTTACCCCATCCCCTTTAATAACCCCATTTTTCCAAAAGTAGGGCTTACGGAGCTTAACCACTATTGTTTCAGTAAAGCGGATACTATAGTCTAATCATCAGCTGAAAATAAAACATTTTGCTCTTGGGCAGAAAAAGGGCCTTATAGGCACCCCCACCCCCCCCCCCCCCACCCCCCCTTTGAATGGTACATGTATCGTTGTTCTAAGACTAGCGTGTTTCTTGTTTATTGAATAACGAGAACATTTTGACAAAAAGTGTTTGGGTTAAATTCACTGCAAATCCAGCTACACGTGGTTCCTTGAAAAGGCGCCGAGTAGATATTGGTTTAATGTATTCGTCAAAATGATAATATATTTGCGAAAAAAAATCAGTCTTGCTTATTAAAGCTACCGTTAAATTAAAAGTATGATATGAAAGCATTTGATGAGAGATGGAGAAATTGCTGTAAAATTCTAAAAATTGAGACGCCATAACATAAAATATAAAATTACCATAATTGTCCTAAAATGGATTTTTTTACATTTGCAGTAATGAGTACAAACAATGCAGATGGAATGGCAAACAGTAAAGACTCTAATCAGACTGCACCTGTCTCATTACTTCCACTTTTACGTACAACTCCATAGTTTCATTGAAATGACAACTGGCCAAGTTCATCATCATCATCATATTTCAATTATCATATCGACGTTACCCCCGCACCTCAGCATCAGGATGAACCATATATATATATGAATTAATTTTATTACAAATGATATTAAACAATTTACATACATCATTCAAATTCACAGTAGAATACAACAAGACTAGCTTACCCTTCCTTGACCTAATTGTCATAAACAGAGATGGAAAAATAGAAACAGATTTATTTTTCAAAATGACAGATAGTAAACAGTATCTATTATTTAATTCATGTCACCCGAAACACACGAGAAAAAATATCCCTTTCAACCTAGCCCGATGAATTAAAACAATAGTAAGTGATGAACAACAAATGCTAAAAAGGATGGAAGAACTGAAAATATTCCTCAAACGCCGAAGATAACCATTACTCCTTATAGAGAATGGAATAAAAAAAGCCCTTGCACAATCACAAACCGATCTAAGATCTTACCGATCAAAATCAGACAAAAAAGTCATTCCATTTGTTTCGACCTATAATCCGAATAATCCGGAAATGTTTCAAATCATAAGAGAAAATCAACACATCCTTAAGAAAAGTGAGACAATGAAAGAACTAATGAAAAATAAGAATTTTTTAAAAAGTAAAAGACAAATGCCAAATTTAAACAGTAGCAAACAGCAAAATTTCAAAGTAACTAAATGTAAAAAAGGCAGCTGTGGACTTTGTAAGCATTTGATCGAAGGTGGCCAGTTTCAGTTTAAAAATGGCAAGACTTTCAATGTGAACATAAATATGTCATGTGACGTTAAAATGTCGTGTATGTGATAAGATGTCAAGGATGTGAGGAGGACTATATTGGCAAAACGGGAAATTTAAGACAGAGAGTAACAATCCATAATCAGCAGACACGAGATCAAAGGACGCGAAAAATTCCACTGAGTGAACATTTGGATAACTGCACAGGTGGTGGTTTAAAATATAAATTTTTTCTCGTTTTACAAAATGCAAACAAGCGAGTGTGTAGAAGGAGACAGAAAGAGACACATTTCATAAAAATTTTCAACCCGAAACTAAATAGAAAGTAGTGAATTTACGAAACTTTACGGCACTAACATAACGGTAAAATTATAACGTTACGTAACTTAGCGTAACTAAGCAACGTCAAAACGCCTGAAGATTGGAAATGAAAGCGCTCGCGTTTTGAATTCTCAATGTTTTAATCTATATGTAACTTGTTATAGTGACTGAATATTATTGTGAATTATATTGTGATCAAAGTACATCTTATTTTTCATTTTTCTATTACGTTTTTAGGGCTTTTAGGATTGCCCCAGATTAACTTGACCGCTATATTGGGCGAAAGTGTGTCCTTTCCTAATACCCTTTCGAGAATCTGCTATGTCTTATATAATCCGAACGATGTTGATGTATTGGATGTCAAAAGATATGGTAACTACCTGCAGAACTGGGCGTCGAGGAATGCGGAACTGTTAGAAAGTGTCAAATCTAAAATAAAAGCTGCTGATCTTGGAAAGGATTGGTTCTCTTCAGCAAAAAGAAAGATTAAACAATATTGTGAACGAATATTTCGCTCCCACAAAGGTACGATGTTTCTGTTTACTTTACTGCTGAATGGTCGAAAGGACCTGTTAATACTGTTTTATTGTGCCAGTTTATAATAATAATAATAATATTTTATTAAGATATACCCCTTTTACAACGGGGGCAACCTCAGTCGGGGTAACTGAGTTGCAACTAGGTTATATACATATGAACCGCGACACGACAAAACCAACAATGTGGTTGTGCGCCCAGTGCAGACTCAGATCAGCCTGGGCATCCGCCCAGTCTGATCAGAGTCTTCCCTGTCCGCAAGGAAGTAGCTTGGACCCTTAGCTACCCTTTAAGCGCATAGCGGAGAGTCTGATCAGACTAGGCGGATACCCAGGCTGATCTGAGTCTGTACTGGGCGCACAACCACATCGTTGGTTTTAACGTGTCGCGGCTCAATTATATACACGTTAAGACCATGAGCAGAATACTAAGGCTAAAATATCAATTCTAAAATTCATATAAATATAACCTACAGTAATACTTGAAGAAGGGCAGCATAATAAGAAATGGCCTAAAGTCTCTGGGCTATTGTTGGAACAAAGATTACAAATACTATTGCTAAGCATATTTATTCTGTGTAATGATTTATTTAATGGTAAGGAGTTAATTCTCGCCAAAAGTATTAATCTCGCCTGTTTAAAGGGTGTATCCATTAAATATGCTTGACAGCCGTTCTGTATATGATACTCGTTATAGTACGAAAGGCTAGATTTAGTTTTGCAGTCGGCTTTCAATTTCTCGGATGAGATCCTGCCTATATTCTTCCGTAATTTGCAATGACTTATAGTATTTATATTCTCAATATTTACGTTATAATTCGATATTAGATTGTTAATATATCTAGTATAATTCCAAGGTCCCCCTGCATCGTCGGAAAAGGTCATTAGCTCATTCAATGTAATTTTACATAGACGTGAGATCAGTTTTCTCCATATCTTGCTGCTGTCTATTGAAGTCTACTACCCCAGCAGGCACACAACCTTGAATCAACATTGACGTTGAATCAAGGTTGATTCAAGTGATATGTTATATTAGGATATAAAGCAATTTTATTCATTTACTTATTTTATTTTATTTATTTTTATTTATTCTTTATTTCTGTTTATTTTTGGTTTTGTTCGTATTTTGTTATTTTTATCAGATGATCCGCGACACGAGAAAACCAACAAAGTACTTGCGCGCCCAGCGTAGACTCAGATCAGCCTGGGCATCCGCCCAGTCTGATCAGAGTCTTCGCTGTCCGCATGGAGGTAGCTTAGACCCTTAGCTACCTTTAAAGCGCTTAGCAAAGAGTCTGCTCAGACTGGGTCGATGCCCAGGCTGGGCTGAGTCTTTGTTGGGCGACCAACCACTTTGTTGGTTTTCTCGTGTCGCGGCTCAGATGCAGTTGTTGATGCAGATCGTGGATGTGCTCCGAGTGTAGACGATAAGGGAAATTTATGGAATATGTCGCAGCCAGGGAAAGTTCAACATATGGTATGTCCTCGTGGCTACATAGGTAAGTTTACATCTATTGAATCACGATAGTTTAACATAGGGGAGAGTCGGGTAACTTCGGACAGCGGGTCAATTCGGAGACTGACATTGTTTCCTTTATATGTCAGTTGTTTGGAACTAAAACAAAAATTAACTGGCCAAACAGAGAAAAAATGTACTTAATCACAGCCAGGGATAGTTTAACATAAGAGTGCTCCTCATGCTACACAGGTGAGTTTGTATGTACTGAAACACAGCCAGGAATAGTTAAACATAAGAGTGCTCCTCATGCTACACAGTTGAGTTTGTATGTGCTGAATCACAGCCAGGAATAGTTAAACATAAGAGTGCTCCTCATGCTACACAGTTGAGTTTGTATGTGCTGAATCACAGCCAGGAATAGTTAAACATTTGAATGCTCCTCATGCTACACAGTTGAGTTTGTATGTACTGAAACACAGCCAGGAATAGTTAAACATAAGAGTGCTCCTCATGCTACACAGTTGAGTTTGTATGTACTGAATCACAGCCAGGAATAGTTAAACATAAGAGTGCTCCTCATGCTACACAGTTGAGTTTGTATGTGCTGAATCACAGCCAGGAATAGTTAAACATTTGAATGCTCCTCATGCTACACAGTTGAGTTTGTATGTACTGAAACACAGCCAGGAATAGTTAAACATAAGAGTGCTCCTCATGCTACACAGGTGAGTTTGTATGTACTGAATCACAGCCAGGAATAGTTAAACATAAGAGTGCTCCTCATGCTGCACAGGTGAGTTTGTATGTACTGAATCACAGCCAGGAATAGTTAAACATTTGAATGCTCCTCATGCTGCACAGGTGAGTTTTTATGTACTGAAACACAGCCAGGAATAGTTAAACATTAGAATGCTCCTCATGCTACACAGTTGAGTTTGTATGTACTGAAACAGAGCCAGGCATAGTTAACATACTGTATGAGTTGTCCTCATGGCTGATTTTTTCCAGTCTCTCCAGTAAAGGACTTAAACATTTTTTATTAATAGTTGTATGTTCATCTTCTTAACACAGCTTTTTATATGCTCACAATACCCAAACCCTACCCATTATTGGTACATTCAACAGCCACAGATCTTGCAGCATACTTTTTCAGGAAAACAAATGATCCTATGGGAGGAATTCGATTTTTTAAAAAGCTGGGGCCGTATTCATGAAACGACTGAAGTGGTTGCTATGCTGTTGCTAAGGCTAAATTTCTTTAAAGGAGATTCCCTACAACTATGAAATTTGGTCTGGAGGAACAGTTTTAAAGACTGTTCCTCCAGACCAAATTTCGTAGTTGTAGGGAATCTCCTTTATAGATATTTAGCCTTAGCAACAGCATAGCAACCACTTAAGTGTCTTTATGAATACGGCCCCAGATCCCTGTGAGAGAGGAGGCAAGGGAAAGGGAAAAACAAGTCCCTCAGACAGTGTATCCATCCAGCTTCTGTCGCTTCATCTTTGTCCAACGCTGCATACCGGCTGGGTAACGGACCTCCATGGCCTCACGATTGGATAAGAGCGCGGACTCTTAAACAATACTTCTCTCACCGCTCTGTGTTCAAGCATCGGCCTTGAACATGTGAGCAAGCCAAGTTTGGCTTACGGAAGGTCAGGTGGTTTTTCTCCGGGAGCTCCGGTTTTCTCCGGCCTCTGCTCAACAATCGGCTTAACATATGTGAAATTTTCTTGGACGGTCCGTAAAACCCATATGAAAAAGACAATAAAATAAAATAAGAATAAAAAAATAATAATAAAGTAAAACAAAAAAATGAAATAAGAATTCCAAATAGGTTATATTTATCATGAAAGGTTTCATTATCTTTCGTTCTTGTAGGAACAGTATCACGATACTGTAACAGTGATGCAATCTATGAGCCTGCCGTGTATCAATGTACAAGTCTGGAGATTAACCGCATTAGCAACAAAGTAAGTTTTACATTAATCAATACTTTTAAAGAGCTGCGTTGGGCACCTCAGGAGAAAAAATAGACCACTTTCGTTTTAGTTTGCCCTTTTAATTGGGGCCAACTCTCAAAGCGTAGAATTTGTAACATGTCGGTGGCCAGTCGCCGATCAATCGCTGATCAATAGCCGATGAACGGTTGATCAGTTGCCGTTTCAATAAACAGAGAATTAACTTATTTGAAAATACTTCACTCTATAAATGCCAGTACTTTCTTGCTGGGAATGCAACGTTTAAGACGTATGGGTACAGGACAATTGTGTATCTTCATGTTTGTTTGCCTGGATGGCCAAGCCCTACCAAAATGAAATCTTCTCTTCAGGAAAGAATTTGATCATATTGGAAGACATTTTTTCTGAAAGAGTACACTTAACAAAATTTCTAATTGGTCAGTTTTCTACTTTGTAGAAATACGATTTCTACACAATATTTTTAGATATTATAACAATCGAAAGTTTAGGCATTTATCAACTTTTTAAAATTTTATGTTGTAATCAAAACTTTATCGTAGTATTAGAGTTATGGCCTCTTCTTTGTAAACTATAGACTTTTGAAAATGCATAAAACTTCGTTAAACAGCCAAGTAATGGCATTTCAGAAGCAAATTAAGTTTTCCATCATAAAAAACATGAAATCTGTATTCAGTCTTCATGAAGTTTTTGTCTGTATTCATTTTAATATTGATAAGAAAGGCAGAAAAAGAAAAAAAAAGAATTGCTTACCCTGAAAGTGTATCCATTCGCCTTTCCACTGTTTCTGTTGTAGATGAATGATATTCTATACAGATATGGGACTGCAAACCTCTCTTTGACGAATACTCTCTACGAGTTAAGCACGGCCACTGCTGGGGCTCTCATGAATGGGGACATTAAAACACTTCTCTCTACTCTTACAACAGCAACAAACATTGTAAAAGATCGTGTGATTAAAGAGGAGAATAAACCTGAGGTATGTCCAAAAAATTTGCAATTTGAGCCGCGACACGAGAAAACCATCAAAGTGATCGTGCGCCCAGTGCAGACTCAGATCAGCCTGGGCATCCGCCCAGTCTTATCAGAGTCTTCGCTGTCCGCATGGAGGTAACTTAGACCCTTAGCTACCCTTTAAGCGCTGAGCGAAGAGTCTGATTTAAATTTTTGGATGCTCAGGCTGATCTGTGTCTGCGCTGGGCGCACAACCACTTTGTTGGTTTTCTCGTGTCGCGGCTCAAAAAATAAAATGATACACCTCAATGTTCTGCTGCCAATATTTGCAAAAGGAAAAAACATTTGTGACTATTATGGTGAGAATTAACTTCTCTGGTGGTGTCTTCATTCACCTATATTTTCGGAAGTGTTTGGGAAAAAATGGCCCCGGTGAAAGAAACAAATTAATGAAGTGATGAATTATTTCGGTATGGAATATTTCAGGAGTTTACTGATAACTAAACAGTTTATGTTTTACATTGTTGAACTTTTGTGTGTATTTCAGTTCTCGTAGCGACGTTACCCCACCCCACCCAAGCGGAACGTATCCATAGCCGCAGTAACGGGGCCTTGAATTTTTGTACTGTAATATGCTTTACATTCATATCGGTAATAATTTGTAAAACATAAATTGTCGGTCTTCATTTTTGCTTCCAGACATTTTTCGATGTTACAAGTAATTTGCTGAACGACATTAACAGTGGAACATGGGAATCCATAATTTACAAGGTAATGAAAAATAATGAAGCGATTTTACGTCCTTTTTAACAATATGTCAGTCATATCAGGACGATGCGTGGGTGATAATGAAGAGTTGTGTGCAATACAACCCCGTTAACGATTGCAAAGAATCCCGCCTACAGCAGGGCTCGAACCCAGGACCGCTAGATCAGCAGACCAGCGCTTTATCTACTGAATAACCGGGGCTTCAGGTAACGAAAAATAGTAATGAGTCGTCATCCTTAAGGTAGCTGGATACACCACCATATTTTTTACCTTCTTTCAATGGGGAAACAACTTTTATGTTGTTTTTTTTTTGTCTCATGTCGACAAGTACCTGCAAAAATAGGGGTTGCTCATAAAGGAAATAACTTGTTCCGTCAAGGAGCAAATTTTTCCCTTTCAGAGAAGTCGCAATAAAATAGAAGGTAAATTCTTTTGGCAAGATTTACCTGTCCATGAATAATTCTCATTCACCTTAACCTATATCACAGGGTATAATCGATTTCGCTAATTATCGCTTCCTGCAGAGACTGTACATCATAGTTGGCTTCCGTCGAGACTGTCTGCGATATCTTGCTTCCTGCTGAGACTTCTGTACATGATAAATGGCTTCCTGCAGAGACTGTCCGCGTGATTCTGCAGAATCACGCGAACAGTCTCGGCAGGAAGCCATTTTTCGAGGACAGTAGTATCTGCAGGAAGCAAGAGTTCGCGGACAGTCTTGGCGGAAGCCAAATATGATGTACAGTCTCTGCAGAAAGCAAAAATTAGCGGAATCGATTATACCCTGTGAATATAGGAACAGAAGAAAATATTTGCAAAAGTCTGAAATCAATATACAGAGCTAGAAATGTAAATGTTTTGTATTTAGATTTGGCAAAACACTTACAAAGGTGCTTACGCGGCAGGCGTACATGTACAACGTCTAACGAACGTATTAGAGCCGCGACACGAGAAAACCAACAAAGTGGTTGTGCGCCCAGAACAGATTCAGATCAGCCTGAGCATCCGCTTAGTTTGATCAGACTCTTCGTTAAGTGCCCAAAGGGTAGCTAAGGGTCTAAGCTACCTCCATGCGGACAGCGAAGACTCTGATCAGACTGGGCGGATGCCCAGGCTGATCTGAGTCTGCGCTGGGCGCACAACCACATTGTTGTTTTTTTTCGTGTCGCGGCTCATTATACGACGTCCTTTCGACATTCTTGATCGGTCAATGATGCATACTTTAATTTATCTGGGTGTTTTCTGGTCTCCTGACACAGAAAGCCGGGTTATGCCTGGCATAAACCCTGCTAACTCCCAAATGTAGTTATTATTGATTTCATTATTATAATTATTATCATCTTATTATTAGTATGTATGGTATTATTGTTACTATTACTTATCTAATTATTATTGTTATTACTATTATTATTATTATTATTATTATTTGCTTTAGGAAGGAACAGGTGCAGAAAAAGTAATCGAAGTTATTGACAACCACATTAGTGCGACGGTTTCTGTTGACCCAGATTCTTTTACGGAGCCAAAGGAGTTTGTGGAAGATAATTTGGGTAAGTACTGATAAATGAAGTAGAATAATTTCTGTACTTGGTTTAAACATATTTTATTTCGCTTTTCAACTGATATACAAATATACTGACATATATGAGCCGCGACACGATAAAACCAACAAAGTGGCTGTGCGCCCAGCGCAGACTCAAATCAGCCTGGGCATCCGAAGAGTATGATCAAACTGGGCAGATGTCCAGGCTGGTCTGAGTCAGCGATGGGCGCAGAACCACTTTGTTGGTTTTCTCGTTTCGCGGCTCATATTATAACGGTATAAGCTTTGGGAAAAGATGGAAAGTTTGGTGCTTATAGAGTTCTTTGCAATGAAGTTCCTCTAGTACTCAACCGATGTCTTGGCCCATACTCATTACTGTTGCGACTACATCCGAAAATCTACCTGAATAGTGTTACATGGACATGTAATTCTATCTTTAAAGTGTTAAAAAATCCATCAAGTGGTTCAACACATATCGCAACTGTATCCCCAAACAAAGGGCTGTAATTCTGACATAAAAAATCCTCTTTTAATTCTGATATAATCTAGTTCAGATTTGCGTTATTATTTTCTGAAAATTCTATATAATTTCGGTCAAGAGTTCATGCTAAAATATTGCATTTTACGCTACACAGTAAGTCATATAAAGAAAAAAAACATATAAATATTTTCTACCTATCATTAACTAGCACTCTCACTCGCAAAATAAGATAGATTTTCGAGCGCGTATCAGATATACTGACTCAAGAAAATTCCCCATAAATAAACTATTGGGTGTTTCCATCGTGACTATAGACGTACAACGCTCAGATTTTCAATTTCGCAAGAAAGAGTATCCATTTATCTCTATGCACAACGGTCAAATTTGATTTGATTTTCTTAAACTCAGCATGGTACAAGAATGCCTGAAACACCCCAGGGGTCGTTTATCATTTTGCCGGATAAAATCATTAAAACTGCTAGACTTAAATGCGTTAAAGATTTTCTCTGCAATGAATTAATTTCACATATCGCCCCACGATACATTGAACTAGACACTTTTGGTGTCAGACTGCAAAACAATTTGGGAAATTAGGCCGCTTCACGTACAAGAATTAAAACTATCACATAAGGTCCTTTATTTCACAGAAACTGCGTTCAATGTTACTTTCAATATAAATTTCATAGGAAATTGAAATAGTGAAAAGTTTAAGGTGCATGACTATTCTTCAATATTTACCATAATGCCAATTGGGGATAACGATTATAAAGTGATTTTTGAAGCAATTACAGTAAAAAACTTGACAGGCATAGAATATATAACAGTTAAAAATATCACTGTTTATAATACAAAGGGAGATAATATGAGAATTTCACTAATTAAAAAAATCACTTGTAATGTCTGATTACTGAGTGCAATACATTTTAGGTGTTTTTCGAGGTC
Organism: Ctena decussata; assembly: GCA_963989385.1. NCBI lineage: Eukaryota > Metazoa > Mollusca > Bivalvia > Lucinida > Lucinidae > Ctena > Ctena decussata. Next base: position 19,305,146 of record OZ022498.1, read on the forward strand.
CACGCACAATGATCTTTAATCTTCAGAGTCAGTTTTACATGTGAGCACAGCATTGATAGCTTACATGCCAAATGGCTCCACAAGAATATTGCAAGATAACTCTTGAACGGAAATGTCTGGTTGAAAGAGTTTTTCCCTCCTTGTACATGTAGCTGAATATCTGTTTGATACATCAAAAGTCTTGTTTATATTCAATAATCATCAGGTGACTCAAAAGTAACTTTCATAAGTCAGTATATAAGCATTAGACAAGACGCCACTGCTTGAAACTAATATATTCTGAATTGTGTTACATGTAAATACCATTAAACAACAGCATGTTTATCAATGCTATTAGGGGCCAAGGTAGATCAATGGGTTAAGCGCTGGCCTGCTGATCAAGCGGTCCCGAGTTCGAGACCCGCTCGAGACGAAAGCTTCTCAACCGTAAAAGGGATTCCATTGCACACAACCTTTAATTATCAACCTCCCATCGTCTGAAATTACTGAAATACCGTTAGAAAGGGAATAAAATCGCAAGTCATCCATCTAGCCATCAATGCTTTTACATGTAATGAAATACATGTATTACAGTCTTGATCTTGGTAATTAAGATTTTTAAGCATCTGAAACTTGGGCTTGGTTCATCAACGGTAAAATCTATGTATGCTTTAGTTTCTAATGGAATATTGTTTAAACCATTTTGGGCTTTGCAACATACAAGACATTGTGAAATGAATATTCAACATGAGTTTTCAAATTTTCTGACATCATGCTATATATAAGTCACTAGGATGTTATTGATGTTATGTAACGATATTGAAAAAAAAATCCTAGACCCACTTCCGAATCTTCTCCAGAAATCTCATTCACATCTAGCTACACATCTACCTTTTTCTCCGACATAAATACCAAAAACAAGTTTTCCGTTGTTCATTATAACGTTCAAAGTTTGTTAAATAAAACGGATGTTCTTGAGTCAGAACTGTCTAACTTTGACGAAATATGCATAACGGAATCCTGGTTCCACGGCGCGATCTCTGATGATGAAATTAGATTGGAAGATTATAAGTTTTCAGACGAGATCGCGTAGGTGACAATCACGGCGGTGTATGCGTATACGTTAAAGATAATCTGCACACGAGACGTAAGAATGACCTTGAAATGCAAAATTTAGGAAATCACAACTCATTATAAACAAGAAAAAAAATTTTAAAAAAGATAATCGTCGCAGATTAAATGGAAGTGTGTTTTGTAATACGGTATGTCTCTAGTTGAAGAGTTGACACTAACATTCCTGAATATGACTCGCGTGAGCTTTGTAGGTAGGCACCCACAACCGTAATTTTAACACTGTGTGGCGACAATGACCTATCTCATTTGGGCTGTCTAACTCGAAATTAAAAACAGATTAAATAAAACATAAAACTGGGAACGTTTAAAGAAAAAAAATATGTACAGATCAGGATTCGAACTCGGGCCGCCAGCATGGCAGGATAGCATTCTACCCCTGAGCCGCCGATGCTCAAAACCAAATCGATTTTTAAGTGTATATGATTTATCTATCTATTTATACTGCAATTAGTATTAAACCGAAAGTAGAAATCAAAAGTAGATCTTCGTCGAAAAAAAAATCTTTTGAATATCTGTGTCTGTTTTCGATAATAACAAACAAGAGAAACATTTCGAATTAATTTAATGTAAGAGTGCTAGTATTCACAGAGCATGCGACGGGAAAAAACGAAGATTAAATACTTATTGACCTTTGATAGTATTGGCTAAATTTTGACATTACGGGTTATTTGACCAATGAAATCTTGTGAAATGTGGAACAATATCTAAATTATACTCATCTGCGACGAGAAAAAAATCGGGTACTTGTTACCTATCACCTCAAGATACGATGGCAAATATAGAAAACTCCATAGGCACAGTATCCGAACGCTCTGTACCAGCTCTTTCGGTTTTCATAGCGTCGTATCGAGAGTACAAAAATTCGCTTATAACCAGTAGTCGAAAATCATTATGTTTTGAGGTTTTATCCGGAATTCGCTGAGTCATTTATAGTTATTCAGCTTCGAAAATGTACAGAGGTAAGTTTAATATAATTTGCTCTTCGGTCTGTTACTTTATTGTCCTGTACAATGTCGTGTATGGGTGGATGTAAACGGTACAGTATTCAAATTGCCCTTGGCATGATTCTAAAACCTTTTTGAGCATTTTCTTACATGTTTTGTAAAAAATCTTTAAAATAAACGGAAGGCGTTATCAATCTACAGTTTGTTAGTTTTGATAATAGGATGATAGCTGGGTTTTGCATTACACAAACTCGTGTTAAACTAAGCTGTTCGGAATAAAATTTCTGTGACGGCCATGAGGTTTTCATTGTACAGGGTAATAAAGTAAAAGACCGAAGAGCAAATTATATTAAACATACCTCTTTACATTTTCCAAGCTGAATAACTATAAATGACGCAGCAGATTCCGGATAAAATCACAAAACATAACGATTTCCGACTACTGGTTATAAGCGAACTTTGTAATCTCGAGTCAACGCTATGAAAACCGGAAGAGATGGTACAGTGCGTTCGGATACTGTGATAGGTATAGCTTTAGATACTAGCATTCAAGATATTCGTATAACGGGTGACTTTAATTTAGATATCTTAAAACAGCTTCCTAGCAGAAAGTAAACAATATTACCCAATAGTTTGGCCTAAAGCAACTGATTAGCGAGCCTACTCACTTCACTGAGACATCGTCATCGGTTATAGATCTGATTTTTACATCAAATAAAAATAATATTTGGCTTAGTGGAATCGATGATCCTTCTTTTGGAACAAAATATAAGATATCACTGTCCGGTATATTGCATATTTAATTTCAATAAATCTAATTCAGAAGTGTTCACAAGAAATATTTGGCTATACAATAAAGGTAACTATGACGCTCTTTCTACTGAACTTAACCTAACAAATTGGAACAACTTAATAAACGATGACATCAATATTTATGCACAGAATATTACTGACTAAATAATCAAAGTAGCAAAACGACATGTACCAAATAAGAATAAAAGTTAGACAATCTGATCCTCCGTCGCTTAACAGTACAATTAAGAAAATGATAAGGAAAAGAAAACGTTTATTCAATAAATTTAAAAGTACCCGTAATGACATTGATTTTCAAAACTATAAGCGGTTTAGGAACAATGTAACAAATGAAATTAGGAAGTCCAAGAAAGAACAAATAGATAAACTCGCTGAAAATCTTCAAAACAACACTAACATTTCTAGAGATTAGTGGAAAACACTTAAAACATTTATAAAACCTACTCAAACAACAGCGATACCGCCGCTAAAAAAAGACGACTGCATATATTCTGATAGCAAAGATAAGGCCGATATCTTTAAGGTGGTGATTTATGGTAAATGTAAAAACTGCATAAAACCATAAAAAAGTAAGGTATCTCCCTGAAAGTAAGCAGACTTCTTATTTTTGATGTTCTTTACAGTTTAGAATACAAAATAGACGTACATGCTGCTTAAATTAGTGTTTTTATAAGGAAAGATCAAAGGGTAGTTTTCTGCGCAATAATCAAAAAAATTAACATCGTTATTGAAAATTTAAGTAGTACTGAAGGTGCGTTATTGCATAATGAAGAGCGAGCTAGCAATTATTTATTCCAACTCTTTCTCAAATTGTAATGTAGACCAGATGAAAACGGTAGCTTTTTCTCAAATGTTCAAGCATGTACAAGGTAATGTACAATGGATGCATTTATTAAATATAGGGTAGGCAAGCATACCTATGTAACACCTACAGTATAAATAATACATTACTTACATGATCACTGGTGTGTAGATGAATTGTTCAACCTTGTTAAAATAGTCTCACCTGTTTCACCTGTGTGTTTTGACAAAAAAATTTGGACACAGACCGCATCTTTTTTCATCTGCTCAGCCTGATAATGTGTGAAAGAGTTTGAAAAAATAATTGCTAGCTCGCTCTCCATTATGCAACAAGGAACTCTCAGCACTAAGTATATTTTCAATAACAATATTATTTTTTCAGATTATTGCGCACAAAATTACCCTTTGATCTTTCCTTATAAAAACACTTTTTAACATTAACAAATGCTGCATTTTGGGAGTCTGAATTGTCAGAAACAACATAAAGAAGGCATATGCTAAGTTTTGGAAAGATCAGTGGTATTTTGAGTGTTTTATGCAGATTTTTGTCTTTGCCCCAAATCAGTGATTATCACCACCTTAATACATTTTTGCTAATTAGTTATTGTTAGATGAAAGTAATGCTTCTCTACCAGATACAATTCCTGTACCCCAGTCAGTCATCGAACCTATTACATTTACCACTAGAATCGTATAAACATCATGCGTAAGCTTAAGTTTCATCCTGACAGAAAGTCTCTCCAAACAATATATTTTTCTTTCATTAGACCTCTTTTGGAGAATACAGATGTTGTCTGGGACAACTGCTTCCAGCATGAAGCAAACAAGTTGGAAAAAATTCAAAATGAGGCCGCCAGAATTGTTACGGGTACGACTAAACTGGTATCAATTAACAATTTGTTGAAAGAGACTGGCTGGGAATTACTTTGACCAAGAAGGAAAAAGCATAAACTCTCACTTTTCTACAAAATGATTAATGGCTTATGTCCCAATTATTTGACTTCATTGGTCCCCCCCAACTGTCGGTAACAACACAACTTATAGTATTCGAAACGCTATTAACATCCAAACCATTCATGCAAAATCGCAGCTTTACTATAACTCATTTCTCCCGTTGATTTGAAATTTACTGATCGTTGTGTGTCCGCCGAGGACTTTAATAACTTAAGTATCTTAACTGTCTAGTATCTTGTTTTCCAACTACCTTGTCATATGTTACACTTTTGCTAGTCATCTTTGGTTGAAACTAAAATGATTCTGTAGTCAACTGTTGAAAGTTTCAAAGTTTAAATTACTATATATTTGTTGACATGGTCGATAGCAAAGCAGAATACAGATTCACATAAGTCGAAAGACTTTCTTCTGAATCCTATTTGAACTGATTTCATTTATATACTCAGAGGCAAAAGAAAGTATACAGGTAACGCAGTCTCGACGTTTCTACAGATGTCCGCATATCTGCATAATACCTTGGCACTCTAGATAAAAATAATCATTTTTGCACAATTTGCGACAATTTTCAGTAAAGTCCGTCAACGGATAAGGAAATGACATGGTTTTAAACAAGCCAGGGGTCTGAATCAACATTGTGGCTGGAGTAGCTCCCCTTTTAACATTCACTTTGAACAATGGAGATTGATTTTATGCATTTTACGCATTACATTAAAAAAGGATGAAAGATTTGTAAGCACATGTCGCAAACTCGTATAAAAATCGGGGTAAAATATCAAATTTTTGCACCAAGAAATGATGTTTTTGGCGTCTTCTGGTAACATGTATTGAATAGACATTGAGTTCCTATGGGAAGTTTATTTGCAATTTTCTTTCAAATAAACAAGTTTATGAAGTTCTTTTCAAGTATGCACAAAGACAAGAAGCCAAACAACAATTTTCCGAAAATTTCAAGTGGAAACTTGTAACTTCAGATAAGATAGAGAAACATTTGATTCCCTATAATTTTAATTCAAAGGGAGATAATTTAATACATGTAGCATTTCTTTCTATGGTTGAAGACGTTTGGTGGGAGTTTCAGATTAAATGAAGATGTGGTTTTAATCACAGACATTAGTGCTGGATGTTCATGAAGTGCATAATGCCATCTGCCATGTGCAAAGCGAGTTTTGATTGGGACTACTGATTTTGAATTAAGGGCCATTACTCAAATTATTAATGACTGCAAAACAATTTGTTTTTGTGTTTGCAGAGCTAGGCGTTTGCCAAAATTGCATTATTAATATGTCTACGCAGCTATTTACACGAAGCCCAGAATTCAAAATCAAAAACTGTATACTTATTATTGCCTCTGAGTATATATTATTGTATTCACTTTGAGTATGCTTCAGTTTCAAATAAAATTTTGTTTAAATCATGTCACTAGGACTTACAGCTGTATAGTAATGTTTGTCTGTCTTTGATATTTTTTATTCAGTGACAACATCTAGTAGTCCACTCTCCTGAATAGTGTCCAATTTTCTTAGAATTTGGTGAAAAAGTGAAAATATAGTTGTTGTTTAGAATCAAATATTTTCTTATAAAGTATAGGCGATGTCGCATACAGTTGCTGATTAAACCTTTTTATTTCGAATTTCACTTTACTTTGCGAATTTGTTCAAAATGTTGCATTTGGGTAATAAAAGGGGATATAAGTCACATCATTCAGATGACTGACAAATGTCAAAATTTTCACTTTGTTCAGTGATGAGTATACCCATAGCATATCAAAGCGGTTTCATCTATTTCATAACTTGATGGCCAAAATTTGGTAAAAATTTTCAATAATTTTAGGTCACTCTATATGGTAAAGTCGGGTAAATTTGGAGAGCAGGTAAATAAATTCGGACAGTGACATTATTTCCTTTATATGTCAGTTGTTTGCAATTAAAACAAAATTAACATAGCAAACAGGCCAAATCCTGATGAGACGGCTCATTATGAGCAGTCTCATCTAGATTTTTAATGTTGGTAATGGTATGTCCGAATTACTCGCTGTCCGAAGTTACCCGACTTTTCCCTACTATCATTTTAGTGCTATATGTTGGCTCGATGTCAGGATGTTCTAAAGTCATGGATTTTCCTGGCAAATCACTCGCGCCTATGCCAGACTGGACAATAAACAGCGAAGACAAAGTACGAATACAGTGCTCTGTTGGTGAGTTAACTATTTTTTAAAACGGGCTTGGTTAACCCAAAACCAGTCCACCCGCTGCACCAACCGCAAAAAGCGGCATGGGAGATCCAAATCGGGACATCCGACTTATACTGACTTACGGTGGAGCAGGGACGTGCGGTCCTTGAAAATTGAACTTCCTAGCTTTAGGCTTTGTCATTTTCTTTTTCTCTTTTCTGCGCTTGCGTGGGTGTGTGGTGATGTTTCAAACTCTGAAGAAGGCCTACAGCCGGAAGCGCTTAATTGCCTAAACTTCTGCGTACTTAATATAGTTGTGTATACATCTCTGAAATCTATCCTTTTCTAGGGCTAGCGTTATAAAAGAAAAAATTGTTTGATTCTATATTATCATTTGTGTATGCGTGCGCATGTTTAAATAACAAATATAAGAAATTAAGAGCAATTAAAGGCTTTATTCTGTACATCCTAGTACTTGCCATGGGTAAGTTATGTCTATGACAGCATCGGGGCTAAGCTTCGTTCACACGGGCAAATGTTCTGTGGCAAAGTAGGTTCGGCATAGAAAAATTTGCTCGTGTGAATGTCACATTTCCGTTGCCAAATTCATCTGGTAAAGTTTCTATGGCAGACAAAATTTATCCGTGGGAACAGAAAATTTGCCATAGAATACCCGTATGTAACAATGAAACTAGCTATGGAGATGAACACAGAAAACTTTGTTCATACTCAAATCAGTTTGATTTTGAACAAAGTATATTTAACAAAGTTAAATGTGGGACAGTTGGCCGTTTAGACGAGCAAAGTTTGTTAGTCCAGGTAACTTTGTGTAAACACGGCAGCAAATATTTCATTGCCAAAGTTTATTTGACAAAGATTCTATGCCACATTTTTCTTTAACAAATAATTTGCTCCGTGCAAACGCAAAATGTTTGCCAAAATTTCTTTGTTACAGTTTCTGTGACAAAAACAAGCTTTGGTCGTGTGATCGAGGCTTTATTGTATAAATATAGAGATGTCTAACACCTCATCTCTTTTATTTAAGCTGGACAGAGCAGACACTTCTCAGCCGCTTTCTATAAGAATGTAACACAATGGATTCCTTTCCGGACCTTCGAAAAAGAGTAAGTAAGTTCGCACATAACGTAGTTTCCCAAAATATTTCGACAGAATACCTAAGGCAGTAGTGTAGACCTAGATTAGACTTCCTTCAAGAAACAGTCTTTGAAGACAGAAACCATTGCATAAGTGAGCCGCGACACGTGAAAACCAACAATGTGGTTGTGCGCCCAGCGCAGACTCAGATCAGCCTGGGCATCCGCCCAGACTGATCAGAGTCTTTGCTGTCCGCATTGAGGTAGCTTAGACCCTAAGCTACCCTTTTAGCGCATAGAGAAGACTCTGATCAGGCTGAGCGGATACCTAGACTGATCTGAGTCTGCGCTGGGCGCACAACCACATTGTTGGTTTTCACGTGTCGCGGCTCAAGTGGCTCTTTAGATAAAGATGAATGAGTACACTTTCAGGGGAAGCAACTTTGTCATGTTCGAGTTTTCTTCTTTACAGAGGAGAGGACACGGACTGACTTGGTGTCTGGAGGTGCGAGTTACTGATTTGAGCCGCGACACGAGAAAACCAACAATGTGGTTGTGCGCCCAGCGCAGACTCAGATCAGCCTGGGCATCCGCCCAGTATGACCAGAGTCTTCACTGTCCGCATGAAAGTAGCTTAGTCCCTTGGCTACCCTTTAAGCACTTAGCCAAGATTCTGATCAGACTGGGCGGATACCCAGAGTGATCTGAGTCTGCGCTGGGCGCACAACCACTTTGTTGGTTTTCTCGTGTCGCGGCTCATTTTGTTCAATCTGCATTTTTCAGTTTTGCCTCCTTTCTCAAAGAAAGTCAACTCCCAAAGGAAATAATGCGCTTAAATAGATTTGTATATTTCTGCTAACTGTTCATGGTGAACAGTACGTAAATTGTTCTTGGATTTGATACTTGCAAAGGCGTGGCAAAACCGCTTTCAAAAGTCTCCATGTACAGAACTGTTTGTGAGTATTGGTACATGTATTTTGTGGGTCTGTGACAATTATTAAAAAGATTCACGAACCAAAATCAAGCGCATGAAGACAGAGTTGGTATGGCTGCTGTGCCATAGCTTCACTATAAGCACGACTGGACAAACAACATAAAGATTGAGTCTGCTGGCTGACTGTGGGTGAGTTTGCATCACGACGGATTTGGTTGGTTGGTTGTTTTCGGTTAAACGGCCCTTTGAGACAGTATTTCAGTCTATAACGGGCCGTCTTCAAGAGAGGAGGAGAAAGAAAAGAGAAATGATAGACGAAAAGAAAGAATCCAAACAACACCCACACGCACCTATTGCAAGCATCCAAATAAGTAGGACGCCTCGGCACTGGAAATTATAACCAGCACCGTCGCCCGACTACCACCCCAATCAAGACGGAGTAGGTATAGTTACTCTACTGTGCCCTTCGGAGATCGGAAGGTAGCTTACCTGTTTAAGTATATAGTATCTTGCTGAGTATGTACATGTAACTGTGACTGCTGCTTTCAATGCTCGCAAGGAATCGGAAACTGCCGATCTGCCCGTGTCCTCGTTACATGTATCTTTGATGTGTGGATACACTTTGGTAGTTGAGTAGGTCTACTTTAGGATTCTATTGGAGGAGTTAGTATAGCTTGGCAGAGGTAGAACGCTCCTATTGGTAACTGAACTCCTGTTTCTTTTATGTGAGCTACCGGTGCATTGTGTTGTATGCTGAGATAGAAAATCTGAATTTAGATAAATAAAGTGAGTTTTGTAGGGAAAGCAGCTAGTCTCTAAATTCTAGTAAGTAACATATTTGTTGATCATATTAGACTAAATCATTTTACAATCATTTAAATCAGTTTCATCGATCATTTTCTTGTGAATCAAAATCGTGATCTTTGTCCCTCGACTTAACCTGTCACCAATTATTGGCTAGGAAGCCCTGGGAAAATCTGGGGCCATATTCATAAAACGACTTAAGTGGTTGCTATGCTGTTGCTAAGACTAAATTTCTTTGAAGGAGATTCCCCACAACTATGAAATTTGGTCAAGAGGAACAGTCTTTGTAAGACTGTTCCTCCAGACCAAATTTCATAGTTGTAGGGAATCTCCTATATAGATAATTAGCCTTAGCAACCGCATAGCAACGACTTAAGTGGCTTTATGAATACGGCCCCTGGTGTTTCTGTATTGCTATGCGGGGTAGCCTGCGTTTGAAACATAGCTTCGCCACGTGTGTATTTCTTTTTCCTTACTATATATAGTTTTGTGTTCAGGAGACATACTGTAGCTCGAAAGTCACGTTACACGACAAAAGTCATTTTGTGACTTTTTGACAAACGTGATTTGTTGTTATCCATTTATATTGCAGATTGAAGAATGATACTGTTAATTCAGCCCTAGTATCAGTTTCTATGTTCCCTGACGCACCGACAAAACTTAACAATCCGATAGAATTGGCATTCAGCGTCGTAAATGTAAGACATATCTTCTTCTGTTTGTTTCTATACAGTGTTTTTAATTCATTTAACGAAGCGTCTGCGTCGCCGAGTGGCTAGCGCTCCCGACTCTGGATCCCGGGTTCGCGGGTTCAAATTCCGGCTGAATGCGAGATTTTGTCAGAACCTAAACGGAATTTCATTCCACAGAGTCTTTCATGATCACCATTCCATCGCCTTGATATGACTAAAATACTGTTCTTTTGTCGTAAAACCCTTGAGTCATCCATTTTTCTATCAGCCTTCTTTTACGATGATTTTCGCAATTATGTGGCATCTTAAAGTTGATGAATCAAACTGGTTCAGAGATCCACGTTAAGTCGGGTTCTGTTCACAGACCATTCAGATTTGTTATTGAACTATTCTCTGACATTGTATTGTTTTGTTTGTGTATTATGTATATCCATGTTTCCTCCACAGACTAATATGAAGGATCCAAAATGCTCATACTGGAAAACCTCTTCAAAGTAAGTGTGTTTTATATTTAAGATATATAATTTGCTTAAAGATTTACTCCCTTTATGATAGTCACAAAAATGATTTGATAAAATATTTCATGCAATAACTCCGACATGGTCTAACTATACATTTGAATTAGAGTTTAGATAATAATATTTGATAAAAGTGACTTTAAACAAAAAATAAGGTAATTTTTTATAGAACCGCGGACCGCGGTTGAAATCGCATTATTGGACAAAAATAATTTATTCATACGTCACAATCACGTGCACGAATAAGAAAATTACCTCTACCTGATCACATGACACACGTGGCCAAAATCGATATTTTTACAGGCCGTTAGGAAATAGGTAATTTGCATTTTAATTTGAAGATTATTTTTTATTCAACATTTATCGAATAAGCATGCATTTTCTCAAAACTTGTACGGTTAATTATGAGACTATTACATATTTTGTAACGAGATTTTGTTATTTAAAATATTTGTTTCTGAAAACATGGAATTTACGAGGGAGACAATTTTTAACTCATTGGAAAGAGCAGAATTATTCCGTATTGTAAGGATGTGCTCAGTGTCGTGTGTTGAAGGTACTTAACAGCATGTGCAAATGTTATTTTATGATCTACAATTTTAAAAGATGGCTTGAAGGCACCCTGTCTCCTGAACTAATGATGGAATCAGCAGTGAGATAAGGCGCTGATCTGGATCAATTTTACCAAGACACCACTTTCGAAACAAAAATCATAGATTCTGAAGTTAAAATGTGAACAAATGGCTTGGGTTCACGCTGTCCCCTGAACGAAATGTTGGGTTTATACCAAACAAGCAACATTGCAGAACAGATTAGCTTTCAAGGTCACAAGAGGACATAGAATGTTAAAATTTCCCTTGCCCTGATAATAGCTCTTGAACAAGACAGTGGATTTTCACAAAACCGCCATAACTATACATGTACTTTTACAACAAGCCAAATATCTAAATATATTATGGTGACTTTGACTTTATTTTCTAGAATTCTCCCTTAAAACGAAGATACAATTAATCTGTTGAACCAATGGTTCGATTTTCACAAAATTTCACATGTATTTATTTTAGCAAGCCAAAAGTTTAGTTAGGTTCTGTAACCTTTGCGCCATTTTCAGGGTCATAGGAGGGTTTTCTTTACAAAGTAAAGATATCTGTTGAACTAGTTGATGTATTTTCATTAAAGGTGCATGAATATATTTATGTTTATGTGTGTTTAATTATTACTATTATTATTATTATTATTATTATAGTTTCCTAGTACTACTTTTATATATTTTTATTTGCAGTATATCCAGCGGTCATGGCTCCTGGGCAACGGATGGTTGCCAACTAAAGACCTACGATAATGACACCGTGGTGTGCTTGTGTGACCATTTAACAAATTTTGCGATTCTTATGAGTCATGCGGATCCGGAAGAAGTTGTAAGTGTCAGGTTTCTTAAAATGTTTTTGTTTTATCTATTTATATATATGTTATTACTTTTATCATTATTTTTTTATTTATTCATTTATTTATATCATTTTATCATTTTAATATCATGTTTTGTGCTGTAGGTTCTCACGCTTTCTTATAATTACTAAATTTTTTTTACTTTTTTTCAAATGTTTTTATTATTTATTTATTTGTACAAATGAAGATATTAATGCCTAGCGTCTCATACAAAGGACTTAGACAAGCAGCGCAAACCCAGATCAGACACAGCAGACCGCATCGTCCCATCAGGATCTACTAAGTGGGTGGCAGTTTTTTATAAACCAGACACCCTAAAACGCTGACTGGACTGAAGCAAATTATAAAGACAGAAGAGTCTATTAGGCACAAATGGTATTTTAGCACATATGTAGCAAAAACAAATTCCATGGACATTTTGTGGCTGATAGACGTTGATTTCGCTGAGAGAGTACCGATTTAGCTAAAGCTGTTTTTTTTTGTATCGAAACTACTCAGAGACTATGCACATCCATCTGTACCAGGTACAATGTTCACAAAAAGTAGGGGATATTAAGCTATGAAAAATTGAAATATCTACAACAAATGTGATGCCCATATAAAACGGTAAGTGTCGATATGATAAATATTAGTTAAGATTTTTTTTCATGAAAGTTTGAACGAATTATCCTGTCACGTGATCTGCATACTATTTTTTTACAGTTGTTTCAGACTGTTGACATGGCAGATTCGTGTGAAATTTTGATGTCGACCCCCTGTCTAAAACGAATCGCATGAAGAATACGTAACCGGATATGACACCCAAATTCCAATGCAAAATGTCTTATCGATTATTTGTCCGATAGACACTTGTTGTTTCAGATGGATTGATATTTTTTCTAATTCATACAATTTTTAATAAATTAATATCAACAGTATATATTTCAAAACTCAGTGATACATAAATAAAATAAACAGGCAAAGTGTATTTAGCATTAATACATTATGTCATTTATAGCATTTATAGCATTTACCACACCACTTAGGAAAGGACAATTATGAGCCTAGCCTACGTCCAATCATTTGAGTCATATATGTTTAAGTTGTTAAGAAATCTATAATAAATAAATAAATCCTTTCCCACCTTTTCAGTCAGAAGCTGATGCGGCAGCTCTTAGCAAAATATCCCTTGCTGGTTGCATTATATCCATGATTTGTCTGCTAACTACAGTTGCTGTATACATCATATACTGGGGGTAAGTGTATAACATTTATCCTGAGGACTTACCTTTTTTAAATGATGGATGGATGACTAAGCGGTTCACGTCCTATTCAACAGTATTAGTTCTGCCGTCTATGCTAACCTTTCCATTACATTTTTAAGAGCATGAAACATGATTCTTTCGGAAAAAAATGTTGAGGAGGGTGAGTAAGAGATGGAATCAGTGCCTAACTCCGTCTGCAAGTTACTAGATTCTCGTGTGGCCATTCATCAGGACTGCTCTTGTAGCCTTGTCGTAGACGTGCCCATTGGCACGAACTAGATTGGCATCGATCCTGTACTTCCTCATGTCTGCCGAAAATGCCGCATGCCACTCCCTGTCAAAGTCTTTCCCAACATTTGAAAACAGATTAGGATTTTGCTTGTGTGGAATGTACTTCAGGATTCTCAGGTTGACGATCTCTGGTGCTCCTTCCAGATCGAAACCTCACCTATTTTTTGGCAGTTATGTCTACAGTTTTGGGGTTAAGCCTGTTAAAGATGACTTTCATCATGACTTTGCTCGGATGGTTGATGAAGACGATGTTTTTAAATGTTCTGACAGTCCCATTTAGGGAGTGTTATAATCAGTGATTGAGTCATGGGGCAGGCCATTCCCCTGTTCCCCAGATCTTGTTACTGATCTTTGTTACACAACATCAGTCATACTCTTCCTGCCTACTCGAACAAGGTCTGCTGGAAAATTATCAACTCCCGCGGACTTCCCCTTTTCAAATGCTAATACTGCAATCTCAACCTCCTTACGAAGTATCAGATATAAATAATATTTTGAGCGCTAATTTAAATTGTGTCCCCAACTCGTCTGACCAAAATGCTGTCCGTCTAGTGTTTCTTCTGTTTGGCGTTCCCTAGTCTTGTCCTGGATAGATGTGGATCTGTCCGGTTTCTCTGAAGTTAGATCTTTCACCAGCTTAAAGACTGTGAGTAAATTTTAGTCTTACTGAGTCCATCACTGTCCAGCTGCATATGACACAACCCGAATTATGCGATATATAACTCATCATCGTCAAGACCACGCTGCCATTCAATCAGCTTTTGGAATACTTCCTGCCATTGATGTCATTGAAACAACCGCCTATTGACCCATCTGGTTAGAAGACTCATGAAGATGGGATCGTCAGATTTTCAATGGCTTGCCCAGTGCCCATAATATGTAGAACCAGACAATAGGACAATAGGACCTACTTGATAATTGGTGTCCCCCTTATACTAGCTGTTGTGCCAAGGGGAGTATGGCTCGCCTTGATCTTAAAACGTGACCTTTGAACTCAACTGGAGCTCTTCTTCCGCGGCAGTCGATTTTTTTCGTGGAAGACGTCTATCACTAAGTTTGATTGGTTTAAAAATGTACAATCAACTGTCCATATCTTCCAGTCTAAGTTCATCCAAAACTACTGATATCTCAAAGTAAATTTACTGGTTCCAGACAATATACTTTGAGATATCAGTTTTTTTAGATAGCAGTAGCTGAAACGTAAAGTAAAAAAGTGTATATATCCAGACTTTATTCTTTGATGAATAACTTTCAGATATACGTGTTCGAAATATCGAGAGTTGGCTCTATGTCCTGATTTTTTAGGTGTATACAAAAATTCCAGGAGAGGAGATTCTCACCAAAGAGTGTTTGTCTCCCATTTTATTGGGACTTTCATTCAAGAAAACAAACTTGCTTCGAAAATAAATTCTTTCCAGTAAGAGTCGTCCCCATTTTGAAAATTATTTGTTTTCTGTGGATATAGAGAACATCACAGAGCTATGTTTGGCAAAACAAAAACATTGAGGTGTGTCTATTCACCTTAAGTGGGTATTTAGAATTTTCGTGGATACTTAGTGGTACATGTACCACGCTTCTCAAGTAGAGTTTTGTTAACCCAATAATGATCTGAATAATTATCTGAATTATTTTTTTTTCAGAGCAATCAAGTCGGAAAGGTCTATGATTCTACTGCATCTATGCGTCGCTTTGCTAGTAGCGTATCTTCTGTTTCTAGCTGGCGTTAACCGGACTGAAAACAAGGTAGGCTATATTTCGCGTCGTCATTTGGATTTTAGTTCAAACTTACGAAACCCTACTAGGGCCGTGAAGTATCTGTAGATGAGCTTTGGGCCGGTAGATGTGTGTAATCTTCATATGATCTCGAGGTTTTAAGATCACATGAAGAAGATACACATCCCTACCAGAGTTTCATAAGTCTCAAGATATTTCCACATAAAACATGAAGCCACAAGACAACGCCCTGGTCCTTCTCTAGATACCTGGAGGCCTTCCATTTGCGTAGCTACATATAAAATAATTGCTACAATGAATACACAATTTAGTCTCTGAGTCCGTAAAGTCACATGCGGATATCTCGTGGTGTTTGCAAAAGAGGAAAGGATGTAACCAGTCTGCTTAGATGTGTAGACTGTTCTCAGGCTTTGGCATGCCTTAAGCTAACTTTAAGCGTGACGCGGCCCATTTTGGAGCGGTAATGAAGGAGTTGCTGTTCCAACATTTTTAAACGATGAAAGGTACGCTCTTGAGGATGTCCATATTTAAGAGTGCAGTATGAATGGTTATTACCTTTAAAGTCGTACCCATATGCAAATATGCAACGGTTTAAGACAGCTTTTGACAAATTTAGTTGTATTGTCACACTTTCTGGGGAACCAGCTCTGTCATTTTTGTGTCATTTATCAAAAGGGGTAAATTCTTGAAGACCACAGTTTGCTTCTTTAGAAGGAAATTCTTTCCATTAAGAGTGGACTTATTTAGGAAAGTTTGCGTCGTCTGGGAAAACAAACAGGAAGTCACCAAAGCTGTTTCCTTTAAAAATAATAGCAGATCTACATGGCAGTATACTTATACACCTCAATAATACGCAGTTGTCTGTATTTGTACATTCACGGGCAGATATGACCCTGATACCGTAGCTTCTCTTGAAAGGGCGTAAATATTGTCTCTCGTTTAGTGCTAAGTTCAATTACATGTTATGGGATTTGTTTTTCAATCAAATTTTAGTATATTTCCTTACATAGCCTATATTAGTTCCGCGAGATGTGGCAGACTTAGTGCTTTAGCGATAAACGCAAAAAGTTTGGTATGTAGAATTCTTAGGACATGAGTTTAGTAAAATAACACTTTTTTCAAGATGGCCGACATATAAAAATACGAATTATACCATAAATAAAGGGAGATATATCAAATGGATATATATATATATATTTCTAAAATAATTATTACCAATTTATCACCTATTTTTGTATAAATGGTCGGTGGGGGTGGGTTGCAGGGAGACGCGGGGAGGAGGCTCATGTACAATAAAACAATCTAAGAATTGGAACAGCTAAAGTTATTATCGTAATTGTCCTACAATGGAAAGTAAAAAGATAGACAATGATCAGGAATTAATACAATCAAATCCTATATCCAGCTCTCAAAACCAATAGGGACAGAAGCACACACACACGGAAAACCTGACACAAGTACACGAAAGACACGCACGGTAAACCGAATGAGCAGCTCTTTCCCAAACAAGTGGTCATTCAGCTACCCTAATCAAAAACAGCATCAACATCTATTTTTATCTTTCTTATCTTACAAAACAAAACTAAACAAAAGGTAGATTGGGTAGCAAAACAGGTGACCAAACCGCCAAAGAACATAGACAAGCGGACATAGCACAATGTACATGTAACATCAAGAAACCACAACAGAATTACTACCTTGGAACGGTCAGCAAAAGATTACTGTGTGTATGTGTGTAGGGGGGTCTTAAACATGTTTTACTGATACCAAACCTCGCCATCTGCTTCTGCAGTGGTTCGGAACAATTAGTTAGCTGTTTGGTCCGCATAAAGGTTTCCTAACCCATCAATGAAACATCATCGGAAACAAACAAATCACGTATAAGGCCTATGATGAATCAAAGATGAGGATTCGACTGAAATAACGTATTGCAACACCAGGAGACCCCTGGGATGTCAAACAACAACACCGAAATACCGGAGCAAAAGAAAACCATCAGTTAGACCCCGAATAACAAAGCAACAAACAAGGCCCCGACCAACTAAACTTAGTAGCTTTATGTCGGTCCCATCATTG
The DNA here is from genome assembly GCA_963989385.1 of Ctena decussata. Taxonomy (NCBI): domain Eukaryota; kingdom Metazoa; phylum Mollusca; class Bivalvia; order Lucinida; family Lucinidae; genus Ctena; species Ctena decussata. Next base: position 19,322,774 of record OZ022498.1, read on the forward strand.
TGTCTGATACCTGACCAACCGGCTTGCAATTAAAGAGGGAAGCAATGTTATTAACCATGATTGGATTAATTACTATACATGCAGTCGGTAACATTACATTTATCTTACATAAATTCGTTCTTTTAACATGTACAGTGCACACTGTAAAACATTTTTGAAGATTTTACGGTAGAATAACTAGCAACCAGCTGACAGTCCATTTTCCCGTTAATTTTACGGGCGTTTCCCTGTAGAAATTGTTGGAAATTACGATGTGATAGTGTTATGTTTGCTAGCTGCACCCGGAAATACCTTTATAGTGTTGAAGGGCAATATGACCAAAATAACATCTGTTCATTTCTATCCCATTCTGCTTGATTAGTCTTGCAATTTTTACGACCGCCTATAGAAATAACAGGAAAAAAAAACTTGCCGCTGGTTGCCAGTTATTCTACCATAAAATCTAGGGATTTTTTACAGTGCAAAGATGCAGAAATAACAACAAAAATGTAGAACCTGATCAGAACTAGGACAGACCTATCTGTCCCAGTACTCTGAATTTTACGATAATTGTGGATATGCTTTCCAAATTTTATTTTTATTAGACTGTTTGCACGGCTGTAGCTGTTAGTCTTCACTTCGTGTATCTGGTGGTATTCTTGCTGATGTTGGTACAAGGTATCATCCTTGCTGTAACAGTTCTAAAGCCTTTAAGAAAACAGAGGTTTGGATGGCAGATGACTGTTGCTGCTTATGGTACGAATGCTTGTAACTGAGCTACGACATGACAAAACCAACAAAGTGGCATGTGCGCCCAGCAAAGATTCAGATCAGCCTGGGCATCCGCCCAGTCTGATCAGAGTCTTCGCTGTACGCTATCTTTTAAGCGCAAAGCGGAGATTCTGCTTAGACTGGGCGGATGCTCAGGCTAATCTGAGTCTTCGCTGGGCGCACACGCCACTTTGTTGGTTTGTCATGTCGCGGCTCATACAATAATTCTTACGAAGCGTATTTAAAGCGACTCCTTATTCCGCGCTTCTTTTGAATGCATTCATGCAATAATAAACGCAGACAAAATGTTGGATCGGCGGTAGTGTAGTGGATAACACGCTGGACTACCAATCCAGGGATCGCAAGGTCGATTCCCTGCTTCTTCGGTCTTTCGGATGAGACGAATACCGAGGTCTCGTCTCCGTATGACGTAGTTGCTAGTGGGACGTTAACCCGAGTTCACTCACTCACCAGACAAAATGTGCGTTGCTAAACGCCTTAAGATCCATTCCATGGAAAACCGGTTTTATCCTCCAGTCTGGTAGGGTGCACAAACAGTGTAAACATAGTTCAAGTTGCTCCTGAGAGATATGTTTGATCGAACACGTGCAATGTACCATTTATATAAACATCCCGTTAACACATTTATGCCTAGTGACCAAACACATGATCACAGCGAACACTGAAGACCCATATCCGACGCTGCAGGAAGCGAAGTATGATTAGGGCATACTGTTATAAGGAGAAGACTAGTGCAAACTATGCATACCTTATAAATAGAGGATCTTACACGACTGGTCATTTCATTTCTAGTCTTGGCGAGTTTCATAAATTTCATATGAAATAACCACTGTTTATCATATGACCTATGAAATGGGATTTTATCGCCATATAAATGAACATTATTTCAATAAGAAAATACATTGCGGACACGGTTATTGTCAATGGTGTTAGGTGTTCGCGGCAAAATTTTATTTCACGTGTGGTCATACGATTTTTGTGAAAGGACGTTTTCCACTGAATAATAGCGACGTCATATTATGAAATGGTTATAATAATAACTTAACTAACTTACAGAAAAAAACTAGAAATGAGCAAGAAACACTGTACATTCTAACTTTACCGATGTTCACTAACTCCGTTTCGGATCAGATGTTAACCGATGTTTACGACCTCCGCTTCGGTCGATGTGTTAGCGACTGATCTGCAACGGAAGTCGTGAACAGCAACCGAGTGCAGGGCTGCAAGAAATGTTTTACATCTCAAATCTGAGTTGACTCTTTTATAAAAATAACAATTCGCACATTCCTTTCTTTTCAATAATTCCCGCGCTCTGTCATGTAAGTTGCTATGAGTAATGGTTGTTCGTAGGTATAGGGATAACAACGATTTACGTAGACAAAAAAATCAGTCTTTGTCTTATTTCAGGGGCAGGTGCATTGATTGTTGCTTGTTCGATGGGAGCCACACAACTGCATGGATATGGCAACGACCACTTGTAAGTATTCTTTCCTTCTACCATTTACCTATGAATTTGTGCATACATGTTCATATTGTATATTATCGTTCGTCTTGAAATCACGCAACGTGTGTTTGGTGTCTTAAATTGAGTTCGAAAAATCACGTTTTTATTTCATTTATGTAATAGAATGTATTTTTATTTATTCATTTTATTCAAATTTTTATTTACTTTTAATTTATTTGTTTACTGTTTTGACAAAATGGATGCTACTTTTATTACATTTTAGGAAAGAACGTAAATGTTCCTACTGTTTCGCCGTTTGTCTGATTTTGAACCTATACCTCACTGTATGCTACTTCACTATATGCATGCCTTGAAGAAATAGAGTTTTACTGATTAACAATTAGTCAAAAGTATTGTAGCAAATTAAATCAAACTCTATAGACGGTAAAGCCACAATCATATGGTATACTATCTTGACGGTTTTGTTCCCATGCCCATGGTCACGGTCAAAATCAGGGGTGAAAGTGCAAATTTTGTGTTTCTCTCTGAATCAAACATTATGCAAGCAAATTAAACCACACTTCAGACATGATGAAAAAGTATGTAATGGACAAGAATAAGGGTCCCTGAGCCGAGAGCATAGTCATAATCAAGAACAAATAATCAAATTGTGACACCCTAAATTACTCAAAATCTACTGAAGCTAATCTGAGAAAATTTTCTGAGAAATGTCAATGCTTAATGAAAAAGTGTGTCGAATGCAAAATCAATATTTCCCATGACAAGCCTATGGTCACACCTATGAGGAAAAATGGCGGATCATGTCTCCAAGGTGACTAAAAACTACTGGTTCTAAAGTGAATTTGATGGAACTTTATGGAGGTAAAACACGTTGAAAAGATTTGTCATCTGGATTGACGAGATCTGTGAGTTTGGATAATTTGTATAAAGAATGTGGTTGGTCCTCGTTGGCAATTAGACGTAAATATCAAAAACTTAATTTTATGTATAAAGCAACAAACAATATGGTTCTTTAATATATTTCTGATATAGTTCCCCCTATGTCAGAGATCAAACTAATTACCCGCTAAGCAACCGAATTGATTTAATAGAACCAATCAGCAGAACAGACATATTTCGTAAATCATGTATTCCATCGTCTATCGATTTATGGAATTCACTTGATAATGACCTTAAAGAGATATATAACTTTGAGGGATTTAAAAAGAATGTAAAAGATATTTACCTTAATGTAGTAAAAGTACCAAGTTATTATGTGCATGGAAATAGAATTTTAGCCGTATTGCACTCGCGGCTGAGTAACCTATGTAACGATCTTAACTTTGATTTATACAATAATCATGTAACACTTGCTGAAGAAATTGAAGATGCAATTCATTTCTTTTTTGAATGTCAAAGATATGATGTACAAAGAGCTGTCCTGGTTAATTCAACGAGGAACTTTCACCCCCTTTGTATAAACGTCTTGTTATATGGAAACCCTGACTTACCTTATAAAGACAATCAAATAATTTTCACCGCTGTACATTCGTTTATCAAAAGTTCGCGACGATTTTAAGTTAAACTCGTATATGCGAAAGTGTGAGGTTATGTTCAAATACTTTTGTTACTGTTTTCCTTTCTTCTTTTGAAATCTTGTGTCACCTGTTGGGCCTCGACTAACGAAGAATCTTCCTGTTTTCTTTTCTGTACTTTTCTCTTTTTTGTTCTCTCTCTCTCCTGTCATGTGCATGCAGGCCAATGCCTTGAACATATTATTATTATCTAATCTATTTTGTGATATGCTGTGGGCTTTTCTAATCATATCTATCTAGTGCTGAGCTGTCATGTATATGTATTTATATGCTTTATAATTTGCACTGTAGGGGAAGGGTCGTAACTAATGTTGTGAGAACTTGTGGCCCGACCCCATTGCTGTATTTAGAAGCAATAAAATACGTTTAAACTAAAAGATTTGTCAATGTAAAGGTTAAGGATGCCGCATCAAATAACAAAGTCTAAAGCAGGGATCATAGTTCATAGCATACATCCGTGCATGCTAAAAAATAATCATCAAATAAGCTCAAGCATTAAAGAAAGATTTTGTTGTTTTATTGTTTTACGTCCGCGGTAGACAGCTGTGGTCATGTCGGGACGGTCAGTTACCCTAACCACACCATTCCTGGGCAGGCTTAGACAACCTAAGCGGTTATAGAGTACTCAGTGCACATACTTCCGCCACTAACTGACTACTGCCCTTCTTGAATCAGTGGAAGGAGAAATGAAAGTATGTGGCCGGACCGGGTATCAAACCCGGGACCTCTTGCTTTTGAGTCAGACTCACTACCAACTGAACTACGCGGCCCGTTACAGAAAGATAAAAAAGTGGCTCAACTGCAAGATTTATGATCCCATGTCCAACATTTCTGTGAAACACGTTCACACATACGCATGTCATTGTGTCACGCATTCATATATTGCATCCACCAAAACAGGCTTTACCATATACGCTACTCCTCTTCTTGCGTTCATATAAATTCCTAGAATTGGGAGACTTAGAAAGGTATCTGCACTTATACACTCTTATGGTAGGCTGAACATATACCACACTTACGCGATATTATGGTAGACTTTTGCAGAGAGGCGCCGTTGTTGAGAAGTTATAGCGACTTGTTTATGGTGCGGTAGGTCGTTGAAGGTCGTGCGTTCAAACTCGGGCTTGGCATCCGGCGACTGGAACCTCTTTCTGCTGTCCCCTCACGGCTACTAGGCTATGGGAAAACCTTTATCGTTTTTGCCTTTTTTTTGCAAGATTTTTCTCACACATGGTATGTTTTCACAAATGACTGGTGTGTTCCAAGAAAACATAAATGTTTTTTCTTGGAACACACCTGTCATTCTTAAAAAAATATGATGTCTTCATATGGACATGCCCATATGCTATTACTCAAAGTTTACTGGTTGCACTCATACTTCGTACATGTCATACATTCCTTTTTTGTTTTTACGAGCTGTCACACATACTGCATTACCTAACTCGAATGTTTTCACGCATGCTTTTACATACATACATACATACATACATACATACAATGTATTATCTTGTAGAATCTGTAAACTGAAAATCACACGATGTAGCTGCAAAAACAAGGCCTTTCCGCGCACAGGATAGCTCGCTGACATTGCCTTGCCAATCACATAAAAAGCTTTGTCGTAAAACTTAAAAGTGTGATACCCGTGCCAAAGCCAACGCCGACGCCGACGTCATTGTGACATCAATACCTCCCTGTACTTTCGTACCAGCGAGCTTAAAATAAAAAAGGATCTCATGTCCAAGGTCGGATCAAAAGTCATACTTCCTGTAGTTGTCTAAAACTATTGGAGTAAATAACCGAATTTTACAGAAAGCTAAAGCATTATTAAAACGTGTGATGTACATAGGATTGAGCCTCCAGCACCAAAGAACAATGCCATAATAAGTGGTCAAAGGTCAAACCGTGTCACCATGATTACTCGAAAACTACTGATTCAGAAGTAAATTAGATAAAAGTTCAAAGAAAGATGCAGCATTACTAGTATAAAAAGGTACGTTGCATGCAAGATTTTGGCTCACGCATCTACTGTTCCCTGCAGGCACACAAGGTTGAATCAATATTGATTTAACCTTGATTCAACGCAAGGTTGAATCAATATTGATTCAACCTTGTGTGCCCAGTGGGATTAAGGCCATATCATCAATCAATATTGATTCAACCTTGTGTGCGCAGTGGAATTAAACCCATAACAAAACCGGCTAAATGGCCAAATTACTTGCTATGGAAACCTCAAACCTTTTGAAGGGAATTTGAAAGTCACAGAATAAAAAAATAGAAACTGAATGCGTGAGTTTCACTAACCAGGTGAAGGTCACATCCAGGGTCAAAGGTCAGTTATAAGAGGGACTTCGATGGCAATTGTTAGACAAAACGAATGAAACATTTCTTATTTATATTTATTTTTGTGTTTTTACACGTGTTAACACCTGCATGCCTGTTTGTATACGAGGGGCATTTCAGAAATAATGTAAATGATCTCTGGGTAGTCTATTGGCTGATATTGAGTAGTAGTTTTATATATCATTGGAAAGGTAAATTCAAGTGCTTTAGAATGGTATGCATTAAAAGAATTTCTAAATCACTCATGCATGACAGCAAGTGCTTATACGTCATAAGGGTGTGGATACTGGAAACTGTCCATTTTCACCGAATGTCTCTTGTGTTCTTTTGCTGTTTGCTCCATGATAAAATGATATATTTTAATAAAGAAACACGAAATACTATCCTTTAAATGTAAAATTAGAAAGTTATACGGAAATTGCATCCAGATTCTACACCAGTAATATAATAAACGAGATTTTTTTCTCTGCTATGTGGTTATAAATGCAAAGTTATTGTAAATGCATTATACCAATAAATTGTGATTTTCGACTTATTTACATCTATTTTCAACAAATGACAGACATTTTATGACTGAAATGATTAAGTCAGTATATTTTGTTACGACTGGCATCAAATTACTGATGAAACTGGATGATGCACGTGCAAACTCCACGCCGGAAGTTGCAAAGTAACATCAATTCATGTAAAATACAAAACAATAAACTGAAATTATCTTCCAATAAAAAGACACAGGCTAAATACATTTAACTTTGTTTAATGTCAAAATTTAGAAGGACATATTGAAAGCATAATTCATGCACAAAGACTTGAAAAACTTGTTATTTTATATGACATACTGGCATTGAAATATGTGCGTGGGTGGGGAAACTTATCGTAAAAAATCAGGGAGGCCACTGACAAAAACGCATTTGGTGCCGTAAAAGATTATTTATAACAAAAAACAAGCATGACGAATTAAACTTTATTTATTTTCTCTTTTATATCTGTCATCAAACATTCACTGTCACTTAAACTGAGCCCAAAACCGAAGTTTAAATAGCTTACTATACATTTCAATTAAGCACAGGAAGTGACGTCATCAGAAATGTGCATTGTTCCATGATTAGCCTACTTTGCAAGACAAATCGTATGTTTTAGCAAAGCCGATACAGTGCTTTTTATGCTGGAATATGTTCAGTATTACAGATAATATAGGTACCAATCCAGAGCTGCTTCTATGCAGAGTTAAGAAAATATGAATTTGTATTCACATAAATATTTCTTCCATTTCTACTCAGTGTCTTTACCCTTACAACAATTGTCCAGGCATATTTTGAAGAAAATACCAGTGACTCAAAATTTTTGAGTGAAGGCCATTGGGTGATAGGTAAACCTAAAAGTTAAGACATAAAATCTAAAAATCGGTCAACATTCCAAGGAATGGCAGACTCATTTACACTATTTCTGAAATGCCCCTCGTACCTACTGGTTTAATACTCTCGTGTCCTTTGCTTACCTTTTTGTTTATGAGAAAATGTTTAACTCATAAAGCGCCGGACATAAAACTAGTTGAATTTGCAAACAACGTAGATTCAGATGACGTTGCTGAAAAAAATCAGCCACCTCATCTGGATTTACACTGTTTTTCCTCTATATTTTTTAATTCTTAATATGATATAGATCTATAACTTGTAGTGAACAATTTCATATGAAATTTTGCAGACGAAAATTTGTCGTCTGCTGTGTATGCTACAATAACTTTTATGTGTGTGTTTCAGTTGCTGGTTGTCAGTGAGGTCTGGTCTGCTATGGGCTTTTCTGGTTCCCGTCCTTGTTGTTATTGTTGTGAGTAGAAACAGTTCGTCAATGAACCGATGTAGTGGATACAAGTCGTTCCTTTATATTATAAATAGTGATTACCGGGTTATGAATTAGCTTTCTTATTCCTGCTCATAAACATTAATTGTTGATACGCGTGCGGGCGGTTCAAGTAAGTACCCACAATCCATGGTTGAAACAGATACAGATTTTCATCTGATAAGTATGTTCTGAAACGATACATTTTTTGGAAGCGAGTAAAACAAGCACCAAACGACATTAGCAGACTCGGTTTCATCGAGTGTGTTCATGGCCTCATGTGTAAAATGAGCGGCACCGGCCCAGGCCTTCTGGCACCAGTTAAGATAAGACTATTTTCATGCAGAAACAATAGCGCAATGCATGTTGGTCAGATGTTCCTTAGACTAAAACAATACTGAGTCGCACAAACTCAATCGCTGATTCTTACGCCCCTTAAAGAGGGCAACGAAATATAGTAAGGCATCGAGATGCCTGTATCATTACTCAAATGCAAATACTTCAGGGTATCTTATGGCCTGATCGAAGGGCGAGGTGACATATTACATGTCCGAAATACAAAGACCCGAATGTGCCTTTTATCCTGTCCGAAATGGAAACATCTCAATGTGACTACTATCACGTCCGAAATGCAAACACATCGATTTGCCTCTTATCACGACCGAAATCAAACACTTCAATGTTACTTTTATCACGTCTGAAACGGGGAAACCCCAATGTGCATTTTAACACGCCCGAAGTCGAACACCTTTAAGTGCCTTTTATAATGTCTGAAATGAGAACACCTAAATTTTTACCTCGTCCAAATTCGCACATCTCGTAATTTTTATCTGGCCCGAAGTACAAAAATCTCAATGTGCATTTTGTCACGTTCGAAATGCGAACGCCTCAATGTGCCTTTGATCACGTCCGAAATGAGAACCCCTCAATGTGCCTTTTATCACATCTGAAACAGGGACACTTTTATCTCGTCTGAATTAAAAACATCTCAAAGTGCATTTGGTCGCGTCCGAAATACTAACACCTCAATGAGTTTCTAATCACGTCCGAAATGCGAACACATCAATGTGCCTTTTATCACGTCCGAAATGCAAACATCTTAATGTGACTTTTATCTCGTCTGAAGCGGGGACACCCCAATATGCATTTTATCACGCCCGAAGTCGATCACCTTAACGTTCTTTTTATAATGTCTGAAATGAGAACACCTAATTTTTTACCTCGTCCAAAATTCACACATCTCATTGTGAATTTTATCTCGTCCGAATTACAAACATCTCAATGTACATTTTGTCACGTTCGAAATGCGAACACCTAAATGTGCCTATGATAACGTCCGAAATGCGAACACCTCGATGTGCCTTTTATCACATCTAAAACAGGATACCCAAATGTGCATTTTGTCGCGTCCGAAATACAAACTATGATGGCATAGGAGTGCCACCCAGATAATAAGATAATAACACGTCAATTTAAACTTTTAAGTCAACTTATTATGGCTGGCTTCATACTATCATGACTTCCGGTAAATTAAATTATCTAGTCAACTTACATTTTAATGCACTGAAGTGCCATCGTGATAGCAACTTTATAACTTGATTTTGAACACCTTTAGTCGACTTGCATTTATTATTATCTCGTTTTCGCATATTTTAAAGTTATCGCGACATGTCTTGCTATTGCTTTAAAGTGCCAGCAAGATATATGAACTCGTTTGCTCTGAAATGCTATTCAAGTTGTTGCGATAATCTGTTTTTAGAAATATATAGTTTCAAGGCAATAATGTAGTTTTATCGGTAGCCGCCTAGCCGGCGCTTTTCGAGATTGGTAGAAAAAGGGGTGGGGGCAAGGGAGACAAGCTTTGGATGGGAGAATGTGAGCGGATGCTGGAGTGGGTAGGAAAAGTGGGCGAGAACCGGGATAGTAGGAGGCAGACACATTGCACATGTATCTACGTTCTATAGAATGTCCCGACATAAAAATATCCCGTTTCAAGACACTCCCTTCCTCTGAAACCCATACCCCTTTTCAGACGGACTCTGTTGATCATACCCCGACTGTCCGAACATCGTATCAAACTTATACATGGGATACCCTTCTAGGGATTTAAACACAAGCATATTATTACTTTCTTTTAATCAGGCATATAGGAGCAATCGTGGGTTTAGGCAGAGAGCGCCGTTTCAGCTTGAATGACTAGAAGCGTTACTGCAGTAATGTTTCTGAAAATAAGATATCGCGACTATTGAGCAAAGTAAAGTCGAGATAAGTTTCAAGACTGGTAATCATTTACAAAATGACTAGTGGCTTTGTCTAACTCATCGCGACTCGTGGTGCTTTGAAATGCCATGGAGATGTTGAATTTTTGAGTCGTGATGTGTCGTGTCATTAAGTTGATATCACGATAGCACTTAGCGCATTATCATGTAATTTGACTAGATAACTTACTTTACCGGAATAGTATCCGAGATAGTATTAAGTCAACCGTAATAAGTCGACTTAAAAGTTTCAATTGACGTGTTGTTATCTCATTATCTGGGCGGCACTCCTTGCCTGCATAACTAACACCTCAATGTGCTTCTTATCACGTCCGAAATGCGAACATTTCATATCTATATGCCTTTTATCATGTCCGAATGTGCTTTTCTGTCACGTCCGAAACACCTAAATGTGCTTTTTGTCACCTCCGAAATGCTGAACACCTAAATGTGCCTTTTGTCACGTCCTGTATGTGAACATCTCGATGTGCCTTCTACTACGTTTGAAATGCGAAGACATCAATAGGTATTTTATCAAGTCTGTTATGCGAACATTTCAATGTGCCATTTTTCAAGTCTGAAACGCGAATACCTCATTGCGCCTTTTATCATGTCAAAATGCTGAGACTTCAAGATGCCTTATTGTCTTGTTAATTAGGAAAAACAGAGATCAACGTGTTCTTTTTTCTACAGGTCAATGCAATCATAGCGGTTATTGTACTTAGGGCGATGTTTGGAACTGCCGCTGTGAAGAAGAAGACCGACAAAGATAAACTTCGGTAATATTCGTAATTTTCAGCCAAAGTATAATATGATTTTTATAGCTTGAACGTGTATGTATAAAGTAAATGCTCAGACGTTCAAAATCCACCAATGACAATAAAAGAAACAGCACATGGAAGCATTAGATATTCGGAAACGAGTGCAGAAAGCCAAAAGAACTACTTTTCACATGAGATATAGCTGACCATGAAGCTACCCTAAACAAAGCTCACAAATTGTCGAAGGGGGAGAAGCACACAAAACAAACAAGCACAATTAAAAAGATGAGCAAATCCAGAAGCACCGTCCTTGGACAGACAATATCAGTAATAATTTACTGGATGTCGATTCGATGTAAGGGCGTGGGGGTGTCCTCGGGGCCTTAAACCGGTTTTTGATACATTTACTTTCGCCACAGATTTGCCATCATACATGTTTATCAATTATTTAATTATTTGTTCAACAAGGACGCTTTCTAACTTATCAATGAACCACCAAAGAAAACGTATTAATCAAGACTAAGCCCTGTGATGAAACCAAATAAAAATTCGCGGAAACATCGACACTGGAGCTCTTGTCCAAAATAAACCCCACCAGTAGAACCACAAAGGCGACTACAGCGCACTAATGATCTTCGAAAGCTGGAAGTTTCAGTCGTAATTAAGACCGAGATGCGACCAATTGGCATGAAACTGAAGAGAGAAGGATCGTCGTTTACCCTTTATCATGCATCTGCAGCAAAATTCACCTGATAACAAGGGTATGATAACATGATGTGATATCATGTCACTGTAAACTGCGCTTAGGCGAATGTTATCAGGTCATGCCTTAAGAAGCGTTCTCTGAAGACGATTGGCTACACAATGACGTTGGCCGTGATATCAGCGTTCGATTGGTTAAATGACGTCACCGACTTACGTCATAATGCATTCGCGACGTAAGCAAGGTCGAACAAATCTGCGTTTGCTTATCACTTGTTTGCCGCTCTTTACGCCGTAAAATCTTCTAATGATGCATGATAAATAGAAAATCACGTAAGTGTATTTTGATATCAAGTTTATCAGGCTCGACCAGAAACACATCGGACTGGCTCGGCAAGCCTCGCCATTCCTACGCTGTTTCTGGTCTCGCCTGATAAACTTGATATCTAAAGACACTAAGTATGGTATCTCTATGACTGGGTTCAAAATCCTTGACAAAATCAAAGCACACGTTCGCAAACAACACCACTAAAACTATTGTTGCTTCAAATAAGGTTTGGATAAATTCCTCATTGCGAGTCGTGACTTCGATTTTTTTATTTTCGGGGAGAGAGGGGAGTGGGTTGGGGAGAGGGGAGGGGAGGGTTTGTGTGTGTGTGTGTTTGTGTGTAGCGACAGGATGACTGGGTAGATTAATTGCGGTTTTACGGCCCATTCAACTATATTTAAGTCATCGCACCGATGGATGGTCGATGCTGTATTGCTATGTGCAGTGAAACCCCGTTTGGGGTTGAAAATAATTTTGCCTTAGTGTCCTCATTCTACGAGATATAATGTACACCCTTAGAGAATATGTCCAAAATAACAAAATATTAATGTTGAACAGTCAGTCAGCGAAACATTTCATACTCTTGTTTTTGTGTTTGGCGGATTTTTACTGAGTTGCAAGTAGTTGTCACTATGGGTCTAAAACCTTCAGGTGTATGGATACAGCTCAATGTTTTTGCAATTTTCACAAAGGGGGACAATTTTCGTTACTTCCTGTTTCCTTTTCCTGAACAACAATAGTATTTCAAATGGGGTCAACTCTAGTAGGAAATAATTTGGGTTGACCCCCATTGAGAAGAAATAAAAATAAAAATGGATGAGTATTTCCCCTGGAAGTCTACCCATGCATCTAAAAATAGCAGGCCCGGAGGTTATAAAACTTAAATACATTCTCAATCTCAAAATAAAGTACACTAATTCGCTGCTTCCGAGCACTTGCTCGGAAGCAGCCAATCAATGTGCTTTATTAATTTGAGTTTTAGATTATTCTCAAGTTTTATAACCTCGAACCCATGTTTTTTACAGAATCGGGATTCGAAGCATTTGTATTCTGATGCCAGTGATGGGTATCACGTGGATATTTGGAGTATTCTCCATGAATAAAGAAACTGTAGTATTCCAGTACCTATTTGCCATATTTAACAGTGTTCAGGTGAGTTACGTTTTTGTATCTACCTTCGACAAAAGCTCTCAGATTTTACGTCCAGAAACTTACAGTTATTTCAAATCTATTAAATTAAAATGGAAATCATTTTTAACGTTAATGATGAGCAAATATAGTTATACTGAAAATTACGAACATATCAGGGACGTGTCCGTATTTGAAAACAAGAGGGCCATGATGGCCCTGGATCGCTCACCTGAGTATCCTGTGAACTTAACCTCAGAGACATCCATATGACTGACAGAGTTTCACAAAGATTAAATGGAAAATGAACCCTTTATTGTGTACCTAAGGTTTTTATAAGATTTAACCTAATGACGTAGATTTTGACCCCACATGACCCAGTTCCAAACCTGGTCTAGATTTCTTGGATATGAACATTCTGGCAAAGTTATCAAAACTGTGCCTTCTAGAGTGTACACAATGTTTTTCTAAGGTTTAACCTAGTGACCTACTTTTTGACCCAGCATGACCAAGTTGCACCCTTGGTCCAGATTCGTTGGAGACAAACATTCTGACAAAGTCTCATGAAGATTAGAACAAAACTGCGTCCTCAAAAGCGTTCACACTGTTTTTCTAAGAACTGACCTAGTGACCTAGTTTTTGACCTGACATGGCCCAGTTTCAAATCTGATATAAATTTCATAAAAGTAAACATTCTGACAATTTTTCACGTAGATTGGATCATAACTGTGCCCTCTAGAGTGTACATGAGGTTTTTCTAATATTTGACCTAGTGACCTTGATTTTGACCCCACAAGACTCAGATTCAAATCTGGCTAAGATTTTATATAAATAAACATTCTGACAAAGTTTCATGAAGATTGAATCATAACTGTGCCCTCTAGAGTGTGCACAAGGTTTTTCTAAGATTTGACCCAGTGACCTAGTTTTTGACCCCACATGACCCAGTTTCAAAGATGGTCTAGGTTTCATTAAGATAAATATTCTGACAAATCATAATGATTGGATCATAACTGTGCCCTCTGTGTCATTCTAAAATTTATTTCTATTTTTAGCTCTGGCGGCCATTTTGTTCAGCGGAGCGGAACCGTTTGAGCAATTTTTGTTCAGAGCCATGAGTAAAACATTTCTGTGAAATTTTTTTGAAATCGAGCCATTGGTTTAGAAACGATGATGTTTAAAGCTTTTTTCTATTTTAAGCTCTGGTGGCCATATTGTTCAGCGGGGCAGAACCGTTTGAGCAATTTTGGTAGAGGGTCTCCTAAGGAACATTTCTGTGAAATTATTTCAAAATCGGCCCAGGAGTTTTGGAGGAGAAGTCGTTTAAAGGTTTTTCAATTTTTAGCTCTGGCGGCCATATTGTTCAGCGGAGCGGAACCGTTTGAGCAATTTTGGTAGAGGGTCTCCTAAAGAACATTTCTGTGAAATTATTTTAAAATCGGCCAAGCAGTTTTGGAGGAGAAGTCGTTTAAAGGTTTTTCTATTTTTAGCTCTGGCGGCCATATTAGTCGGCGGAGCGGAACCGTTTGAGCCATTTTGGTAGAGGGTTTCCTAAGGAACATTTCTGTGATTCTTTTAAAATCTGCTAAGCAGTTTTGGAGGAGAAGTTGTTTAAAGGTTTTTCTATTTTTAGCTCTGGCGGCCATATTGTTCAGCGGAGCGGAACCGTTTGAGCAATTTTGGTAGAGGGTCTCCTAAGGAACATTTCTGTGAAATTATTTCAAAATCGGCCCAGCAGTTTTGGAGGAGAAGTAGTTTAAAGGTTTTTCTATTTTTAGCTCTGGCGGCCATATTGTTCAGCAGAGCGGAACTGTTTGAGCAATTTTGGTAGAGGGTCACCTAAGGAACATTTCTGTGAAATTATTTCAAAATCTGCCCAGCAGTTTTGGAGGAGAAGTTGTTTAAAGGTTTTTCTATTTTTAGCTCTGGCGGCCATATTGTTCAGCGGAGCGGAACCGTTTGAGCAATTTTGGTAGAGGGTCTCCTAAGGAACATTTCTGTGAAATTATTTCAAAATCGGCCCAGTAGTTTTTGGAGGAGAAGTCGTTTAAAGATTTTTCTATTTTTAGCTCTGGTGGCCATATTGTTCAGCGGAGCGGAACCGTTTGAGCAATTTTGGTAGAGGGTCACCTAAGAAACATTTTTGTGAAATTATTTTAAAATCTGCCTAGCAGTTTTGGAGGAGTATTTGTTTAAAGGTTTTTCTATTTTTAGCTCTGGCGGCCATATTGTTCAGCGGAGCGAAACCGTTTGAGCAATTTTGGTAGAGGGTCTCCTAAGGAATATTTCTGTGAAATTATTTTAAAATCGGCCGAGCAGTTTTGGAGGAGAAGTCGTTTAAAGGTTTTTCTATTTTAAGCTCTGGCGGCCATATTGTTCAGCGGAGCGGAACCATTTGAGCAATTTTGGTAGAGAGTCCCCCAAGGAACATTTCTGTGAAATTATTTTGAAATCCGGCTAGCAGTTTTGGAGAAGAAGTCGTTTAAAGCAAAAGTTGACGCCGGACGACGGACGGCGGACGCCGGACGACGGACGACGGACGAAGACCGATCACAATACCTCACCTTGAGCACTTCGTGCTCAGGTTAGCTAAAAATAGGAGCAAACGCTCGCTCTGCTCTTCTTTGAATTTGAGAGAACATGGGCATGCGAGTTTCGGATTTGTTCACTTGAGCCTCCTGGGGATTCCTCGAAAACAAATACACGAAGATATTTTTTTCAAAACAACTTAAATATACTAGGGGAACTGTGTATTGGCAGTTAATCTGAGTCACTTTCAATAAAAGCAAGTTCGATTTAATGTGTGAAACATGAAAACATTTGATGACAAAAAGAATTAAAATATCTGACAAAAAACCTGTCAGAAAACATCAAGGATTCTGTCATTACTTTAATAACAACGTCTTTAAAGGAACTATTAATAATTGCTTCATATGCAACCTTCTTACTGTAAATTAAACTATGGAACAGACGAGTCACTTGCATCTTTAGCTGGCAAAATATCTCCGGTTCCTCACAGCCCCGTCGCCGTGTAGTGAAAATTGGTCCGGCGGATGATAGCAGTAAGTGCCGAACACACGAGACGGGGGAGAGCACGAGAGGGGGATTTCCCCTCTCGTTAGGGGGTTCGGGGGACCTCCCTCGAGAAATGTTTGATATATGGGCGTCTCTATGTGCGTTTTAAATGCATTTTGGATGCGATGGGGGCCAAATTTCAGTTGTTTTGGTCACGAAGTTTTGCTAGTTAAATACGAAAAAGAACAAACGTAAGACTCAAGTAGATCTTTAACAACTGTTTCGACCCCTCTGCGAGTCTCATCAGGCGCTGGCATCAATTTCTGCGTTCAAGCAAAATTAAGCCTGATACAGATATAATCCCCACTATAGTTTTTTTTTTTTTTTTTTTTTTTTTTTTGTTTTATTTGACGATAGACCAACATACAGAGATGACAAAATGCGAGATCTTTTGCTTCGTCATAATGAAGCCACGGCCTACTGTCAAACCTCGACGGCTGAAAAATTCTCTGCTCCGGCTTTTTCTACACCAAATGTACGTTGTGGGAACCGAAAAGTCTTGGGCTGATTTGGAACAGGCGGTATTGATGTATATCCATAATGTCCATAATGGTATAACAACATTGACATGGAACTTTCGGTACGGTCTCAGGACTTAGAATGCTCATACATGCAAATTCAAACTGGTTTATGCATACTTTGCCGCCCGACATGTTCTTTGATTTAGAATAATTAGAAAAATACATTGAGGGGATTAAAACTTTCTTCTGTTGCGCCGAGAAAAACATGCCGCTGTATTATGTTCCATTGTTGGCATACAAAAATCAAAACGAAGAAGTTCTTTAATACATTCTGGATCAAAGAGTTTATCATGTCTTTGATAAATCGTCCACTAAAAATAATCCTTCAGCGATTATGAAATTAATCAAGCAAGTGTCATTATAATAACTGCAGTGTTTTGCACGATGCGTGTCTGAATGTTTTCACACTTTGGCCAGGTTTATTGATGACACAGCAACGAGCGTCATTGGTAATTTCATCGATATATTGCGGCACTCCTGATGATGCGATTCAATAAAATCACAGGTAAGCACGAAAGAAAAATCGGCTAAAAAGAAAAAACGTGGTACGGCAGATAGCATACTCGGCCAAAAAAAAAGTGGTCCGGCGCTCGCCGGACGTGCCGGGCCGGCGACGACGGCCTTGCCCTCAGGCACAGAAAGTTGGACAACGCTGCATCAACCAGAATCCTGAAAATGGGAAAAGTATGAAAAACGGGTAATGGCCGGAAAGCAAAACATTTAAAGGAGATCGGATATTCTATAACGTTCTTATAGATTGGTTTTGAATTTTGCTTGCTACAAATCAAAAGCATTTAAATGGGAAAATTATAGATTTGCTGCTTCTGTTGATTGTTAGTTTTGGGTTTAACGGCCCTTCGAGACAGTATTTCAATCTATATCGGGCGATCTCCCATAGAGAGGGAGAAAGAAGAGAGAAATGATAGACGATAGAAACAATGCCCAAACAAACCCCACCCGCACCTTCTGTAAGCACAATAGGCCCGTGCCCTATTATGTTCCAAATCAGTAGGACGCCCCGGCACTCGGAGTTACACACAGCACCATCGCACCACCCGACCACCCCCTGCTGCTTCTGCTTTAGCCCGTTATAATCATTTGGAATAATCCTGCGAAAAGTGTTCGTATCATTGCCTTTGACTCACATCAGTTGGTCTAGAAGTTTGATTTGCAATCACTTTTGTTTCAGGTATAAACTGTCAACATATTGGCTAATATCGGCATGTCAGTAAATACGGTCAAACCTGTCTAAAGCAAACACCCAGGTGAAGGGTAAAACCTGCTTGCCTAAGGCAGGTGCTTGCTTAATAGAGGTGAATTTAAATTGAAAACGGTACTTTGGGATATGAAATTATGGCCTCTTAAGACAGGGATATTTTTGCTTAATTGAGGTGGCCTTTTATACAGGTTTGACTGTACCATCAACCATTCCCGGTCATTGGCGAATATCGTCATAATGTCGTCGCCAATACCTGTGAGTTGAGATCTGTCGTGTTTTGTCGGTGTTAAACGAAGTTTTCAACAGCAGGGTATTGGGTTTGTCGTATTTCGCTGCATCGGCAACAACAAAATATTTTTCCTATATTTGTTAATATGGGCTTAAAATCTTCCAAAGATAAGAGAGAAAAAAATAAGTTTTGAAAGAAAGAAATTAATGAGGGATTAAACTATGTCGCCAAGAAATTATTATATTACAGCGCTAAGCTTCTCCAACAGGTCTATAGATATCATAAACTTCGAAAAGCATTTTCAAAATTCTTTCGCCGACACTATGAATTTGTTCTTAAATTCAATGTTCGATTAAAATGTCTTTTGCCTCAGGGCCTATCGGATTCAGAGTTTTATGGTGACTTAGTCTACAAATTCAAAAAAATTGTTGTTAAGTCTGATTTTTCTGATCAGTTTAGGAAAATTATCGTTCGTTGCAAACGTATTGGATATAATATAAATGTAATGCTACAGTCTGTATGTTTAGTGGTTTACCCAATTATGGTTTAAAACTTTGCCTTCGTTTTTAATTGCACGCCGGTTGGTCAGGCATCAGACTCAGTTAAGGGCCCGACAAAAAGCTACTTAATTTAGGTGGTTGGGGCCGGAGTTTGCCTTGTCTGTTGATCGGTTATTCGTTGAGTCCTCATCTCTGATTCATCTTAGGTCTTATCTGTGATTTGTTTGTTTCCGGTGATGATTCCTTGATGAGTTAGGAACAAACAGCTTACTTAATGTTTCAAACCACTGCAGATGCAGAGGCGAGATTTGGGTCCAGTAAAACTAGTTTAAGCCTCCCCACTCCCCCCCCCCCCCCCCCCCGTTGACCGTTCCAAGGCGGTACTTCTGTAACGAGTCCTTGACATTATATTGTGCTGTGTCCGCTTATCTATGGTCTCTGGCGGTTTGTTCACCTGTATTGCTGCCCAATCTGCCTTCTGTTTTGTTTTGTTTTGTTTTGTAATTAAGATAAAATATAAGTAAAAATAGACGTAGATGCTGTTATTGGGGTAGCTGAATGACCATCTGTTTGGGAAAGAGCTGCTCATTCGGTTTACCGTGCGTTTCTTTCGTAAACATGTGTCAATTTCTGTGTGTATGTTATTCTTTCCCTATTGGTTTTGAGAGCGGAATGTGGGGTTTCATTGTATTAATTCCTGATCATTGCCTATCTTTTTACTTCAAATACTGGAAGAAAGTAAGGACCTCGCGAATTTCATTCCGGAATAAAACAAAACTGTCAAATTCAAACAAATTCATGATCTCAGAATCAATACAGAGACATCTGAATTCTGAATCTGGCACACAAGTAAAAGCAAGTAGGAAGATTCTCAGGAACTGACACAATTTAATCCCATCCTAGACACCATGTGGGAAAAAGACAACACAAATTTAGTCACCACTAAAGACATCACCTTCGGCAGCCATGTGAACAGCCATTTCCAATGTAGGTGGTCAACGGGCTAACCTTAACATCATAAACTATATATCAATAACAGACATAGCAACAAATCACACATAAAACAACCAAGAAGAACCAAAACAGAACCGCCACCCTGGGACGGCCAGCAACCACCAAAAAGCATTGAATTCAAGTCCAATAAACAAACTCAGAGAATCAAACATCCATTCAACAAACTCATGAACTCGAAATCCGTGGAACAAACTAAAAAATTAGAAATCCGAACGATAAGGCATTTTGCTTGAATGTTAAAACTGAAAAAGTGATCTTAACCAATATACTGCTCAGTGAACCATGAAAATTAGGTCAGAATTCTGCAAAATACATGCATGGGATCTCAACGCCATATTTTGGAATATAAAACGCATTTTTGAACAATTCATGGAAACGATTGATAACTTTAGACGCTGCCCTAACCAACTAGGCCAGAGCCACTAATGAACAGCATTAATTTTAAGAAACAAAACAATACGGAACATATGCCAATTTGACATATGTGATTACCCCACCAAATTTAAAGTGCTTATTTATCCGAAAATAGCCGCCTCCCCACCAAACAGCATATGCTGTGATAAAGTAGACTCATGATACCACTTATCAGCAAAAATTAGCCACTTTGATAGAGGACTTATCCAGACCCCGCCTTTGGTAGATATAGCCTACACTTGGCAAAAATAGAACACAAGATAAGATGGAACAAGCTTAGACGATGATTTGAAATGGAACACACATGTTAGCAATGTTTGCACTAAGGCTAAGGCTAATAGGGCCCATGGTGTCCTTAGCCGTAACTTGGGCACATGTCCACTGGGCGGTAAAGAGTCAGCATATCAGGGACTGGTGCGTCCAGTCCTGGGATATGTAGTTCGGTTGGGATCCCCAAAGTATACTTTTTGAAGATGAACTTGTGAAGGTGCAGAAAAGGGCAGCTAGGTTTGTAACAGGAAACTGCATATATGTAACGGTGAGTATGACTGGCATTTTGGAGAAACTTAAGTGGGAATATCTGAAAAGAGAAGGAAAGATAGTAGACTTATAATGCTTACAGATGTTTGAAGCGTGCAGCCAGTTTACATATAAATGACCTTGTTCCCCTAACCAGGTGTACCAGGAATCATCATTCCCTGTTATTTAAAACCCCATTGGCTTGGACTGATATATGCAAGTCCAGTTTCTTCCCCCATAATATTTAAAATTGGAATTCCTTGAAAATTGCCTAATATCTACTGCTGAGTGTGCAGAGGAGTCAGTTACTAAGTTTACTTCTCTTGTAAGGGCTAGGGACTAGCTTCCCTGATCACAGGTCCTGGTGAATGATTTTCCTTGGACGTATAACCAGTACACAATTCTGATTCTGACGAAGTTTTGCGAACTTAATAATATTGTGGAAGCTGGCTTTTACATGTATGCGGTAATACACCATTCCGGGCCACACCCGCAACGTCACTCAAAAGTCACCTGACATTGTATAGCTGACCAATACAACGACAACTTAGCATGTTACATAGTCCCATAAATAAACTCGCACGTGTTGAATGTCCCACAATAAGTCTGTGATTCTTCCCTAAAGATAATAAAGAGATGCTTAAAGTAGACGCGGTTTTGAAAAAGTAAATAGTTAACAGAATTGAGCCGCGACGCGTGAAAACCAACAATACGCCTAGTCTGAGCAGAGTCTTCCCTAAGCGTTTAAAGGGTAGCTAAGGGTCCAAGCTACCGTCATGCGGGCAGCGAAGACTCTGATCAGTCTGGGCGGATGCCCAGGCTAGTTTGAGTCTGCGCTGGGCGCACAACCACATTGTTGGTTTTCTCGCGTCGCGGCTCAGATAAGGTTATTGGGTGTTTTAAATGTCGTAAACTGCAGTTTTTACAATGAGATTCCCGAACACCCGACCATACAAAACGATTTACTTTCGAGAATATGCCACGTGCTGATGACCTAGGTTCTGTTGGGCAAGAAATATAACCAGTATATACAATATATATAGTGTGTTTATTTGCTTTATTTGCTCATTATTTATTAATGATTGTATTGTTGTAGGGGATTCTTATCTTCGTTTTCCATTGTCTTCTGAACACAAAGGTAAGTTCGATCCGTTTTCATTATATTAGTGTATAGTCCGATTTTAGATATTATTTTTGTCTTTTTCTTTTTTGTTTCAAAACATTTTTATTAGTACTCTTATGTATGAATGTTAACTGACTGTTGTTAGAATAGAACAGATTAATCTAAATGTTTAAGGTCCAGTACTATCTCATATTTTGAAGACTTGGGTATTTATCAATCTTAGGGCAACAGATATTTGTGAGAGAAAAATTGTCCACATAGCACCTGCAGGCAATATAAGGCGCAAAACTGAATCACTGTATGTACATCCTTCGTCTTACTTGTACATTGCCAGTCAGTCTCATCTTAAAATGTTATCTCAAATATGGTCGACATACACGATAAATCATAGGGCAATAAAATACAGGTCCATCTGACCTATATGTTCATTTAAGCGAATGAATGTCTCAAACATACCTTACTTCCGCTTCGAGATATAAGCCAAAATCAGTGGAACATGACATATACGTCAATTTAAACTACATGTTATAGTGCCAATCTTATTCCTAAAGACAAATGTCCTCTGCAATATAGAACACAGCCCCATTCTTTATTGGTTTTATGACCCTGTTATATCATTACCTATGTAAGAAAGGGAATTTTCTTTGATGAAATAACAGTGTCAATGGACCGTTGCATATTAGGATTATGACACCCAATATACAAGAATATTTGTCTTTAAAGTGATACATTATATCATACTTGATACGTATCTATCAGACAGGCTTCTAGAACTAACGCAAAGTCATTGGAATATCGGTTGCTCTGACTTACATGTACATGATGATAACACCGATAAAACGTCGCCCCCCCCACCCCAATATATGGTTCTGACAGACGTCAAACATGTTAAAAGATTGTCTTAGTGATTATGTCATACATTTGCAGATACAAGAGGCACTAAAGAAGTCTAGAGCTGCTCGGTTAATAACAGCTGACACAGTGACGTCGAATTCTGAAAAAGTTGCAATGGTAGGTTACCCTTATAACTCAGCTTTAAGACAGGGTTTATCCTCTTTTAGACTGACCCCAAATACATAAACAATCCGTGTGATTTTGTTATTGGATGGGGTTTTCCTTCCGATACAACCCTAAATATCTTGATCCGTATCATAAGACGGTTCTAGGTTTTTGTGCTGTTGTGAAGGAGAAAACACGTCACGGTTCCAAAACAACCTCAAATATCTATTTGGGTCTTACAACAGGGTCTAGATTTTGGGTGTTGTTTTGGAGAAGAAACCCCCCGTCTTATAACCGAAAAATTCCAACAGCCTTTCTTTATCTTTAGTACAAGTTCCGAACAAATAATAGGCTGACAACATCTGCAGAGAGAAGTTTATACAACGATAAATCCTGTTGCCGTTGTATCCCTACGCGGCTCTCTCTTCATACTAAGGTTTTCATCTTTTTTCAAAACAAATCAGTAATTTTGAAATTCAGATCGAAAAACAAAATTTGCCGTCTAAAGCAAGCGCAAGCCAGTGTATGGAATGTAACCGATCAACATTAGTGCTTAGGGGCCTAGTCTCACTGTCACGTTTTGGGGACAAGGTTGCACTACATTTCCCGCCCTACGTTTGGCAAAGAAATATACCCCGTTTTGTAGGTATCTAGGTTTTACTACGTTTTTAGTACGTTTATAATACGTTTAACTACGATTTACTTCGGATTATCCGGTTACCAAACAGCTTAGTACCACGCTTTCAGTAGGGTTGAGAACAGTTTACTTGCCTACTACGATTCCGTACCTTTTACTAGGGACTTCTAGTAGTGATCGGGATAACTATCTAGTCAAAGTGACGTTTCAGTAGGTATCGCAAACATACCAAATTGTAAGATAAACGTCACAAAGCGTAGTAAGACGTGGTAAAGCGTATATAATGCGTACTGGTACGTAGAAGACCTTCACGCATGGCTATGTATTTAAAACGTTTCATCTACGTTGTAGTATGTTTGGACTACGCTTCAATTCACTTTTACTACGCATACAGTAAGTATTTCGAAATGCTACGATTAAGCTGATTTTGCAAATCAAACGTAGCTAGGCCACGTATGTAGCTGTTTATATCCGTATATAATACGTATCTACTACATTTTAATACGCATATTCCCGTTTTGGTACGTTTCAAATACATAGAAAAACCTAGTCCTCAGTACGTGACAGTGAGACTGAGACTTAGAGGACCCCTAGGTTATTCTAGTTACGTTTTTGTACGTATTTAATGCGTTTCGCGTTTAATGAATACTACATTAAAATAAAGATTCATTTGAGATCCTTAATGTATGGGTAGTATTTATGCAAACGACGTGGTGATCATCTTAAATCTGTTTTCTTTTTGTCTTCTTCAGAAAAGTATGCTGACAGCAAAATCGACACTAGAATGAAGACAAAATGGGCGATGTCATAACTTTACGTGTACATGGCTATCACTTTCAAGATATTTTTAATACGGGCTAGAAATAACATCTCTCAGATTTTGGTGACTTTTGTAACCGCCATATATGCATTATGTTTCGTCTGTGTATCTGACCTTTTTGGTTGCCATGATAATAAAACTTTTTGCTTTTGCAATGGGCCGACATAAATCTTAAGGTGAATGGATACAGCTCCATGTTTTCCCCATTTTGACAAAGGGAATGAACCATTACGACTCGTTTTTTTTGCATTGCTGGACGTGCATACTCTTCCGAAATGGGAATTACTCCTCGATGAAGCAAGCTCTTTCATTTAACATGATCCAAATGAAATGGAAAAAAGTTTGTTTGTTTTTTTGATAAGAATAATACTATTTTTGATAGGGTATCAAGTTACCATAATACTAGTATGGAGAATGAAGTTTCAAATTTCCTAGCTGGTATATTTTTGTCCTTGAAATTAATAAGAAATGGACGAAAAGACGTAATAAAGAAATACCTATACTGAGAGATGTTTACCCGATCATTTTTGATTGCAACAGACAATTGCACTCAAAACGTTTATATATCTAGTCTTAATCAACACATTCTTGTACAACAGATTCTACTAACAATTTTATCATGCATTTGAAATACGTATAAAGCAATTATATTTCGCCTCGTCTGTAAATGCTTTCAGTACAGGGAAAGATACATAACTAGATGATTGTCCAGGGATAACTTGTCGAGCCCGCTGTTTACTTCAGTGACTTATAAGTACGTGTATGTCAAGGCTAACTGCTTCACTCCCCTATTAGAAAGAAGCCAAACAACATCATGCTTATTGTATTTTTTTTATTTTTTTTTTCATTAAGGAAAACAAGTAGAAGTAATGGACCGGACAATTTAAATTTATGACAATTTTATCATTTGACCTTAAAGTATGACATTGATCTTGGACCTACCAGAATTAATGTTTCACATGAATTATTTACTCATCTTGAGGAGACCAATTGTTCCAAACTATCTTGAAATTCATGCATATATGTAGACGTAATAGTTGGGAGAAGCTCAGCTTAAGACTGTTTTATCATTTAACCTTCTTATGTAACCGTGACCTTAGACCTACCAGAACAAATGTTTCACATAACACTTCTTCTTATCAAGAAGAACAATTGTGCCAAATTATTTTGAAATCCATCCATAAAGGTACAAATCGGGATGAACGCACGTACGCACGTTCGTAAGCACGTACGTTCGCACATACACCGAACTGAAGTTGTAATTACTACATGTATGTCTCGCTCACTGCAAGCGGGCTCGATATTAATGAAAAAAAGACGGGTCGCTTGATGACACCATTTTGCCATGTGTGCAGATAGGATGATTCTTGGGCTGCACTTTAAATTCAAATAAAACGCTGTTTTAGTGTATCATAAAATTCTGTTTTATGAGGCAGTGGCAGATATAAAACCACAAAATTGACATTTACTGTTTTTCGTGGTTTTGCTCATGAATGCAAAATCCAAACGGTATATCGTTCCGTGATTCGATAATGTTCAAATCTCAGTTACGTGAGGTATAATCATTAACAGTCAATGTTTAAGATTTACAAATGGCTTTTAAGGCTGTTGGAAAGTCATAACCGATTTATGGTGCAATTTATGTTTTGGAATGGGAATGGACATAGATCTGTAAAATATTTCAAGGCAGTCCGTTTCGTGTTACGTTGCCCTTTCAATGTTTTTTTTTTATTTAGACTCGTCATTCTTCTGTCGATTCAGCGCGCTTTGATTGATCAAATGGAATGAAATAGAGCAAATGGAAACGGCTTTCTTGTGTGTATTCCTTGAGTGTCGATTGCTGTCAAAATGACGTTTTTACGACAAGGTCAAAGGACCTCTGACAGTTTCAATGCAAATTTGCCCATTTTTTGGTAAATTACTGCAGCTTCCACAGAAAGCCAGTTTTAAAGATTTTTGCATTTACTGGTAGACTTATTCATTATAAAGAGGTTTTGATACTGATTTTGAAAAAAAATATCACGTTTGCACACTACCTCTCATTGACTTTCTTGAGGGGGGTAAGTGAAAGGGGGGGTCCAAATCTGTCACGATTTTCTTGTTACTTTGCTTGTTTACTATCTTCAACCTTATAACTACAAATATGCGTTTATGTATCCCAGTAAAGATTTTAAGGTCACAGGAGAGCACCCTGAAGTACTCCCATTTTTTGTGATGCCAGCCTTATAATTTATCAATCATAAATCCCCAGCTTTATTCAATTTCATAAAATGTGAACTACAATAGTAAAAGGGCTCCATATGAATATCTTTGATTCCGTTTATGCTTATGCAAACATGCAAACAAAACTCATTTTAAGTCAGAAAATAGGGCTAAAAGCGACACTAAAACTATTAGAAAACAAAAAGCATTCCAAAAGTTATGTATGTTCCAGTCAGTGTCAACCTATGAAATTTCCTGAAAAATAGGCCATATGTTTCTTCTTTATACCAGAGGAATTTCATGAAATTTGGAAACCGGTAACATTGTCACATAATGCATAATATACATTTTGTAGATGAATGTGATTTGTTAGACAAAAATGCATGTCACATTTAAGTGTTAATATGTTCATAGAAACACTTCATTTTCTAGTAATAATGATAGTAACCTAGACTACAATCATAATAAAAAGCTCCATATGCAGATATATTGATGTACTTTGTCTGAGAAATAAATGGAAAACTAAATTAACTCCGACCACTCGACAGTGTATAAAGAAAAATAAATACAAATATGGACCTACCAGAATAAATATTTCACATGGCAATTTTACTAATCAAGGAGACCAATTGTGCCAAATTATTTTGAAATCCATGCATAAATGTAAAAGTAATAGCTAGGACAAGCTCATTATTTTTATAATTAACCTTTTAGTGTGACCTTGACCTTGGACCCCCCAGAATAATTGCGTCAAATGACACATTTACTCACTAAGAAGGACAACTGTGCTAAATTATTTTGAAATCTATCCGTAAATATAGAAGGAATGTTCTGGGCAAACTCTTTATATGACCACTGTATCATTTGACCTTCAAAAATGACATTGACCTTCAACCTACCTGAACAAATATTTCGAATAGCACTTCTACAACAATTGTGCCCAATTATTTTGAAATCCATTCATAAATGTAGCAGAAATGCCCCGGACAAGCTCAATTTATGAACATTATATCATTTGACCTAGCCTTCAAGTGTGAACTTGACCTTGGACCTACCTGACTAAATATTTCAAATGGCACTTCTACTCATCAAGGAGAACAATTGTGCCCAATTATTTTAAAATCCATACATAAGTGTGAAAAATTATGGCCCGGACAGGCTCAATTTATGACAATTTTATCATTTGACCTTCAAGTGTGAACTTGACCTTGGACCTACCTGACCAAATATTTAAAATGAAACTTCTACACATCAAGAAGAACAATTGTGCCAAATTATTTTGAAATCCATCCATAAGTGTAGACGTTATGGGTCAGACAAGCTCAATTTATGACAATTTTATCATTTGATCTCAAGTGTGACCTTGACCTAGGACCTACCTGACCAAATGTTTCAAATGGCACTTATACTTATTAAGGAAAACAATTGTGCCGAATAATTATGCAATCCATCCATAAATGTAGAAGTTGTGGCCCGGACAAGCTCAATTTATGACCATTTTATCATTTGACCTGCCAGTGTGACCTTGACCTTGGACCTACCTGACCAAATGTTTCAAATGGCACTGCTACTCATCAAGGAAAACAATTGTGCTAAATTATTTTGAAATCCACCCATAAATGTAAAAGTTATGGTCCAGACAAATCCGGATGTACGCACAAACACACGCATGCACTAACGCACATACACCGAACTGAAGTTGTAACAACTATGTCTCACTCACCGCAAGTTGGCTCGACAATAAAGGATTTTTTGATTCAAATAGATGATAAAATTCACTAAAACTAAAAATAATTAGCATAAAAATAATCACAAAACTTTATGTACATGTATATGCATTCCTAAATGTTGTGTTTTTCAACTGTTAACATTCAGCATTCCAAAAAATCATGTTACCGGTTTTCAATTTTCAAGGAAATTTATAATTATGATTAACACATGTATGGCCTAATTTCATATGAA
Organism: Ctena decussata; assembly: GCA_963989385.1. NCBI lineage: Eukaryota > Metazoa > Mollusca > Bivalvia > Lucinida > Lucinidae > Ctena > Ctena decussata. The sequence continues at coordinate 19,351,174 of OZ022498.1, forward strand.
TTTGACAGGTTGACAAGAACTGCAACATAGTCAAATCGAAAATTTAATCTGTTCAAAACATTTTATGGAGCTGAAATTTGGGGGCATCTGCAAACAAAAGTTAATATGGAAAGTTTTATGGTATACATTGGAATACAAACATGGTACATTCATAATCAGGAATTACTAGGAATCATTTTGAGAATGAAACGGGTCAGAAATTCAAGATATCTACAGCTTTGGGCTGCTTGAAATTGGGATGCCCCTATTTTTTGCATTCCATCCAATTTAAATATTGTACTTAATCGATTAAAATAGATGGATCAGCAAATATTTCACAAAGGCAGTAGTAATGTCCTAGACAATCACTATGCCTAATATTATGGAATTCGGTGCGTGGACAGAACCCTATGTAAACTTCCTATAGGGTGGAACTCCCCCTTTTTGGTCGTCGAAAATACATCCTGTTTTTTTTATTTTTCATATTTACTGAATCTTATTTGGTTAGATATGCTTAAAATAAAGTAAGCATTGTAGCTGCTCATAGAATACAATAGTTTGTGAATAAAAAGTATGTTAGCCTTATTTTCAGACACAGAGAGTCTAATTACCCCACCCATTTTTAAGTTTTTCAGCTGTAGACTATCATTCCCCCCGTGCCTTAGCATGCCACTCCCATATAATGTGTATGTGGGCAGTACACATATGCATGCAAAGTGGCTAGCTGAGGCACGGGGGGGGGGGAGTACCTTTACAAAACTTTTCCTATTTTCCATACATTTAATTATAAAAACTTGCTTTTTACACCAAAAATCTAAGTCTGTGTGCCTGATAAGTGAGAAAGTGTTTTTGTGCAAAGTACAGGGTGTTGAGAGCAACACATTTCAATAGAAATTTTGAAGTATATCGAAAGTTCATTTTTGACCACTTTTTATAGTCAAATTTACATTACAACTGTCAGAGGTCCTTTGCTTCCTAATGGTTTTTATATGAGAAAAGGCTATAACATTTTTTTTCTTTTTAGAAATTGTTAAGGGTTTTGGTATACAGTCAACTTAATTTGTGCATGAATATCTTTTTTATTTTGACGAATTTCGTATAACTATTTCAAACATCTCTTTCATCTCTTCAATTGCCATTGGACTGATTTGAACAAAATTTCGTACATTGCCTCTCGGGGTCATGGGAATGCACATGTAATTACCAACATGGCCGCCACGACCATATATGATAAAACACTCTCCCGAGCCAACAAACGGCTGACGGCATTCAGATTTAGTATATAGCATTTAGTACTCGAGTACTATCAAATTTGTTCAAATCATGACCGGAATTGCCCTTTACAGGCTCAAATATGCTTCCTTGCGTTTTTATATGAGAATGCTACAACATGAGCTTTCTTGGAAATTGAGAAAGACCTTTCTTTTTTGCCTGTCATATGAAACAGTATATAAACATCAACTCAAATTTTGTCATCTGATGTAAAGGCTGAACCGCGTTTTGGTTATACGCTTTTCATAACAGCGGGGGTATGGCCGGGGTTGGGGGGGCTATATACTATGATGATTTTCAATTGTAAAACCATAACATAGGTACTAAAGGTGCTCTTATAATAACGAGATGATCTTGACCTAGTGGATACGGTATTAAACGAGTGATGAAAAATTCAGTCTGATAAATGTGGTGGACTAGCTGATTCCACAATTCATTGGAATCTGCAAAGTCCACTGAATTCGAGGACAATATGTCATTATGATCTAGCTACAAAAACGGGACATGTAGCATTAACGCATGTGCGCTGTAACCTGATGATATCGGATGACGTTAAGGCCTGAAACTTTCATATTGTGATGAATATGACATCTAGTGGTTATAGGTCTTGTAGGACACAGAATGCAGACTCATATGAGTCAAGCAACTTTCTTCTGAATCCCACCTTATATATAGAGAATCTTACATGAGTGCTCATGTTTTATTGAATTTATTAAACGAGCTGGGGAACATGATAAGATGCGAGGCTATGCCGAGCATCTTATCATGTTCCCAAGCTCGTTTAATAAATATTATATACAGGAGCACGAATGCAATATTCTATTTATCATATGACACTAAAATCGCTTTTCTTAGCAAATTTTGCACCAAAACATCACGATTTTGCCATTAGATAACGCGACGTTTTTATGGACGTCAACACATCACGTTACGACGTAATTTGCATATTAATCCACTAGTGAATTATCGTTTTTAATGCATGGCTTTATTACACTTTCAGATGCGACGTCATATGATAAACCTTTGTAATTGTGCGAATTAACTTTATCATATGACGTTCAGTAGATAATGTCGTGTCATAAAAATCATATGACCACACGTGTAATAACACTTCGGCGCGTAATCGTAACGTCCCAGACAACGTCCGTGTCAACAATGCATTTCCTTTTTTAAATTATGTTCATTTTGAAAACGATAAAATCTCATTTTAGCGCGTCATATGATAAACAGAATCTTACTCTCGTAGTCATTTCATATGAAATTTATGAAACTCGCAGAAGGCTCGTTTCATATATTTCATATAAAATGATCACTCGTGTAAGAGCCTCTATACACGAGGGGATATCAAAAAGGTTTGAGCCTCACACAGTTTTTCCATTTTGATAGTACAATGCACCACACCTGATGTGCATCAATGTCTTAGCTGCTGATTCATGTAAAAGCAATTGTTTAGCCACAACACTTTTTGGAAGAGACATACCCCAGTGAGATACTGCTTCGCCAGGACAACGCGCCAGTCCAGACCAGCCGATTTGCGATGGAAGCTGTGCGCGAGTGAGACTACGAACTCCTTCCTCGCCCATCCTATTCTCAAAACATAGCCCCCAGTCGCTTCTACCTTTTTCCCAGGCTAAAACACCTTCGGGGCCGGAAATTTGAGGATGATGATGAGATAACTGCTGCTGAGGAGGTCGGTTAGGGTTCAGAGATGTTGAGTTTTACCGATCGGTTATCAATGATTGATAAAAAATAAAACTGTAGAAATCCAAATATCTTGTTCTTTCTGCTTGAGACTGGTGACTTTTTTTATCCATTGTATTTGTTACTGTAATGTATGTTGTTGTACAAAGAACAAATAAAGATTAAGCACAAACAATGTTTTTAAATTTAGCATTTCATTGATTTTCTGGCAATGAGTTCACTATGACCTTTAAGTACATGGCATGTACAGGAAAATATCTATGAACTGGGACCGATATGTCTGAGCAAACAGTGCAGACTCAGATCAGACTGCTCCTTTAGTTTTTACGGTATTCTTGAGTATTTTGGTAAATGAGCCGTGACACGAGACAACCAACAAAGTTGTGCGTCCAGCGCAGACTCAGATAAGCCTGGGCATCTGCCCAGTCTGATCAGAGTCTTCGCTGTCCGCATGGAGATAGCTTAGACCCTTAGCTACCCTTTAAGCTTACAGCGAAGACCTTGATAAGATTGGGCGGATGTCCAGGCTGATGTGAGTCTGCGGTTGGCCCACAACCACTTTGTTGGTTTTCTTGTGTCTCGGCTCAAATGTCTTTTGTTTTAAATCCGGTGGCTCTAGGATCCACAGAAGCCAACATTGCAAATTGTACTGAATTTTAGAACAGAGGATCGTAATGACCGTGGATGGCAGGTAACTGAGAGTGGTCCTGTGTATGCATTTATAAAATCTGATGGCTTTATAATAGAGTTCTTTCGGATAAGACGTATCTGTAAAAGTAGCTGTATCTGAACGTATCTGGACGTATCGGAGAGAGATCGATCCGTCGTCTTGTCTTAAATTCCATTCACGGATTTTTAAGGTAGCTGGGTAGCAGAGGCTAATCGGGGTTACCCCGGATAATCCAGATTAGTTATTTAAACAATGCCGTAGGGTCCAAAAAAAGGGCCAGAAGTCAAAGACAACAGGCTTACCTCCTGGTCGCTGTCTGCCTGCTGATTTGGTTGGGTGGACGCTGTTGCTGATGTTGGCTTCATCGGTCCTCTTTAGGGCCATAGGAGCCTCAGTCTCTCAATCGCCCACCATGCAGACGGTCCATCTTCCAAGGTTCCCCAGGGGTACTGACGTCCGAGGTCTAAGAGGGTCATGGTGATTAGGTCCTACCTGGCAGTCCGCGGCTTCCCGATTTCTCTCCCTCCCGACCTTGAAGAGGCACTTCACGCTGGGTTAATTAGCCGCTGAGGGGCATGATGGTCCCTTGAGTCCTTAGCTAGCACATGGGTTGTCGATGTGCTAGCAGATCAAATGGTAACTGGAGTCCATAGTATCGTGGCAGGGCTAGTTTTCCTTCCAGGTTAGTTACTCTGTCGTTAGTTAGTTAGTTCGTTAGCTACGAACGGTTCGTCTGATGGTAAGTTAAACCGTGGCAGACTGGAGGCATCATACTGGCTAGGAGGCATTGGTAGTCCCACGTAGGAGAGTACAGACTGGCAGGTGGCAAAGCCAAGTGCCGTTCGCACAGGCACCATGACGAGGTCCTCTCCTTGCCGCTTTCCGCTTGAGTCTTGTCAGCGATGGTCCAATAATTAATCAATTTCATAGACAGTCGACTAACTAAGTTTGCATATAAATAAATTGATTAAGAGAAAGTTTTTTTTGAAAACTTCCGGTTACAAATAATTTTCTTACAATACCTCATATGTTTTACAATATATTATATAATTTTCAATAGTTTCATATAACAGAAAGAATAATTGAAATGATGCGTTTCTTTTTATTCATTACAGGGCTTACCTTTTCTTTTATTCAAGGGAAGTAAAAATGTTCATGGTGTTCTTCCAAGAAGTAGATTTAACAAAATACCTGTTTTGGTATACAATGTCGGGCACGCGACGTCGAAATGGCGTCGTTCTGACTATGCCACATCATGTGCCTGCTAAAGGCATATCAGGAAATGTCTCTATAACGTTATCAACACTGTGAAAAAGGGTTTGATGACGCGCTTTTACCACCCTTTCAACGGTATGTCAGTCACATTGAGCCGTGGAAGGAGAATAATGAAAAACTGTGTAAAGCAGGACGCCATTCCGATTATATAGGACTTCACCTGCAGCAGGATTCGAACCTGGACGGCTGGCTTAGCACGTCAGAGCCTAGTGAGTTACCACGGCGTGAGACTGTGGGTCAAGGTAAGAGCAAACACAATCTGATTCAGCTGGCTTAGAGGTCAGTGCCTAACCTAGTGAGCTACCACTACGTGACACTATGGACCACGGCAAGAGCAAACAACTCTGATTAGCCATAATGCATCTTGGTCACTTACTGTCGTACTTGTCAAGCTCATTAAACTGTCGATGTTAAAGTCGCTATTGCTCTATTAGCATGAAATGTTGCGTCGTGCGGTCCCACCATAGTTTTGTCATTGTAAATGACTTCCAATACTCAACTTTAAACAAGTAAATTATCATTGAGCTTCACATGAAAAAGGTTTGAAAACTAACTGAGTCATTTTAGTTGGCAAATAAAATAACCTTCTTTCGATATCACAAACTTTAACAAAATGGTAAAATACAATGTGCAAGCGTTCTGTGTCCCGTGTTCTGTTTCTATTCCATCGCTCGACGGGTAACCAGAAAGGGAAAAAGAGATTACATGTTCCCCCTATGTTGTCAGCGATAGGAATCCATGCACGTCAGCTCTCATTTTATCACCAAAAGTGACGGTTGAAGCGCCTTTCATAATGATTTGTGTTTAGACGATTTTACATCGTGTAGGCCTGTGGAGACTTTAAAGGTATGTTCCTGTATTTTGGAATGCATCATAATTTTTATGATTTTTTTATCCAAGTTGTTGGAAAGCACTTATAAAAAGGAAATGAATAAGTTTCTCTAAAAAGTGTAAATCAAAAATATTAGAAAAGTTGTTTTGCAAGGGATTTCCTAACTCTGCTTCGCACACCAGTTAGGGCTATTTTTAGTTTGCGCCAAAAATAGAAAACACAGCTGATGTCATGCTGTATTGCATTTTGGGATAGTTTTAACCCATCTGCCATGTCAGGACCTTTAGGAGAGCTCACGGCGAGAGAAGACTGGCATCAGAAATCGCGCACTTAATATAGACATATAACATAATTATTTTTAGAACTGGAATCCCAACGAAAGAAAATAAACCAAAGGGAAAACGACTATTTTCTACAACATGTGACGATTTTCTCAGTAGCAACAGTTTCAGAAAGAGAATTCAATACTACCCTGAAAAAAAAAACGAAATTATTTTGTAAACATAAATGTTATCGCTAGTCCAGGAACCTACCTTTAAGGTTTGCTCCCGCTTGCATTGAAGTGTGCGTGTTCAATCCTGTATGGTATCACAAGGCAGCGTGGAACAATAATTGAATCAACGCCATGTGGCGCTGTAGAAACGTTTTTTCAAACGGCAGCGTGCCCACTGGGAGTGTGTCTCAGTAACCCGACCGGGAAAGCAAACAGTAAATACATACCAGCATCGAAAACAGGAAAGGACACCTCAGTCCCGTTGAAGCACGCATGTTGCAATGACCAAGAATTCCAACAGTATACTGCTGTAGTCATAACATAAATAAATTGCCAGTGACCTAATATGTTAATAGTGTGAAAAATCTGTATGGGGGTATGACCCGGGGCCATGGGGCGATTGGTTTGGTAGGTGGCTATTTTGGGTGGGGTGGTGTCGCCGGGATAATTTTACAGATGTGCTCAAGTCACCTATGCTGCATGCCATGCTATTCAAAAAGCACGACGAGGCAATTCTTGTTTAAAATTCACAATCATGAAACTCTGAAACATAAAGCTTTAAGACTCCATTGCTGTAGCGAGGTAAACATTCATGAACTATTTTATCAGTCGCTGCACGATCTTTACTGCCACTTTTAAACAAATATAAAATTTCCTTTTAAAAGGAAGGCTTGTCCAGCTAAGCCAGTGAAATGTTCATGAGTTGTTTATTCAAGTAAACCCAGTTGTTAGTGCACTTTCTGTTGCTAATTTTTATTTAGCAAAGTAAAATTTCTTAAAGTCTCAATAGTCCTATCAGCGGTAAAAACGCCTAAACTCAAGTCATTGTAAAAAGGGGTTCAACCTTCACGTTTGGTAATAAATTGTGGGTTGGTGTGCATATATTGAGTCATATAACTGGCAAAAAGTAGAGAAAACAGGTTTTTGAAAAATAACAAAACGCTCCACAAAATACAATTTCCTGTTCTGGTTTCCCGTCTAGCCATGCTATATAAACATAGGCGAGATAGTGATTGGGACTCCACGCGTGTACATTGTATTTTTACCATTTCATGAAATCGAAAGTAGGTCATTTTAGTTGCCAACTAAAATGACCCAGATAAGTTTTCAAACCGATTTTAAGTGAAACTCAAGGATGTTTTACTTTTTTAAAGCTACCTAATCACGGTCATTTACAATTACGAAACTGTAGTGAGAAGCTTGCAGCGATACCTCTTGATAAAAATTTTCATGCTGATAGAGCAATGGAGCCTTTAACTTCTTGAATGGTGGCATTATCTACAGGTGTGAGGTAAAAACAAGTGTAGACTTTATTTGAAAAAAAACAGATTGAGGAAATATGTAAACACACACACGGGCCGTGTTACGCAATCGGTAGGGCACTTGACTCATAAGTCAGAGGCCCTGGGTTAGAAACCCGGTCTTAGTACTGGTTAACCGCTTAGGAGGTCTAAGCCTGCCCAGGAATAGTGTGGTTAGGTTAACTGACCGTCTCGAATTGACCATTGCTGTTTACCGTGGACGTTAAGCGACAAATCACACAAACACATACACACACATGCGTACGCACGCACGCGCACAGAGAGAGTGAGAGAGACTTTTCCGACGTTTAAGCCGTTAGGCATGTCTCAAGGAAAATTACTATATGGACCTATTTCAAGTCTGTTCTATATGGCTGCTAAGTCAAATTTAGTTTGATTCAATATTTTTAGGAAAGACTGTTTCAAACCTGTGTCTGTGGAATCTTGGCACATCTGAACTTGGCTTCAAAAAAGACAACAAATATATATTCACTGAACTATATTTTTGGTTTTAGTAGCATCAGTGACAGTGACTAGAAGGAAATTTTGACACTCTGAGAAGAAAATGCATGCTACTATTGTTTGAGATAATAACTTGCTTGCTTTACAACATTTGGGAACAACAAAGCACGGAACCCATCGTGTTCATACTTCCATGAACTTCCGAAAAATGAAATTTATCTCTTACATTTATACTATGTTTTCACATCAATTTTGGTACTTATTTGTGAAGTTCTGGCTAATTTTACGCCAAGGAAAGGACGAAGAATAGCTATTTACCAACGTGTTTGGTAATGACGTTCAACAGCCGTCACTATGACATGACGTATATCAAACGTTACGTCGGCCAATCAACTTATCGAATAAACCGTGACGTCGAATAATCCGTGACGTCGCTTAAGCGTAACATTGCATGACTGCGTGTTGTTCATGGATGTATGTACATCGTCAGCCCAGTAAAGGTTCATCTAAGGAAATCGTCGACATGTGTAAATATTTCTCTGTACATTTGTATCGGTGAAATTAAAAGGCAACATTAGAGAATGCTACAGGAAAACATTGATGCAAAGCATCAATACGCCGTGAAAGTCAGTCACATTTAGCTTCTGCGACCAGTAGGCCTAACTGTGCACATAAAGGAATCTCGACACTAGCAAAGGTAGCCTAATATAGAGTTATGCGGTGTTGTGAAGCTGACTATTGTATACGTCATAAGCATGTGGGCAGGTTCTTGACAAACATGCATCATAATGATGGATTTCTGATCTGCTCGGATTTATTTTCTATTCAGATAATATTTTACTTTCGCCTGCTACTAGCAGAAACTAGGTAGATCTACATGTGTATTACTTCACAGTTCCTGTGTCTGCGGCATTATCACCGTCGGTGCCGGTGTCGTATACTTAACGTTTTTTGGTTGAGTGGTTTTTGTGACAATGCGCAAAAAGGCGAGAGATAGCATGTCCTTATGTAATATTGGAAATAGACTTCAACTCTAGGTTTCATCATATTTTACTCCATGTAACATGGTTATTTTTTGCCCATAAGGTAATGTAGATTGTTGACGCAGTAATTCTGCATATGTTGATAGGAGGTAACGTTTATGCTTAACTTCAGTTCAATTCAGTTTCCTAACGTCGTTCCCCAAGGGAGGAACCACAGGCGTTCGGTACATTGCAAGTTAGAGGGGGTCAGGACATAAAGATATTATAGAGACAAGGTTACTAACTCTGCATGGGCCTTTCTAGGGGTTACTGGGTTTAACAAGCTAATTTGGATCACTCAATCATTTTTATTAATCCCTTTTTTGCCTTATGTCTCTTGGACATACTGCTCTTATGTACGAAACATGCCTTTTCTTTTGGCTTCAAACTGTTCTCGAGTAATTCACCAGACGACCCCACTTTCACGTTTGCCAGCACGATGTTGGCCAAGAAAAGAATGCTTTGTTTCACTACTGCACGCGCTCGTCCAGGCGCTCTGCCATTAATCTGATATGTGTATGACGCAAAACAACTGAAACCATTTTCATTTACCAGCTAGTACAACTACTAGTTTCTTCCTGGGTGTCGCTACAAGATTTGTTTATTTTTCGTTTTCTGTCAGATGCAAGTGTCCGCCATGACACCGTTTAATGGATATCCGAATGAGCTCTCACGTGACACATTGAGAGCGGCATTGCTATTGGCCAAGAATGCTGTCCAGTAAAATTGCCGTAACCAATGTAAACAAGATTTTTTTCCGCGGTGAAATTGAGAACAAAAACAAACTGAAATAGACATTTTTTCCCGATTCCCAGCCTCGCCCAACAATAAAAAGTTGTGATCAGAAACAGCAAAAGCAACCGCAAGTCTTCGTTTGTCATCGAGCTTTATTTTTGCTCTTGACAGATGGCGCGAGATTTCGCTGGTTTTCCGCTATCGCAGAAATGCCAGAAAACCGAGAACCAGTACTGTTTTCCATTATCCAATCAAAAAAGGGATACACAAGCGATTTTTATTCGGATATGTTCGGTTGTTTTCGATGAACGGTGTCATGGCGGACATTTGCATCTGACAGAAAACGAAAAATAAACAAATCTTGTAGCGACACCCAGGAAGAAACTAGTAGTTGTACTAGCTGGTAAATGAAAATGGTTTCAGTTGTTTTGCGTCATACACATATCAGATTAATGGCAGAGCGCCTGGACGAGCGCGTGCAGTAGTGAAACAAAACATTCTTTTCTTGGCCAACATCGTGCTGGCAAACGTGAAAGTCGGGTCGTCTGGTGAATTACTCGAGAACAGTTTGAAGCCAAAAGAAAAGGCATGTTTCGTACATAAGAGCAGTATGTCCAAGAGACATATAAGGCAAAAAAGGGATTAATAAAAATGATTGAGTGATCCAAATTAGCTTGTTAAACCCAGTAACCCCTAGAAAGGCCCATGCAGAGTTAGTAACCTTGTCTCTATAATATCTTTATGTCCTGACCCCCTCTAACTTGCAATGTACCGAACGCCTGTGGGAGGAACACGTTGTTAGGAAAATTGAACTTGGTTCGATCCAATTTTTTAATTTAATTTATTTATTTTTTATTAGTGAAAGGTCAATATACAGTAATACGTCAAGCTTTCAAAAATATATACATTCTGCTGGCTATCACTCTGACATGTAATTATTTACATTCAAATTTGTATATTTATTATGTTGTTTAAAAATTATCTTTACCTTTAAGAAACTAGTCTACTGCGTAATACAAAATTAACGAAGACTTGTTGCAAATTATATAAGTATTACCTCCCTTGAAACATACCATAGGCGACTGCTTTATGCCATATGCGACCAACAAAGGTACCTATCAGACTGCATTTTGCGCAGTCTGATCATTACCATGTGGGCGATCCTATACATTTTCTGTTGTCGGATGCGGATAAAAAAAATGCACTGAGCGAGTCCGGCATATACTAAAATATAGAGTGGAGTCAACCTTTGGAGTGGAGCCTTGGAGTGGAGTGGGTTTTTTTTTCAAACTGCCAAGACTTAATGCTGCTGACTCGGATAAATATACAGTATGGTCATAATGTTTAATTATTGTTCCCCAAAGTATACTTGGCTTGGCCTAGCTTGGTTCATAGTATTATGCTTTCAAGCAAGATGTTATTTCACATAATCTGGCTAGTCCAGGAGAGAAATTAGAACATGCCCCTTTGCATTTTGCAACTGGTCATTGCCCGAAAATGGTGAGGCATGGTTTCTTGTCCAGAATACTCCAAAATACCATTCCAAAAAAACACGCCACTCCATAGGTTGACCCCACTCCACATTTTAGTATATGCCAACTCTCCTGGTATTTTCCGAATGAGCGTGACGTCATTTCTTCCGAAAATAACTCGGTATCACTAAACGACATGAATACTGGCTTGTGGCCGAAACCACAAGCCAAAAACATGATTGAGTTTCAGCTAAAACGGTTTTTAATTTATTTTGGTCATACTTTCGATAGTAAACCAGACTTAAATGGTAAAAATTCGATGTAAAGGCATGTGACCCATAAACGTCCGCTTTTTGCATCGCTCGAAGGAAAAACCATAAATTGAAGGGTTGGTGTGTTGGTTTGTGTTTAACGGCTCTAAGACTTTAAAGTCTCCATAGTCCTACCAGTAGCAAAAATCGACAAAAACAAAGTATTATGAAACCTGTATACAGCCTTCAGAATTGATGAAAATGTGTCGGTCGGTGTGCTTTTTGTATCATATAACTGGCAAATAAAAGCATCAAAAACGACTGCGTAATACCCCGCCACTGCAAACCAATACCCTTTCTTTTATATTTTATACATTTTTTATCATGACATGATGCTCATATTACCTAGATAATGTGTTGGAAGTTTCAGAAAAATCCTGTTCATCTTTGATTTTATACAGATTGTTTTCATAATTTATACATATGTATGGCCTGAGGCAGGGGTGGGTAACCTAAGTGGACTTAATACTACTTGTAACAGAAAACTTATGTCATTTCAATCGTTTCTATAAAATTGATAAATACTCAAGTTATCGAACGGAAACGAAGTGCTCACGGACGGACAGACAGACGTACGTACGACGGACGGAGAGCCAGCAAGAAAACATAATACCCCGCCACGAACGTGTGGCGGGGTATAAAAAGAAGGAACAAGGTATTTTGAAGAAATGATAAGTCTCTCCGTAAAATACGGTTTTCGCCTCTGTTTTGTCTTTGGTTCCCCGTTAAGCAATGAAAGATTGCAACAGCGGCACAGTCAATGGGATCTTAGCTTAACAGTTTTGTACATTGTATTTTTATCACCTGTTAAACACCTACACCTTGTGCTTTTACCTCCTGTACTATGTGATTTTACCATGAAATAAAGCGTGTGAAATCGAAAGTAGGTCATTTTTTCTTGGCAACTTAAATGACCTAGTTATTTTTTCAAATCTATTTTATGGTAAACACAATGACGTTTTGATTTTTCATAGCCGGCCAATCACGAAAATAATCAATGGTGAAACTGTAATGAGAAGTTTGCAGCGATACATGTACCTCACGATAAAATAGTTTATGCTGATAGAGCAATGGAGCCTTTAAGACATTATTTCAGTCGAGCCGTCTCTCAGAGAGAAGGAGAAAAAAGAGACAAGATAGACGAGAGAATAAAATATCCAGACAAACCGCACGCGCATTTACTGCAGGCACAGTAGGTCATTGCTCTGCTTTTATCCAAACGGCACCATAAGTCACATAGTACCATCGTCCGACCACACCACCCCCACCAGATATTGAAACTGCATTTTATGGAACAATTTATCATTTTTCAAAAACGTGTTCTGCCTATTTTTGCCAGTTATATGACTCATTTATACACATCAATCTAAACAAAGCATTCGGGACATTGCCTGTTCAATATAACTGAGGACAAGGGAAGATATTTTTGTCGTCAAGGGAGGATATCATTGTTCGCCAGATTTGGGTTAATAACAATAACTTCAAAGCGTATGGAAAGTAAACATTCAAACGGAAAAACCGGACGGATATGCACTTTTTCCAGAATCACCCAGTCATTAAAGTCTCAGTGGTAAAAATCACCAAAGCACAAATCATGATAGAACTGGTACAGTCTTCCGAATTGATGATAAAATGTCGGTTGATGTGCGTTTTCGTGTCATATAACCGGCAAAAAGTAGAAACAGAGTTTTTTTTTAAAAAATTACAAAGCTCTCCATGACAAATAAGGTTTTTATTTCTTGTTCCCCATTGAGCAATGAAATTACGCAACAGCGAGGCAATAAATGGAATCCTTTAGGTACATTGTATTTAAACCACCTATTAAATACCTGTACCTTGTATTTTTATCTTCTGTACCTTGTATTTTTATCATGTAAATGAAGTTTGTGAAATCGAAAGTAGGTCATTTTAGTTGGCACTTAAATGACCTAGATATTCTTTAAATCGTTTTTATGAGACTCCCAAGAATGTTTTGATATTTTAAAGCCGTCCAAACACGATCATATACAGTGACGAAACTGTAGTGAGAAGCATGCAGCGATACTTCACAATAAAATATTTCCTGCTGATAGAGCAATGGGGCCTTTAAGCGGCTGAGGGCATTGAAGGATTGGACAGACATACACCAAAACTCTTAATCAAAACTAAAATCCATAGGCATATGTAAAACAAGTACCTTTATCTACTTCAAACTAACATTTGATGGTATTATATTGATCTGTTTTAAAACAGCATTAATGAATTCTCCCTCTCCGATGCGGCTACTTATACAGCTACAGTGGACTCGACAGTATCGGATCATCGACAGTATCGGATCACTCGTAGGTTATCACCCATTTTTCTCACAAATGAAGCAAACATTTTTTATCATTATATTACAGTCATCAAGGTAGACCAATGGCATAGTGCAGGGTGAAAAATTCGATAGAAATCTGCGGCTGTGAAACAAATCAGAGTTGTTGAAAAGCTTGGACCCTCTTCAGCGGCGCTTGCATTTTGCCTGTTGCTCGTTACCCCAAAATAGATTTCGGTTATTTAAACTATTTTATCATTAGACGATTGAAACCAATTTTGCTTTGTAATGTGTCCTAGCATCCCTAAAATTGTAGGCAGTCATTATTTTTGTGACATCCCAGTATTTGATGAAACTAAAGCCTGGAAAAGTGGGGCACCAATGTGCGACAGTAAAGGATCATTATATAATTTAAAGTGAAATACAGGCCTCAGCTTGAAAACTGTATGTTGGATGCATGGTCTGATGCTGAAAACAAGTCATAAATCAACTACCTCAGTGTTTGCTGTGTCTTTTTTCAAAGAAGATCAGTATAAAACTAAGACAACCTCGTTTTTATAAAACATCCCCCATCACACGCCCAGCATGCTAGAATATGATATCGAAGGTTATGCGTAGCACAACTAAGCTTCTGCTAAACATTCTGAAGAAACATTCGAGATCAGCTCGCATGTGTGTTGTGAACCCAATAATAACTGTCGTTCATCTATACACTGTGTAGACTCAGATTAATGCCGGAGAACTCGCTGAATGATCATGTAGAGTTTATACACTGAGTGCACTGAAATATCGTTCGGTTAAGGCGGAAAATCACCGTAAATTTGTTGATCCTGATCAGACACTACGGTCTTATCAGGTTCTACACTTTGCAAAGGCAGATTGTGATCTTTACTGTTTAAATAGTTCCGTGCTATGGGGCACAGGGGATTACTAAGTTAAGAATTTTTGGCAACCCTGTACTTTTGTATACATTTAACTTTTATTTAACAGACATAACCGTTGGTGGTAAAGGCCCACAGGAAAGATATCGTTGAAAGGCCGTAAACGTTTTCTCTGAGAGTTTAATAGTTCCAACTGTTTATGTAGCAAAATTATTGAAGCTAAGAAGGTTGGCAGAATGCCTCCGAGAAACTCTCCTATAAAATAATATCATATGATCCGATACTGTCGCACCTGATTCGTTACTGTCGTAAGACCCTCCTGTAGGTCTCGATAGGTTATCTGCCCTTAAAGGAATAAATTTCGTAAATATTTTGACATGGATAGATAGAAGGGATATTTTGCAATTGCTATGTGTCATAACATACATACATTTAGCATTCACATACAACAGAACAGGAGTTTTGTTGAACTTGATGCGATACTGTCGAGTCCACTGTACGTCTTATCCAAAAGAACTCTAATTATAGATATTCCTGGAGAACCAGTCCAGTGGCCTTTAAGATGTAAGACTGAGAAGATGCATAGGATTTGCAGGCATTGGAAGAATGCAGTTCATGCAAGTGGCATGTTTGACGACTTGCAGTGGCCAGCACCGAAAACCCGACGGGAACAGTTCTCCTTACTCTTCTTCTACAAAATTCACACTGAAGTTGTAGTCATTGGTAAAAACAAACACTCCACCCCTGCGACCTGAGTTGAGACAAACAAAAATACTTGACAGTACAATCCTCTGTGAAATGATCTCCCTGTTTCTGAGATCACCGCAGAAACCACAGAGAAGCTCAAGCCCTTATTCAAACTCCTACATCAAAGGAATGTGTTTTGTATACCTCTCATTTGCTGGGGCCGTATTCATAAAGCCGGGCCGGGTAGCGCAATCGGTAGGGCACCTGACTCGTAAGTCAGAGGTCCTGGGTTCGAATCCCGGTCCGGCCACATACTTTCGTTTCTCCTTCCGCTGATTCAAGAAGGGCAGTTGTCAGTTACAGGCGAAAGTATGTGCACTTAGTACTGGTTAACCGCTTAGGAGGTCTAAGCCTGCCCAGGAATAGTGTGGTTAGGTTAACTGACCGTCCCGACATGACCATAGCTGTTTACCGTGGACGTTAAGCATCAAATCAACAACCAACGTATTCATAAAACGACTTAAGTGGTTGCTATGCTGTTGCTAAGGCTAAATTTCTTTGAAGGAGATTCCCTACCACTATGAAATTTGCTCTGGAGGAACAGTCTTACAAAATTATATAGTTGTAAGGAATCTCCTTTATAGATATTTAGCCTTAGCAACAGCATAGCAACGACTTAAGTGGCTTTATGAATACGGCCCCTGGTTGTAACTAGTTTAAATCAGCCAGCCGCGACACGACAAAACCAACAAAGTGGTTGTGCGCTCAGCGCAGACTCGGATCAGCCTGGGATTTCGCCGAAGCCGATCATACCCTTCGCTAAGCGCTTAAATGGTAGCTAAGGGGCCGAGCTACCGCCATGAAGACTCTGGTCAGACTGGACGGATGTCCAGGCTCGTCTGAGTCTGCGCTAGGCGCCTAACCACTTTGTTGGTTTGTTTTCTCGTGTCGTGGCTCAAATGACATAATGCCATTTATTTTCTTGAAGCTAAATGCTAAATTATCACCAGACACAACGGCAAGTTGGCTAGAGCTGAAAGAAACAAATCGTTTTTGGAATACCTTGGTAAAACTTTAAAGAAATGTTTATATCTCCTACTAAAATTTACAGTTAGTTTAACTTGAATTACCTTTCGTTGACGGGCGGTGCTTCCTCGGACGCTCGGCGATGGTACAGAACTGAGAGAGTGAGCTCGTGTTTAACGTCCCAACAATAACTAGGTCATATGGAGACAGAACCTCGATTTCAAGTCTCATCCGAAAGACCGGAGACGCCGGAGATCGATCTTGCGACCCCTGGATTGGTAGTCCAGCGTCACTTCACTACCGCTGCTTCTATATGATACAGAAGGTCTCGTGCTGTAATCGCCTTCCTATTCCATAAATTTGCAAGGTCGTTGGGGCACCACAGATGACTTCGCAACAATTACTTTCCACCTTGTCCTGTTTTCCGCTGCCCAAGATGAGCTGGCAAAATCCATCCCTATCAACTCTTTAATATTGTCTTCCTACTTCTTTTGTCTACCTCTTGTTCTTTTTCGTTTCATTGTACTCTTTAGAATCGTCTTTGCTAAACCAGAAAACCTTGAGACGTGGCCAAACCATCTTAGTTACCTTTTCTTGACCGTGGTCAGGAGCTCATCATATTCTCCAATGGCTGCTTGGATCTTTCTGCGAACCTCTTCAGTGGTTACATGGTCTTCAATAACCTTCGGTAGCATCCCGGGAAAAGGGTTTTTTATTCAGGAGAACAAGCCCAGGTTTGGGGGAACTTGGCAACATGTTTACAAGGTCATGTACTAACTGAGTTTTTTTCTCGATTCGCTCACTCGGATCTTTAATAAACAAATACATAATTATGCTAGTTGTGTATGTGCTAGCTTCGCACAAAATCCCATGACAAATTCAAATGCATACGTTTTGGTCTGTATTAACAATAAGCTTTTTCGAAAACAATAGTACACAAATTTGCGATTTGATAAAAATAACAAGCTTATTTCACACAATTATTATCAACGCGTCAATTAAAACTTCCTTGAATGGGGGTCTCTCTACTCTAAAAGATATCATTATTCCCGTTTTGCCTACTCTTTTTTTTCATAAACATGGTGATGAAATTCTTTTCTTAAGTTTTATTAATTTACATTAATATCTAAAAACATTTTGAACCATGTTGCATATACTATTTTATCAAGAATGCAAAAAAGTAAATATAAATAAAACAAAATAAAATGATACTAATACAAACAGAGTATAGAAAGTTTGGAGTTACTTATAAGCCTAAAATCGCCCCCTCCTCCCTCCCCTTTCTTTGAGTTTTAATAAAACCCACGATAAATAAAAAAGAAACTAGAATATGTTATTCCCATTAATGTTCAAGCAGTTTTAAAAATTTAATATGTCAAATGCTGGTATGTGCTCACAATTTTAGCTCACAGTATGAACTATTTACCAATAGGCTTGCACCATGTCTTAATCGTTCAGTAATTATCAACTGATGGTAATGTGCACAACTCGTAGTGAATGTAGAATATCAGGTTCTAGTGCCAGAAGGAATGTATGGAAATGAAATTGGTCATTTTTTATAGAATGATGCATATTTTTATCAAACTACACCATGTGGTTAAGAGTTATGAGCAATTTCACTCACTGACTACAGCGGAAGGACAAACAGACTGATGGACTTGCACAGCGATTAAAGTGCACACCTGTGGGTCGTGCAATACTGTTTAGACTTTCGTCACCGTTTTGCATGCCGGGGGCTGGACAATGTTAAAATACATAAGTATACAATTGTGAACCATATATACCACGGGGTTCAAGAGTTATGAGCATTTTCACTACTTGACCGTAGATTTTCAACTTGTGCTCAGCAAAGCCTCGTCCATCAAAGAAGACGGTTATGCATGAGAGTCGTTAGATAATGTTGACATGTATAAGTATGCAAAATTTTATCAAAATATAGAATGCGGTTCAAGAGTTATAAGAGTTATAAGCGTTTTCGCTAACTGATAACGGACGGACGGACGGACTCACAGTAATGTTGACATGTATCAGTATGCAAAATTTTATCAAAATATAGAATGCGGTTCAAGAGTTATAAGCGTTTTCGCTAACTGATAACGGACGGACGAACGGACTCACACAGTGATTATAGTGCAAACCTGCGGGTTGTGCAATAAGAAGTTTTGCATACCAGTGGCTGGGCAATGTTAAATTACATAAGTATACAAAATTTGAAGCAAATATACTAAGCGGTCCAAGAGTTATGAGCATTTTCAATAAAAGAGCTCGACCGGCCAAATTGATGCTCGGTGAAGCCTCGTCACTGTTTTGCATGCCGGGGGCTGGACTATGTTAAATTACATAAGTATACAAAATTTGAAGCAAATATACTAAGCGGTCCAAGAGTTACGAGCATTTTCAATAAAAGAGCTCGACCGGCCAAATTGATGCTCGGTGAAGCCTCGTCACTGTTTTGCATGCCGGGGGCTGGACTATGTTAAAATACATAAGCATACAAAATTTGAACCATATTTACCACGGTGTTCAAGAGTTATGAGC
Organism: Ctena decussata; assembly: GCA_963989385.1. Taxonomy (NCBI): domain Eukaryota; kingdom Metazoa; phylum Mollusca; class Bivalvia; order Lucinida; family Lucinidae; genus Ctena; species Ctena decussata. The sequence goes on from OZ022498.1 coordinate 19,370,124, forward strand.
ATTTTCAGTAGTTGGCCGTAAATTTTCAACTTGTGCTCAGCAAAGCCTCGTCCATCAAATAAGGTTGTTATGCATGCGAGTCGTTAGACAATGTTGACATGTATAAGTATGCAACATTTTGTCAAAATATCCCATGCGGTTCAAGAGTTATAAGCGTTTTCGCTAACTGATAACGGTTTTCGCTAACTGATAACGGACGGACGGACGGACTCACACAGTGATTATAGTGCAAACCTGCGGGTTGTGCAATCAATCAACATTGTTAGTTACTGTAGAGCTGATCAAGAGGTAAGTTGTTGTTTCGTAAGGTTTGATAACAAATATATATGGCAAAAATAATAAATAAATGAATAAAAAAAACTTAATATGAAAAAAATTTTGGATGGGCGAAACGGGAATAAAGTCATATATGACAGTAGGCGAGATGGGAATAGGCGGAACGGGAGTAGGCGAAATGGGAGTAAGCGAAAAGGGTCTCATTGAAAAGCGATGCAGAAGAGAAAGAGAAAAGGGGCACCTGCTGAATGGAATGCCTTTTTTCAGAAAGCATGAGTTGAATTCAAGATCTTCAGAATAGATCATGTGATGCAACTATAGTTTCCCAGGCCAATGAAAATGAAACACAATGAAAATTAAGTGTATATTGGGGGAAAAGAGGGACACAGAATGTTATTTTGGGGAAGCAGGGGAACAGGAAAATAATTTTTGGGAAATGCCACTTTATTTCAGTGGAACAAGGGAGCAAAGGCAAAAAAATGATAGGGCACAGATATTCCCCCCCCCCCCCCCCGCCCAAATATTCAAAAATCCAGGTCGACCCGTTTCGGTGCTTTTGACCCTCTTGGTACACTATAGGAGAGTCTAACTGATGCGTTTACATTGACGCTGAGTATGTTTTATAATAAGCGTGGGAAACAAATTATCGTTGGGTGATAGTAATTGTCATTATACGGCCTACTATAGCTGTGGCGGAAAACAACACTACCTACTTTCCTTTTGAACACTTAATGGTGTCACAAAGATACAGATGAGGAAGCTAACATAGTTAGATTACAGAGCTCCAGATAAGAGGTAGCAGGGGTAATTCAGAAATATTTTGCTTATTCCTCAATGAAAACATATGTTGTGACCCTCATTAGAACCGTCTCGGCGAGACGGTTCTAATGAGGGTCACAACAGATGTTTTATGGAGATATAAGGAAAATTATCCTTAACTTTAATCCCTTTTACGCCCTCTTATCTGGAGCACTTGAAGCAAATGCCTCGAAATATTCGGACTGCTATTCAGTGCAAACCAGGTTAGAAGAGCCGATTACAACATAGTGCAAGTTTGATCATTAACCGAAGTTTAACTACAGTTTAACCAAGTTGATCGAACATACTCTGGTTTGGTGACTAGACAAACGACTAATTCGGTTGAATCGAGGTTTCCCGCGCTTGGAAAACTCTTAAAATCAAAGAGCCATATGTTTCATCGGTTTCGATTTGCTATTAATTAACCATGGGGTAATAAAGGATAAAAGAAACAGCCACTAGACTCGAACTCGCACGAACTCGCACGTGGCTACTTTCATATCAAGCCCCATAGCGCCAGTGCCAAAAAGGTGAGAAACATTCTGATGAGGGGTTGCGTTGTGTCTGGCCTGCTGATCTAGCAGTCCCAGGTTCGAGCCCTGCTGTAGAAGGAAACCTTTTCAATCGTAAACGGGATTCCATTGAAGGCTTTCATTATTACCCACCCATCGTCCTGGTATGACTGAAATACTGTTATAATCGCAAGTCATCCAGCCATCCATAGTGCGTTGTGTGCCATTTCTTAAACATTTTATGAATTTCTGGATAGAAATATCCCGTTGTTCCAATTGGGGATAAGTACATCCATCAGGCATTCAACGTAGAATCAACTTTGTATGCCCAAGTGGAACAGTTATTTGTTGTAGCGTATGGATAACGCCTATAGCCTAGCAGGGAGAAGTGACGATGCTAATGAAGTATCCCTATGCATCAGAACCGATAGGGGGTTTCCGAATCTTCTGTAATTACTACGCATATTAGCGCTCCTTAATTTAATGTTTTAATTATCCTAAAACTGATATAATTTGAACTGTATGGGCACATGTCAAACGATGCAAAAGTAAAGACTCTGACCAGATTTTTCATGAGCAGTCGATCTCTTTCTGCCCATCGGGAACTCAACGTTAAATCAACGTTGATTCAACGTCCCGACGTTGAATCAACGTTGTTACAATGTCTTCTGCCCACTGTGTCAAACATTCCCCATACATTTCTGTCTCTATATTTACGGTAAAGTTTGCGAGAAGTGTGAGAAAATATCACGGCATACAAGGAAAGTGACATTATCATATCCAGGCAGTTCGATTTGAGGATTTCCGGTTGAAGTCGTGTCGTATAAACATTCAAAGTTTCCAAGAGCAGTAGATGTTTGCTAAGATTGATTTGTGGTTATGTTAATGGCCAGACAAAAGAAGTAAAGGTTTTAAATATATTTTTCCAAATAGTGTAGACCTACATCAAACTACATTTTAGGACTGTCTGACTAGAGTCCCCATTTAAATGAAATCTCGGCTGAAAGGCCAAATGCGCATAATCATCAGATTCGAAAGAGAAATTTCGTCCATCGAATGTAGGTGTTTTTTCTGGGTCCTCCCCCCGGCTTTCTCCTTAAACGTTTACCCAATTATGGATAATGGGCTCATCTGTTTCATAGGTCGGGAAGACCCATTTCCGACATTGTGACTGCCCGATTGCATTTTACGTATTGTTTTTAATTTCGCGCAGATAATGTAGACCCTGAGCAGATGCAGCGTTCGGTGACGTCTTATCTGAGCCAGCACCATTTGCCACTGTCCCTTTCGATGGGCGCTAGACATTATTGGGTTAAAGCATTGAAAGCATGAACAAAAATAGCCCCGCCTTTCCAATTAAGCTAAAGAAATTTTACTGTTCTGGCCTGGAAACAGTGGCGGCCATATTTTGCAATACTTTTATATCCTATAAACTTATTTTCAGCTTGCCCTCGTACCTAATAAACCTTATTAAAATTAAACTGAAACTGTTTGAACTTCAATGAAATTTTACCAATTGCAGTTTTCAATTGACGCCAATGGTAACGTCGTCCAATATCTGTAAAAAAAACACCGGTGTTGGCTTTCAAAGAATATTTCTAAAAGAACATTTAATTTGAATTCCAATCAAATTATTGCTCTTTCTGACCATATAAAACTAATGTCATACGATAGGCAGTATTGCTACAGCAAAATTCTCAATAGACTTGCAAATGCATTAAAGTCTATGGAAAATACGTATTTGGGAAAAGAGTTTTGACACTTGACTGTATTTCGTTTCATTTTGGTTCTAACTAGATTACCGGGAACCGATTCAGTCAAGGAAGCGCGAAATTCAAAAAGTGCAAAGAAACTCGGAACTACAATTTGTCAAATGGCTAATAATGCTGGGGCCGTATTCATAAAGCCTCTTAAGTGGTTGCTATGCGGTTGCTAAGGCTAAATATCTATAAAGGAGATTTCCTACAACTATGAAATTTGCTCTGGAGGAACAGTCTTCAAGACTATAGCAAATTTCATAGTTGTAGAGAATCTCCTTCAAAGAAATTTAGCCTTAGCAACAGCATAGCAACCACTTAAGTCGTTTTATGAATACGGCCCCTGATGTTTTAGTGAGATGTACAAATCAGTTTTGTTTGATATTATTGATGTTGTAAAGAAATGAGCCGCGACATGGGAAAACCAACAAATTGGTTGTGCGCCCAGCGAAGACTCAGATCAGCATCGGCATCCGCCTAGTCTGCGCAGAGTCTTTCCTAAGCGCTAAAATGGTAGATGAGGGTCTCAGCTACCCTCATGCGGACAGCGAAGATTCTGATCAGACTGGGCGGATGCCCAGGCTGATCTGAGTCTGCGCTGGGCGCACAACCACATTGTTGGTTTTCTCGCATCGCGGCTCAAATAAGTATTTGTGTTTGGTCTGTGGAGCCAAAATTGATTACTGGCGATTTTTAGCTAATTTTCTTCGCTTTTCTTCAGGATTTTAAATGCTGGATACTTTAACTTCAGTCGGAACGCCGCTCGGCCAATTCTGTGATTCACCGAATAGGCCGAGCTGTGATCCGATTGACATTAACTTGCAATTAGAGCAAATCTGGTTAGTGAAGCAACACTGTATAACGGTCGGCACGCTGTGAAAAGCAGTAGCGATCACTAGCAAAGTCTATGGGAGAAACAATTAGTTTACGCTGCCCACTATAACAGTGCAAGTAGTTTATATATACGATTCAGAAATGTTTCATACCATCACCTACAGATAGTGACTATGATGCTGTTTGATGCATCTGAACCACTGTAGGATATAATTTTGGCACTTGTACGGTTCTGACTATAGCATTTTTGAACGACGTCAAACTGCCTGTGAAGTAAAATGATAGGCAATGATCAGGAATTCATACAATTGAATCCCACATCCCGCCTTCATAACCAAAAGGGAAAGAAGCACACACACATAAATCTTGACATTTGATTACGAAAGACACGCACGGTAAACCGAATGAGCAGCTCTTTCCCAAACAGGTGGTCATTCAGCTATCCTAACCAAACCAGCAGCAAAATCTATTTTTACTCATTTTCTATTTTAAATTACAAAACAAGACAAAAAAAAAGAAAAATGGCCTGGGGCTGTATTCATAAAACAACTTATTAATAAGTCGTTGCTATGCTGTTGCTAAGGTTAAATTTCTTAGAAGGAGATTACCTACAACTATGAAATTTGCTCTGAAGGAACAGTCTTACAAAGACTGTTCCTCCAGAGCAAATTTCATAGTTGTAGGGAATCTCCTTTATAGATATTTAGCCTTAGCAACAGCATAGCAACGACTTAAGTGGCTTTATGAATACGGCCCCAGCTATTCAGGTGAACACACTCCTAGAGACCATAGATGCACGGGCATAACAACATGTAGCATCAAGAAAAAACTACAGAAGTACCGTTTTGGAATGGACAGTAAAAGATTACATCGAGTGGTGGTGGGGGGGGGGGTTACTTGATTCAAACCTCGCCTTCTGCTTCCGCTGTTAGCTGTTTGCTTCACATGACTGTTTTCTAACCCTTAAATGAGTCATTATAGGAAAAACACAAATCGCGGATAAGACCTATGGTAAATCAGAGTTGAAGACTCGACAGAACCTGTGTATTGTCACAGCTGGAGATCACGGAGGTGTCAAACAACAACACCTAAATACTGGAGATAAAGGAAAGCAATCAGTTTAACCCCGAATAACCAAGTAACAAACAAGGCAAGCTCCGGCCCCACCCAACTAAACTAGATAGCTTTATGTCGGGCTTTGAGTCTGACCGACCAACCTGCGTGCAATTAAAGAGGGAAACAAAGGTATTAACCATGATTGGATTAATCACTAAACATGCAGGCAGCAGCATTACATTTATATTATAGCCAATACAGGCTTTGTAACGTATGATAAACCGTTTTGGAATGGACAGTAAAAGATAACATCGAGTGGTGGGGGAGTTGTACTGGATCCAAACCTCGCCTTCTGCTTCCGCTGTTAGCTGTTTGCTTCACATGACTGTTTTCTAACCCTTAAATGAGTCATTACAGGAAAAACACAAATCACGGATAAGACCTATGGTAAATCAGAGCTGAAGACTCGACAGAACCTGTGTATTGTCACAGCTGGAGATCCCGGAGGTGTCAAACAACAACACCTAAATACTGGAGATAAAGAAAAGCAATCATTTTAACCCCGAATAACCAAGTAACAAACAAGGCAAGCTCCGGCCCCACCACTCTAAACTAGATAGCTTTATCTCGGGCTTTGAGTCTGACCGACCAACCTGCGTGCAATTAAAGAGGGAAGCAAAGTTATTAACCATGATTGGATTAATCACTAAACATGCTGGCAGCAGCATTACATTTATATTATAGCCAATAATGCTTTGTAACGTATGATCATTTTTCTGAACTGATCAGAAAATTCAGCCCTACTTACATTTTTCTTTATTTGAAGTTATAGACTTAGTCACCATAAAATTCTGGTTCCGATAGGCCCTGTTTCAAAAGTTCCATTAATGGGTTAGGAAACTTTCATGCGGACCAAACAGCTAACTAAATGTTCCGAACCACTACATAAGCTGGGGGCGAGGTTTGGTACCAGTAAAACATGTTTAAGCACCCCCCCAGTAATCTTTTGCTGACCGTTCCAAGGCGGTACTTCTGTTGTCGTTCCTTGATATTACATTGTGCTATGTTCGCTTGTTTATGTTATTTGGCGATTTGGTCATCTGTTTTGCTACCTAATCTGCCCTTTGTTTTGTTTCGTTTTGTAGTTTTGTAAGTTAAAAGTAAAATAGATAAAAAAGATGTTGATTTAAAGAGTAACTACACTTCAGGAACTGACTGAATCAGATCCCAAACCCTATCCCCAACATCAAAGGGAAAGATTGACAAAGACATTCCAACAAACAATAAATTACAAGTGATAAGCCGAGTCAGCAGCTCTTTCCGAAAGAGTTGGCAACTCAGCTATCTTTATTGAACTAAATAGTTTAGACCAACAGAAGAGTTACAACAGACTAAGCAAATTATACGAAAAACATTTAACAATTATTTTACCTATTTTCTATTTTTATTATAGAAGGGTTGAAATGAGAACACAATAAATTAAACAGCACCGAACATAAAACAAATGCAACCGCAACGAAAGTACCAGAGAGTCATCACGGTCAACAATTAAGATCAAGAAAAGACCGTGATGAAGCAAGGATGAGGACTCGACAGCCAAAACGTGTTGAGACACCTGGAGATCCCTGGGGCGTCAGCAACACCACTGGAGCACTGGAGCAAAAGACGATCACCAGTTGAACCCAAGTGGGCCATGAAACAGACAAACATCCGGCCCCAACCAACTAATATATAGCTTTATGTAGGGGCTATCATAGAGTCTGAACCCCGACCCACCGGCGTGCAATTAAAGAGGACAATTAATGCTGTTTTTGATTAGGGTAGCTGAATGACCACCTGTTTGGGAAAGTTGCTCATTCGGTTTACTGTGCGTGTCTTTCGTGAACTTGTGTCAATATTTCCGTGTGTGTGTGCTTCTTTCCCTATTAGGTTTTAGAGGGGTTTGATCGTATTATTTCCTGACCATTGCCTATCTTTTTACTTTAAACCGACCTTGAATTTAGAAACCATAGATATGAAAAAGCTTTTTCGAATTTTATGATACCGATATCCCTGTTGAAGAAGTTAAGTAGTTTAATTGAAGTCAGTCGAATGACTAGATACCGAAGCCGAATAAGTAAACGAATGTGTCTATCGTCAATTTTTGTTGAAAAATTATTATTATCATTTCTTCTTTCAGTCCCGTGTTCCCACAGGAAAACATCGCGAATAGGCGATTTCATCATTCTCCGTTTGAGGGCACTCATGATCTCCAAAACTGTCGGTAATGACAGTTTAACGGAAAGTTTGGATTACAGTCGCCACATGCCGTAGTTACCCCAAATAAATTTATTTGGAATGAATGCCTATGATCAATGTAGATCCAGATCACACTATTAGGAGCGACATGACCTGAGTCTGCAATTTTTGGGTAACACATTTACAAAGCATTATGGATACAAATACAACATAAAATGATAAGTGGAGCTGACTGTGAATCGGTTGAAAGTTACGGTACGGTAAAACAAATTGTAACCAATTGCAGTGGAAGTTAGATTGTATGATTATTATAAATATATACGTAACAATTTATATTTTACTCTCATTTTGTAGACTAGCATATAATGGAGTATTTAGCCGGTGTGATAGTTTTTGCAGGTTATACATCGGAAGTTTGCGGTCAGATCTCTCTCTCTCTCTCTCTCTCTCTCTCTCTCAAGTAATATAACAACCTTTAAATTTATTTCCCCTGATCTCGGACCCGAAAGTGATTGCTGTTTGAATATTTACAGTATTTCACCATTTAAATTTGAATGGTACATGTATCGTTGTTCTAAGACTAGCATGTTCCTTGTTTATTAATTAACGAGAACATTTTGAAAAAAGTGTTTGGGTTAATTTCACTGCAAATCCAGCTACACGTGGTTCCTTGAAAAGGCGGCGAGACTGCGTAAGTATAGATATTGGTTTATTGTATTCGTTACAATATATATTGGAGAAAAAAAGTCTTGCTTATTAAAGCTACCGTTAGATTAAAAGTATGATATGCAGGCTTTTGATGAGAGATGGAGAAATTGCTGTAAAATTTTAAAAATTGAGACGCCAAAAAATAAACTAGAAATGTTTTTCAGAGAAAAACTGATGTCCCCCCACCAGCCCATTTCCCCTCCCCTCTCATGAATAAAAAGCCTGAACAAGTAAAATATCAAGACAAGTTTGGAGAAAATCCATCCAATGGTTCTTAAAATATCCTACATAGATGACCATGACCTTGAAATGAAGGTCAAGGTCACCAAAATCAAATCACCTCTTAAACTTGTCCAAATGATGTATCCATGCAAGTTTGGTGAAATTCCATCCATTGGTTCAGGAGACAAGAAAATGTCATGTAAGTCCTCCAGTGACCTTGAATATGAGATCAAGGTCACCAAAATCTAATCAGCTCTTAAACTTGTCCCAATGATGTATGCATGCAAGTTTGGTGAAATTCCATCCATTGGTTCAGGAGATTTAGAGGGTACAAGAAATTGTCATCTAAGTCCTCCAGTGACCTTGCAAATGAGGTCAAGGTCACCAAAATCTGATCAGCTCTTAAATTTGTCGCAATGATGTATTCCTGAAATTTTGGAGAAATTCCGTTAATTTGGTTCAGGAGATATAGTGGTTACAAGAAATTGTCTTCTAAGTCCTCCAATGACCTTGAAAATAAGGTCATGGTCACCAAAATTTGGAAACCTCTTAAACTTTTCCCAATGATGTATCCATGCAAGTGTGGTGAAATTCAATCCATTGGTTCAATAGATATCACTGGTACAAGAAATTTTCATCTAAGTCCTCCAGTGACCTTGAAAATGAGGTCAAGGTCACCAAAACCTAATCACCTCTTAAACTTGTCCCAATAATGTATCCACGCCAGTTTGGTGAAATTCCATTCATTGGTTCAGGAGATATAGTGGGTACAAGAAATTGTCATCTATGTCATCCAGTGACCTTGAAAATGAGGTCAAGGTCACCAAAATCTAAACAGCTCTTAAACGTGTCCCAATTATGTATTCATGCAAGTTTGGTGAAATTCCATCCATTGGTTCAAGAAATATCACTGGTACAAAAACAATGTCATCTATGTCCACCAGTGACCTTGAAAATATGGTCAAGGTCACCAAAATCTAACCAGCTCTTAAACTTGTCCCAATTATGTATCCATACAAGTCTGATGAAATTCCATCCATTGGTTCAAGAGATATCACTGGTACAATAAATTGTCATCTATGTCCTCCAGTGACCTTGAAAATTAGGTCAAGGTCACCAAAATCTAATAATCTCTTATACTTGTCCCAGTAATGTATCCATGCAAGTTTGGTGAAATACCATCCATCGGTTCAAGAGATATCGCGCATACAAGTAATTGTCATCTATGTCCTCCAGTGACCTGGAAAATAAGGTCAAGGTCACCAAAATCTAATCAGCTCTTAAACTTGTCCCAATAATGTATCTATGTAAGTTTGGTGAAGTTCCATCCATTGGTTCAAGAGATATCGCGCATACAAGAAATCTGTCACAGGGACGCCGACGCTGACGCCGACGCCGACGCCCGGGATCCGCACTGAAAACAATATGTCCCCCCTCACCTTTGGTGGGTGGACATAAATATAAAATTACCATAATTGTCCTAATATGATTTTTTTACATTTGCAGTAATGAGTCCAAACGATGCAGAAGGAATGGCAAACAGTAAAGACTCTAATCAGACTGCTCCTGTCTCATTACTTCCATTTTTACGTATAACTTCATAGTTTCTTTGATATGAAAACTTTGAACACGTTTACCATGGATGAAACATTTACATGTTCGTCAAACTGCAACTCCTATGTTGATTACATTTTTAGGATTGCCCCAGATTAACTTGACCGCTATATTGGGCGAAAGTGTATCCTTTCCGGTTCCACTTCCGAGAATCTGCCACAACTATGTATTATATGATCCGAACGATGTTGCTGTATTGGATGTCAACAGATATGGTAACAACCTGCAAAATTGGGCGTCGGCGAGAGCGGAATTGTCAGAAAGTGCAATTCAGCTCGATTTTACAATAAAAGTTGTTCAGCGACATGATCTTGGACAGTATCGGTTCTCCTCAGCAACCAATCAGACGAAACAAAATTGTGAACGAATATTTCGCTTACGGGAAACCCACAAAGGTACGATGTTTTTGTTTACTTTAGTACTGAATGGTCGAAAGGACCTTTTAATAATACTATTTTATTGTGCCAGTTTAGTTTACTCCATATCATGCTGCTGTCTGTTGAAGTCCATTACCCAGCAGGCACAAAACCTTGAATCAAGATTGATTTAAGGTTGTGTGCCCAGTGATATTTTCCTGGCCTGCTTTATGTTAAGATATATGGGTACATCTCTGTTTTTCCATCACTTGTTATAATGCCGGGCCGCGTAGCGCAGTCGGTAGCGCTTCAATAGCCAGGGGTCCCGGGTTCACCTTATCGAGGCGATGAACAGAGCTTATATTTCAACAGTGTCCGACAAAGGTCAAGGTCTCACTTAGAGGTCCAAGTTCAAAAGGTAACATTTTCTGTCCGCTCGATATTTCAAAAAATCGTTTAAGAATTCTTCATGAAAGTTTGTAAAAATATAAAACAGCATCAGACGATGTGCAGAGAAAAAGAACCATAACCCTACTTTCAGTATTGACAAAATTATTATGCCCCTTTGTAGTTTTCATGTGGTAATTTTGTATTTACTCCGTGCCTACTCTATAACCCCATGGAAGATTTATTTGAAACGTTGGTCAAATTTGCCTTCTCAAGCAATATTTCAACCATGTCCGACAAAGGTCAATGTCACTTTAAGAGGTCGAAGTTCAAAAGGTAAAATTTCTTGTCTGCTCAATATCTTGAAAATTGTTTAAGATTTCTTAATGAAAGTTGGTACAAATATCAGACGATATGCAGAAAAAGGACCATAACTCTACTTTCTGTTTTGATGGAATTATACCCCTTTGTAACTTTTGTGTAGGATTTTCGTATTAGCTTCATTTGTTTGGTGATTTTATATCTGCCTCATTATTGAAGATTTAAGCTAATGACAAAGTTCTCTCTTATTTCCTTTCCAACTTTTAGGCCTAACTGGCGTATATTGCCCCGCTCAGCGGAGAGCTTGTTAAAATAAGGACAGAAAAGTGACCTTAACAATTTTAGGAGAAGATGAGGTCCATGTTCAAATAATGAAATTGCAATCTGGACACAAAATGAATCACTGTATAGTTACAACACATTTACTAGCATATGCAATGAGTTTAAACACGCAAGATTCACATTGAAGAAGGAAGTTAGTGAAGCAAAGACAGATATTGAAACAGTGTTTGATAACCTAAATGAAATCGAAAGAAGCTTCAGACTAAAAATGATGCAGTTAATAATTGAAATCACCAGACAAAGAACAAAGATAACGAACATGCTCCATTTACAAGTTTGATAGATTCATTTTCCTGAAAGCGTACACATTCACATTCATAAATTTTGCTATTTATTTATTTTTTTTATAATTGTTACATTGTATAAAACGTCTCTGATATAATTTTCAGTCACAGTCTGTCAGCCTTAAAAAATACGCCACGTGTAAAGCCATTTTATTCTTTTATCTATTTTATTTTATTTTTTATCTTTGCTTATTTATGGATTTGCTCTTATTTTGTTTTTTGTTTTTATCAGATGCAGTCGCTGATGCAGATGGTGGATGTGTCCCGAGTGTAGATGATAAAGGAAATTTATGGAATATATCGCAGCCAGGGAAAGTTCAAAATATGGCATGTCCTCGTGGTTACACAGGTAAGTTTACATCTGTTGAATCACGATAGTTAGACATATTACTTGTCCTCTGACTGCACAGTTTTTATATGCACTGACCTACGGCCAAGGATAGTTAAGCATATGAAAATTTAAAGAGTAACTACACTTCAGGAACTGACTGAATCAGATCCCAAACCCTGTCCCCAACATCAAAGGGAAAGATTGACAAAGACATCCCAACAAACAACAAATTACAAGTGATAAGCCGAGTCAGCAGTTCTTTCCCAAATAGGTGGCAACTCAGCTATCTTTACTGAACTAAATAATTTAGACCAACATAAGTGTTACAAAAGACTAAGCAAATTATACGAAAAACATTTAACAACTATTTTTACCTATTTTCTATTTTTATTATAGAAGGGTTAAAATGAGAACACAATAAATTAAACAGCACCAAACATAAAACAAATGCAACCGCAACGAAAGTACCGACTTGGGACGGTCAGCTCCACGTGGCTGCACAGGTGAGTTTGTATGTACTGAATCACAGCTAGGGATAGTCAAACATATGACTTCGTATCGTGGCAACAATGTGAGTTCGTATGTAATGAATCCCAGCAAGGGAAAGGTAAACATATGAATCGTCCTCTTGGCTGCACACGTGAGTTTGTATGTACTGAATCACAGCCAGGGATAGTTAAACATATGATTTCGCCTCAGGGCTTGAAAGGTTAGTTCGTACATGTATGTATTGAATTACAGCAAGGGATAGTTTAACATATTAATCGTCCTCGTGGCTGCACAGGTGAGTTTGTATGTACTGAATCATAGCCAGGGATAGTTAAACATATGAATGCTCCTCATGCTACACAGTTGAGTTTGTATGTACTGAAACACAGCCAGGAATAGTTAACATACTGTATGAGTTGTCCTCGTGGCTGCTTTTCTCAAAGGACGTAAACATTTTTTTTATTAATAGTTGTATATTCAACTTTTTAACACAGCTTTTTTTTATTTTTAGTTATATATAGAGAGATGAAAACGACTTTTGAAATTTCAACTTATCTTTTAATTGTAAGAAATAAAAAAATTCGAAACGCGATAGCAAAATTACGCCTTTCATCACATCATTTGAATATTGAAGTAGGTCGACATAGAAACATTGAACGGAATGTGTATTGTGTAATAAAATGATCTGGAAGATGCATTTCATTTCACAATTATTTGTCCAGCATATACAGAGATTAGAAAGCAATGTATACAAAACTATTGGTATGTCAGGCCTAGTGAAATTAAGTTTGTGGCTTTAATGCATTCTACGAATCGCAAAAGCTTAAATAATCTTGCTTTGTATATTATTAAGGCATTCAAATTAAGAAATAGTTTGTTAAATGAGGCTATATAATTCATTGTATATTTTAAAATGCATATATGTTTAGCTGATACACAATATCTGATAAGAAGTTTTTTCTATCACTCTCTTTCCAGCAGGTACACACCTTGGAGTCGGCGTTGAATCAACGTTGACTGAACGTTTAACGTTGAATCAACGTTTAATTAGTCCTGATCCAACGTCTGTGCCAGTTGTGTTAGAATATTGTTTCACGCATTCTATATAATGTTTAAATGACGATGAGCTGTACATGCTTAAGTCTGAATAAAATTATGTTATGTTATGTATATGATCACAATATACAAACCCTACACGTCATATGGTACATTTAGCAGGACATATCTTGCAGTATACTTTTTCAGGAAAAGATGATCCTATGGGTTTTTAAAGCTGACCCCTGTGAGACAAGGAGTTAAGGGAAACAGAAAAGCAAGTCAATCTGACAGTGTATCCATTCAGCTTTTGTCGGTTCAACTTTGTTCCAACGCTGCATACCGGCCGGGTAATGGACCTCCATGGCCTCACAATTGGATAATAAGAGTGCTGACTCTTGTACATTACTTCTCTCACCGCTCTGTGTTCAAGCATCGGCCTTGAACATGTGAGCAAGCCAAGTTTGGTTTACGGAAGGTCAGGTGGTTTTTCTCCGGGAGCTCCGGTTTTCGCTCACCTCTGCTCAACGGTCGGCTTAACATATGTAAAATATTCTTGGACGATTCGTAAAACCCATATGATAAAAACGACAATAAAATAAGATAATAATAAAAAAATGAAATACAAAAAATGAAATAAAAATTCCAAGTAGGTTATTTTATAGGTCATTTTCTATCTTTCTTCTAGGAACAGTATCACGATACTGTAACACTGATGCAATCTATGAGTCTGTCGTGTATCAATGTACTAGCCAGGAAATTAGCCGTATTAGCTACAAAGTAAGTTTACATTAATTCATACTTTTAAAGAGCTGTATTGGGCACCTCAGGGGAAACAATTCGATAACATCAATTTTAGCTTTCCCATTTTATCGGGATCGATTCTCAAAGAAAAGCATTTGCAAGCTTACTGCGACCAGTCGCCGATCAGTCGCGATGAACGCCAAACCAGTTGCCGTCTCTTTAATGAGCAATCGCCGATAAGTTTGCCGAACAGTACGATAGGTCGCAGCCACGTTACAAAATTTCAGTGCTTTTGATGATACCGATCACCGCACAGTGGAAACCAATGGGTGTCGAAAATAAAAGGATCTGCAGCTTCAGTGAAACCATCACAACAGTCTGCAAAATCAGTCGCGGCTCTTTTATGCATGCTACGAAGACGGACTGTGACTAATGTTGATCGGCGTCCTCGCGACCACCCTGTTGCGACCATAATGAAACTTCACCGCGATTTCTTCAACCTCTTTGCGATTTTCATTCGTTTTTGTAGCGCTGCGGTCAAAACGCAGTTGCAAGCTCTGTGGGTCCGGGCTTTTAGGAGTGTTTTTTTCACTTTTACGCGCCACAATTACATTTAAGTTAGTATTGTTGTTGTTTGTTTGTTTGTTTTGAGTAGTGGTTTAACGTTCAAGTTAACAATATTTCAGTCATATCGAGACGTTGCCTCCGAATTTGTATGACTTTTACCCGACCTAAAATGAATGACACTCAGATTCTGCTACACCTACCAGCAGCTCAACCGCAGAGGTACCAGGCAGTCCATCTATTTCGCAAGACCAAATGGGCGGGGGCCGTTAAGTCAGATATAATTTTAGGCCGCCGCCTATTGCACCCTGTGTTGCCAGGTAATTAATTGTAGAAAAAAACGTCCAACAAACACAACTACTTTAGTCTACAAATGCCAGTACTTTCTTGCTAGGAATCCAACGTTTAAGAAGTGTGGGTGCACATACATGTTTTCAACAATATTTACAAGGGGGCTGAGGACAATTTTGTATCTTTATGGTTGTTTGTTTGGAAGACAAAGCCCTTCCAAAATGGAATCTTCTCTGGAGGAAAGAATTTGATCCTACGGAAAGACATTTTTTTCTGAAATTGTGAAGGAATGCAGAAAAAGATAACGATTGAAATGCTTACCTTAAAAGTGCATCTATTCACTTTACTACCATCCTGTTACAGATGGATGCGATTCTATACAGCAGTTGGTCTGCAAACCTCTCTTTGACGAATACTCTCTACGAGTTAAGCAATGCCACTGATGGGGCTCTAATGAATGGGGATATTGAAACAATTCTCAAGACGCTTACAACGGCAACAATCATTGTAAAAGATCGTGTGATTCAAGAAGAAAATAAACCTGAGGTATGTCCCGAAGTTTTGCCATTTATAAACGTGAATTAATACACCTCTATGTTCTCCCGCCAATATTTGCAAAAGGAAAAAACATTTGTAACTATTTTGGTGATAATTAACTTCTCTGTGGTGTCTCCATTCACCTATATTTTCGGAAGTGGGAAAAAATGGCCCCGGTGAAAGAAACAAATTAATGAAGTGATGAATTATTTCGGTTGGGCTTATTTCAGGAATTTAGTGATAACTAACCAGTTTATCTTTTATATTTTACTCCTGCCCCCACGCCCCACCCCAGCGGAACGTATCCATAGCCGCAGTGACAGGGCCTTGGAATTTTGTATAAATATGTTTCACATACATATAGGGAATTATTTGTAAAACATAAATTGTCATTCTTCATTTTTGTTTTCAGGCATTTTTCGATGTTACTAGTAATTTGCTGAACGACCTTAACAGTGGAACATGGGAATCCATAATTTACAAGGTAATGAAAAAATGATGAAGTGATTTTACGTCCTTTTCAACAGTATATATGTCATATCAGGACGATGGGTGGATGGTAATGAAAAGCTGTGTGCAACAGAACCCCGTTTACGATTGAAAAGAATCCCGCCTACAGCGGGGCTCGAACCCGGGATCGCTAGATCAGATGCAATGGAACCCCGTTTACAATAGAAAAGATTCCCGCCTACAGCGGGGCTCGAACCCGGGATCGCTAGATCAGCAGGCCAGCGCTTAATCTACTGAGCTACCAGGGCTCCCGGAAATGAAAAATAATACTGGGTCGTCATCCTGGAGATAAATGGATACACCGATATATTTTTGCCTTTTTACAATGGGGAAACAGCTTTTGTGACTTCCTGTTTTCATCTCTGCTCGATAAGGTCCTCCCAAAATAGGGTCTGTTCAAAAAGGAAAGAACTTGCTCCACAAAGGAGCATATCCTTCCCTTTGAGAGAAGTCCCAATAAAATAGGAGATAGATTCTTTTGGTAAGATTTACCTACTTGAAGTATTCCAATTCATCTTAACCTATGTAAGAAGAAAATATTTTCAAAAAGCTGAAACCGATATACTGAACAAGAAAAGTAAATGTCTTAAATTTGGCAAAACAATTACAAAGGTACCTACGCGACAGGCGCACAACGTCAAAACAACGTTTTATACGACGTCCTTTCGATGTCTTTTATCAGTCAATGATACATCCTTTGATTTATCTGGGTATTTTCTGGTCCTCTGACTCCGAAAGTCGGAGTGTGCATTTTTATATTGTAGGCTCTGTCAACCACCAAATGCACAGTATGACCGGAAATCCTTGAGAATTTTTTACCAAATTTCAGCCAGTAGTTTTCTAACTTATATGAAACAAATGAAATTAATTGATATTTTGTTGATATATTTATCACTGAAAAACAATGTGGTAGCTTTGATATTTATCAGCCATCTAAAGAACGTGGATTTTGTCCCCTTTAATTAACCAAATACTAAAATTGAGCAAAATTGCAAAATCAAATGTGTACAAGAAAATGCTAAAGAAAGGATGTATATTTAAAATTTCTTTTTCAGATACAAAAATTAATACTGCTGTGCAATCAGCAACTCTGCATAATGTCATCTTTAGTTTTTATAAGAAATTATTAGGATCAGTACAACATATGAGTTTTCAAATTTTCACCAAATTGTAAGAAAAGGGTAAGTTTTCAGCCGGGTGGGCTACAAGATTTAATAACGAAGTAGAAAATAATAATGACAGACAAGCATGACTAGATAATTACAAACACTAATAATTTATATTAATTTGATATCAGAAAATAAGATTACCCTTGCTGGATACTCATTTAACTTGGGATCGAATATTGCAGAGTACAAAATTTGAGAGATTTTACCGTTAATGCGCCCAACTCAAATTTCCGTTGCTTAAAAAACTTTGTTTCCAAAATCAGGACTTAAATATTTTATGACACATTCTAATATTGATTAACCTAATATTGTTAAATGATATTTAATACCAACCAGAATGTGTTAGCTTGAAGCAGTGTTGTCTAGTTTAAGAATGCTACTTCTAAAAAGCTCTCGAAAATCCATCTTATTTTGCGATTTTAGACCCCTTGGTCAAACAGACGGATATAAATTACTGAAAATACTAGTAAAATGAAATATAGCTAGAAGTTATGTATTTATTTCTTTCACAATATTCCACTTTGCATATGATTTACTGAAACAACTAGGATTAGCATAAAAAATTATTCTGAAAAATGCAATTCTCAATAATATCCGGTCATACTATAATTATTATTGATTTAATTATTATTACTTTTATTATAATTATTATTTATCTTATTATCATTATTATTGTTATGCATATAAATTTGGCTATTATTATTATTCTTTATATAGTTAGTATTATCATTTTATTATTATTTGCTTTAGGAAGGAACCGGTGCAGAAAAAGTAATCGAAGTTATTGACAACTACATTAGTGCAATTGTTTCTCTTGACCCAGATTCTTTTACGGAGCCGCAGGAGTTTGTGGAAGATAATTTGCGTAAGTACTTATAAATGATAGAACATTTTCTGTACTTGGTTTAAACATATTTTTGTTTTGCTTTTGAATTGATATACAAATATACGTAATAAAGTCCAGAAATAAGACAAAACACAGGTTTCAACGTTTCGACTTTCTTCTTCTTCAGAAACTAGACCGAATTTGAAAAACAAGTTTGTGGAAATTGTGTACAAATATACGTACACATATTATAATGGTACAAGCTTTGAGATAGGATGGAAAGCTTGGTGCTTATAGAGTTCTTTGTAACAGAGTGCTTGTGGAGTTCCTCTTTTGTACTCATTAGATATTCTGGCTCACAATCATTACTGATGCAAGGACATCCGAAAATCTACTTGAATAGTGTTGCATGGACATATAATAATATCTTTAAGGTGTTTAAAGTGTTATAAAACTCCATCATGTGGTTCAACAAATACTGCAGTGTATAAACCTAACTGTATCCCTAAACAGAGGGCTCTAATTTCGACAGAAAGAAAAACAAGAGGGTCATAAGGCCCTGAATAGCTCACCTGAGCAATTGGCAAAGTGGCTTTTTCTTATGTCTGAAATTGTCAAAATATCAGCCTTGGGTCAAAAGTCAAGGAATGACCATGGCCTCTTGTACTCAGAAATCTTCATGTACTCATAAGGTTTTTGAGGAGTTTGTTTGAAATCGTCAAAATATGAGAGTTCAGGGTCTAAGGTCAAAGAATGACTTTGACTCTAGTGCTCTTGTAGCATCTTCATGTACACATTAAGATGACTGCATATACCATTTTTAGGGCAAAATCTTCAAAACTGTCCATGAAATCTTAAGTTCTAGCATTTTCCCATATTTGACCTTGCCGTAAAAAGGTCAAGGTCAACCCAAGGTCATAATTTGAACAATCTTGATAGTACTCGAGTACTCAATGCTACATACCAAGTTTCAAGGCCATTGGTCGATTGGTTCTGGAGGAGAAGATTTTTAAAGGTTTTTACCATATATGGGCGTGGCGTTCATGTTGGTCATGTGATCTGGACCGTATGACTAAAGTTTCGTTTTCCTAGCCCCTGAATGCTCTATATGAAATTTGGCTTCGATTGGCCCAGTCGCTTTTGAGGAGATTGTTTGAAATTGTCAAAATATGAGCGTTTTTTGGTCAAAGGTCAAAAAATAACCTTGACCTCTTGTACTCATAAATCTCCATGTACTCATAAAGATGATTGTAGATACCAATTTTTAGCCCAAAATCTTCAACAGTTCCCAAGATATCATATGTTCTAGCATCTCCCTTATAAAAGCACAAGGAAGCAAATTTGCCCTTACCGTAAAAAAGGTCAAGGTAAACCCATGGTCATAATTTCAACAATTTTTGGTAGTACTTGCGCACTCAATGCTACATATCAAGTTTCAAGGCCATCGGCCAGTCGGTTCTGGAAGAGAAGATTTTTTTAGGTTTTTATCATATATGGGCATGGCGGCCATGTTGGTCATGTGACCAAAACCATTTGAACAACTTTTCGTTCCACCTTCCTCTGGATGTCACATATGAAATTTGGTTACAATTTGCACAGCAGTTTAGGAGGAGAAGTCGTTTGAAATTGTGGACGGACGACGGATCGACGACGGACGACGGAGCCTTACCATCCTATAAGCTCCCCCGGAGCCGCTGGCTCAGGTGAGCTAAAATCATATTACATTTCTGATATAATCTATTTCGGATTTGCGAAATAAGTTCTTGAAATTTCTATAAATATTCGGCCAAGGGTTAAAGAGTTAATGCTAAAATATCGTATTTTGGACTACATTGTATTGCTATGAAAAGGGCTGTAACTCTGGGAGAGAAGGCCCATAATCCCAATTCAAATGATCTACTTAAAATGATGACAATAATATCTCCCTAAAGTTAACCAGCTTAAGATAATGCTGTTGTAGTCTTTAAAGTATGACCGAAAATCATTTAGAATTGCAGAATTCATAATCAGTTTGTCCTGGTTGTTTCAGTGAGTCATTTGCATGGAGGAATATTAAGAAAAAGAATGTATTAAACAATTTCTAGTTATAGGTTTTCATCTTACTAGCATTTTCAGAATTTTTATCAATTAGTTGGGCCAAGGGCCTAATACCACAAAATAAGATGGATTTTCGAGCGTATATCAGAAGTATAAGCCTTTTACAAGACACCACTGGTTCAAGCTAACACATTCTGTTTTGTGTTAAATATTATTTATTAATAGCATGTTAATCAATGTTGTTACTATTACGAAATATATGTCTCTATTTAGGTAACTAAGATTTTTAAGCACCTGAAAGTTGGGGTTGGTGTGTCAACGGTAAAATCTCATAAAGCTTGTGCTTTTCAACATTCAAGACATTGTGAAATTAAAAAGAGTGATCTTATTTTCTGACATCATGCTGTATATAAATCATTAGTGCTTGCAACTTTATAGAAATGCCTGTTTGTCATTATTACTTCTCATTTAGTGACTACATCTAGTAAACCACTCTCCTGAAAGTTGACCAATTTTCTTGGAATTTGGTGAAAATGTGAATAAGTAGCTGTTGTTCAGAATCAAATAGTTTCTTATAAAATATAGGCGATATTACATATATAGTTGCTGGTTGTACAGCACGGATCTTTTCGGTATCTTGAAAAGTAATTTTAAATATATTGTAGTTCTTTACCATTTTTTGTAGACGTTTTATTTCCAATTTCATCTTACTTTGCGAATCTGCTCAAATTTCGCATTTGGTTAATAAAAGGGTATATAAGTCACATCATTCGACTGACTGGCAAGTGTCAAAATTAACACAGTGTTGTTCAGTGACGAATATACTGACAGCATATCAAAGTTGTGTATTTATTTCATAAGAAGCTAGAAATTTGCTGGCTAAACTTTGGTAAAATTCTCAATTATTTCCGTCGTACTAAACTGACATTTAATTTTAGTGTTGTATGTGGGCTCGATGTCAGGATGTTCTAAAGTCATGGATTTTCCTGGCAAATCACTCGCGTCTATGCCAGACTGGGTCATCAACAGCGATGACAAAGTGCAAATACAGTGCTCTGCTGGTAAGTTGATTATTGCATTAAACGGGCTTGGTTAAGCAAAAACCAGCCCATCTTGCGGATTAACCGCAAGCACGGGAGATCCCAATCGGATCATTCGACTTATACTGACTCACGGAGTGGCAGGGACGTGCCTTCCTTGCGAAATTGGGCGCCCTAGCTTTATGTCATTTTCTTTATCTCTGTTATGCGTGCGCACGTGCATGTGTGAAAGAGCTTAACTAATCTAACTTTTGCACCGTTTCTGTATGCTATCCTTTTCTGGATCCAGCGTTATGCAGGAGAAGTTTATTTGATTCTATATTTTTATTTGTGCGCGCGCACGTTTTTAATACCACATTTAAGGACTATAAGGGACAATTGAAGGCTTTATTCTGTATATCCCAGTACTTGTCATGGGCAAAATGTCTATGACAGCATCATGGATATGCATAAATATACAGAATATACAGATACATACACCTCGTCGCTTTTGTTTTAGCTGGACAGAGCAGACACTTCTCAGCCGTGTTCTACAAGAATGTAACACACTGGATTCCTTTCCGGACCTTCGAAGAAAGGTAAGTAAGTTCATATTTTCTGTAATTTCCCAAATTATTTGGAGAAAATACCAATGCAAAAAGTGCAGATCCAGGTCAGACCTCATTCCAAAAAGTAGTCTTTGACGACAGAAAACGATACAGAAGTTGCTGTTTAGATGAAGGTGAATGGGTGCACTTCCAGGGGAAGCGACTTTGCCATTTTCGAGTTCTCTTCTTTGTACTGGAGATGGTATGGACTGACTCAGTGGCAGGAGGTTCATGTTCAATTCAATCTGCAGTTTTTCAGTTTTGCCTCCCTTCCCAAAAAGGGTCGACTCCTTATATAGAGGATCTTACATGAGTGCTCATGTATTATTGAATTTATTAAACGAGTTGGGGAAAAAGATAAGATGCGAGGCTTTGCCGAGCATCTTATCGGTTTTCCCCAACGAGTTTAATAAATTCAGTAATACAGGAGCACGAATGCATGATTCTATTTATCATATGACACTAAAATCGCATTTTATCAGCAGAATTTGCATTAAAACGTCACAATTTCGCCATTAGAAAACGCGACGTTTTTATGGACGTCAACCTATAACGTTACGACGTAATTTGCATATTTAATCCACTAGTAGATTATCGCATTTAATGCATGGCTTTATAACACTTGCAGAACCGACGTCATATGATAAAAGGAAATACTGTGCACACAAACTTTTTTACCTTTCTGCTCACTGTTCCTGGTAAACAGTACATTTGTCGTTCTCGAATCAGATACTTGCAAAAACGTTGCAAAACCGCTTTCAAAAGTCTCTACGTGCAGGGCTGTTTGTGAGTATTGGTACATGTATTCTGAAAGACTGTGACAATTTTTTAAAACAAAAATCACAAACAAAAATCAAGCGTATCAAGGCTGAATTGGTAAACCTGCTGTACCATAGCCTATCTTCAAACACCACTGGACAAACAACATGAACATGGAGTCTCCTACCCGGTTGCTGCAAAGTTTGCATCAAGACGAAGTAGGTATAATTACTCTACTATGCCCTTCCGGGATCGGAAGGTAGCTTACCTGTTTAAGAAGTATCTTGCCCAGTATAATACTGTGACTGCTGCTTTCCATGCCCGTAAGGGATCGCAAATTTCGGTACTACCCGTGTCCTCATTACATGTAACTTTGATGTGTAGTTGAGTAGGTCTCCGGTTTCGCCTATTTACTCTTTACCACACCCCGCACAGACAATTACGTAAATAACATTTTGTACATCGCATGAAATGTTAGTTACTACTTTTATAACTCTGTCGCATTTAAATTTGAATTCCTCACCTTCAATTAAATGAATACAAAGTTTCTTATTCCGAACGTACAGGAAATTAATTCTTGTTCTGACATTACTTTATTACTGTAGTGAATGGGCATATATACCTCTACTGGACATTAAAACTTGAACCATACGCTGAGTTTATATATTCGAGGCTGACAAACTACTTGGGGGTTATCTCAAATTTAAAAGAATCCTAGTCACAATTCATGCATACAATAGCCGAAATACAGATCAGCCTGCGCCTTCGTGCAAGCCTGTAATGAATGCCACGCCAGTGTATAGGGATGTCCAAGGTGGTCCTTAAATCACAACGTGAGAAGAAATGAACGGATGGCTATGAAATTTGCCATAGATCAGCCTGCGCCTTCGTGCAAGCCTGTAATGAATGTCACGCCAGTGTATAGGGATGTCCAAGGTGGTCCTTAAATGAACGGATGGCTATGAAATTTGCCGATACTAATTGCCAGCATGTGTGTTGCAGGTTTGTCCTTTAGAACAGTATTTTTATATCAGGACGATGGGACATTGATAGTAAAGTCTGGGTGCAATCTAGCCCCATTTACGGTCGGAAAGATTTCGCTTCTCGTGCATCTCTAACCCGGGACCGTTAGATCGGCAGGCAAGCGCTGAACCTACTGATGTGGATCATCATACAGAGATATAATGATGCATATGTCATTTGGGCGTATTGTTTGTGGGCTGTTAGATTTCCATTCTATCGTCATAGCATAAATTATGGTCCAGTCATGTCATTTCGCTGCCTGTTATTGTTGATTGAAAAGTATCAGGTACTGACTACGACTGAGGGAGTTTGCCAGTAAGTAAGGAACCTGTCGTCTTCAAACGCAAGCCAAGCGCTCTGGACAAACGATCGTTGTTATCTCATAAGTTTGTGCTAGCATGGAGTGGATGGTGGTGGTGGTTGGAGTTTGGGTTTAACGGCTCTTTTAGATAGTATTCCAGTCTCTTCGAGCTGCTTCCAGAGAGAGCAAGAAAGAAAAGGTATATGTAGGATAGTTGAGACTAGGATAATCCAAACAAACCCCATCCCGCACCTGCTGCAGGCCGACCGGCCCTTGCCCTACTATTAGCCAAATTAGAAGAAGGCCACGGCATTGAATGTTCAACAGCACCATCGCCCAAACCGACCACCCCTAACAAGGAATGGAAAAATCACGCAACATAAATCATGAGCGACTAACTTAATTTGTCATGGTTGAAATATAGGCTGACAACCGATAATACCAACCAACAGTGGACCTATCCGGTACTGTGCAAAGTGGCTGTACTATGTCGACCGCTAATTCGGTCGAAAGCTATACCAGTCACGGTAAATGATACTGTTGTAAATGGGCGTCGACCGGGCTGGTATTGCTGTCGATTGTCCCAGTCGACAACCACTTTTGCATGTGCGGGAACTGATTGGCTAGGTCGACAACCAGGTTGGGAAACTGGTATCACCCTCGAGATTAATTGATCTTCCTCATTTTTGTTTTCTTTTCTCTCGACCACATTCCTTTTCTCTCTCTCTCTCTCTCTCTCTCTCTCTCTCTCTCTCTCTCTCTCTCTATTCAACCATAACCCAACCTACCAGCCAACCATTCATTTATCCATCATTTTATCTGTCTTTCCATTCCTCCTCCATGTTACCTACCTCCCTAATCTGGCCCAGCGGATACGTATCGTCAAATGACGTCGTGATGACTTCGGTGCGACGTCATTTCGTAGAACCGACGTCAATACGACGTCATGTGCCTGCTGGTGTCTATCTGTCTATCAAGGAGCTCCGGTAGCTTAGTAGCTTAAGCAGTGGCCCGCTGATCTAGCGGTCCCTAGTTCGAGCCCCGCTGTTGGCGGGAATCTTTTCAATCGTAAAAGGAGTTCCATGGACATAGCCTTTCATTTTCATCCACCCATTGTCCTGATATGACTAAAATACTGTTAGAAAGGACGTAAAATCGCAATTCATCCATCCATCCATCAATCTACATGTATTTATTTATATATCTACCTATTGATCGATCGATCGATCGCCTAGCCATCCATCTATCTGTGCAGAAGTGCAGGCTTATTATCGTCTTCGCTGTTCGCACGAGCTTTAAAACGTTTTCTCATACCATGTGCCAAGTATCAAGCTGTAGGCAAACCTGTCTTATGAATTGGTTCACTCCCAGCGGGCAGATGACGTCAAATTTACGTCATATTGACGTCGATGCGACGTCACCACGTCGCATCGACGTCATTTCAACGCCATTTCAACGTCATGTGCCTGTTGGGCTGTCATGCTTTTTGTGACTTCCTGTTTTATTCTAGGCAAAACGTTGCCCTTTCAAACTGAGAAAAAATTCGAACCTCCATAGGTTGCTTTTTCCCCTTATGGTTTGACCCTTAAGTAAAAAGCGAGGCAAAAGATACAAATGGCAGATTTGCTTCCCCTGAAAGTGTACCCGTGCATACAGGCAGTCAGGTCAGAGTCTTTGCTGTTCGCACATTATGCTCGGATCTTCAGGAATCTTACAAGCACAAAGTGAAGTGTTCTTTTTTGTTGTTGGTGGTGTTATTGATTTTTACCATTAGGCCGATCTGGGATTTCTGTATTTATTTAATCAGGCTATTCGTACTGTATGAAAATGGAGCCTCAGTATGTTAAGCGCTGGCCTGCTGATCTAGCGGTCTCGGGTTCTAGCCCCACCGGAGGCGGAGATCATTTCAATCATAGACTGGCTCCATTGCTTTCATTATCACCCACCCATCGTCCTGATATGACTGAAAAACTGTTAAAAAGGACGTTTATTCGCAAGTCATCCATTCATCCATAGTGTCTGAACATACTGGTGTCCTAAAAATAATGCATGAAGTTACAGACAGACAGACAGACGGTCTGCCAGACAGAGACAGGCAGACGGCCTCTCAGGGTAGGTAAGGTAGGATAGGGTAAGGTAGGTAGGTAAGTAGGTAGGTGAACGGAGAGACAGACATACAGACAGTCAGAGGGTAGGGACGTAGGCAGGTAAGAATGGTAGGTAGGAAGGTGACTAGATAAATGGATGGATGGATCTTTCAGATGAACTGAGCGCTGATTCAAATTAGATGACTTAATTTTGTACTAATAACGTGGCTGAACAATAAAATACCAAAACAGCAGGTTTATCTATATTGCGAGAAGGACGTGTTTACTTTCGATTTCGATCGTGTGTTTATAACGTGTACGATGAGCAGACACTGGATTCTAATGTCGGCAAAAGCGTAGCTACATGTACCTGTACACAAATACGCAGGTGCGTATTAAAATTTTGTCAAACTGACAAAATTCCAACACGCTCAGTGTGATTTCCGCTAGTGCGCCCTTGCTCGGCACAAAAACATGTATTTATGTATTTTGCCCTTGTTAAGACATGCACATAAGTACAGTCTGATCACGATACTCGCTGTTCCTTATATATTGAACAGAGCTGTATGCATTTAGGATTTTTGGCTGGATAATCTACATGGCTGATTTGATATGTAAGTGTTGGAAGCCTTCTCTGAAGGAACCAAGCGGGCAAGTGTCGAATCAACGTGGATGCAATGTCGACATTACTACAACGTTTGAACCATTGTATAAACTCTGCCAACAAGGTTAAGGTACATGTAAAATGTTAGGAAACTGAAACTCACGCAGAAACCAAACAACGTCGCATAAACGTCGAGACAGATTCAGCGACTTCATTTCAAAACGAGTGCAGACTGTCTGGTATGCATTGCTACAAAGGAAGTCGTCGAATCAATGTCCTTGCAACGTCGTCAACGCAACGTCCATTCGCCATTTCAGTGTTTCGTCACTCTCAAGAATATAGTAAGTATATGGTAACAAAGGAGCGTTTGGGGTTCTGCCAATGTCAGCATAGGCATGTCAATGCCGTTCAGAATTTCAACATAGGCACCACTGGCTCTACCGTTGGTACCAAAGGTACCAATATTGCCAACAATTGGCTGCCAGTACTGCAGACAACAAACGGCGTGGGTTACATTACAAACGCCGGAAAATTGCGTCGTTCAATATGGCGATTTAGTGGAGCCTTCATAAACGCTTGAGTTGTGACAGAAGAAAAATTGTTCCCGACAGTGATGAAAGCAAATTAGAAAAACTAAAATTTTCTAATTACAGGAAAAAATGGCTCTGCAATAGTGCCAATGGCGCCATTGGCTCTACCAATAGTTGGCTGCCAAAGGTCACCTGTTCAGGGTTTTACGGTTACCAATGGCACCATTGGCAAATCGCCAATGACAGCACTGGCAGAACCCTGAATGTACCCAAAGTTCATCACTTAGCTTAACCAAGGATCAGGCAACTTTCAAAACAGCGTCTTGCTGGCGTATCAACTTTGATAAGCTTCAAACGTTTTGTATAGCAAATTATTTGCAGCGTGCACAGAACCTATCAAATGCTATATTGCCACGGCGTTTTCAGCTGTTGGGAACTTTCCGTAATGCCGAATCAATTATGTTGACTAAATGCACATGCCCTGGCCAGACTGCACATGTATACATGTACACCGGGAAAGGCTGGGGTAGTATATTTGCTTTTGTTAGCCCATTAAATTGTGGGTAATCTCAGCCCGCCCCAGCTCCCGCCTCCCAAGTCTCCCCAACCCCCCTTTTCTTTGAAAGTCTGTTACATGTATTTGGTTGACTCCATTTCTTAGTTTTAGGGGTTTCTGGTTACCACTTTTATTGTATTTTGTATAAATATTCCGTTTATCCTGACCACGCATTATGCGGCGTCTGAACTGGGTCTACACTGTTCGCATATGTCGCCAAAACGGTTTACCAGTCTAAAAAGAGTTAATTACTCTACATATTATGACAACTTGTAATTATCCAAATTTTGAATGATATTTAATTTACTGGCAGGCCTTGATCGGATCATAGATGTTCGTCTGTAAAATCAGCGTGCCACTGCGTCGACGTTTAACAGGATCTGCTGTACATATGCGACCAATGACGACTCAGACCTACCTGCGCGTCTGTACACGCAGCCTGATGCGACTTCGTTTTTGTTTCCAACAGATATCACTGACACATATGTTGCATGTATACACATACATAAGCATGCTGCATGTAAATGCTGTTTCAGTTTCGGCATAATGTTCATACAATGTGCAAGAATCCCGTTTGTAGTTTAATTCCTCCTCCAGCAGGAATCGAAGACGGACTGCTAGCTTATCAGGACAGCCCTTATCCCACTGAGCTACCGGGGCTCCCAACAGACTGGTACTGAAAACCTGTATATTCATTCAGTAGTACAAAATAGCCGAGTCAAGTTGTGTGCCATACACTGGTAAAGCAACCCTTAACGTCAGATAAGAGCGCAATTCCAATGACAAATGCTGACATCACGTGTCATTTTCCATCATGACGGAGACGTTTACACGGCTAGATCCCGCTTTGCGATATTCAGTCCTACATTATGGGCTGACGATTTAGTTTGAGTGGTGCTATCACAAGCTGTCTTCAACCAATCAAAATGGAAGAAAAAAATCCCTGGCGGGGCATTGTCGTTGAACAAATAGCTAATTCAGTATCAGCAAAATGAAAATATAAATAACACCACGTTTATTTATATTTAAAGAGTTTTTCTTTCCAGACGAGAAAGAACGACATGCATCGTCTTTTTGCCTAGATGTCCTAATGTAGCTAAAAAGCTGTCAGCGTCAAATCGACGTTGATGCAACGTCATGATGTAAATATGATGTTGCAACGACGTAGATACGGTTTTCATTCAATCCTGCAAATGGCGTCGTGTAAAATTTTACCTTACGGTGCGTGCCTTTAAGAAAGACTCAGATCAGCTTGCGCACCGGCGCAGACTGATCAGTCTTCCTGGTTTGATGCATATGTAAAGACTAAATAGGATTGAGTGTTTGCTCGTCGCTAATGTCCTAAACTCCCTGTTCGTACGACGCAATTCGGCACCACAATCGATGCGATGTATACCTTTGAAATGTCCCCGTACCTAGAACGTCCGATCTCAAATGTACAATGTCAGCCTGGGTAAACTTTTAATGTCCACTAGCGCCTTGCTGTAGAAGAGACGTTCTCAGTTAAGCTGGGCCATTAGCTATTATTTTTGTCCTTCGTATTACCTTTCTTTAAATTACAAAATAACGGTCCTGTTTACCCTCTGACAAGTAGCCCTCTGTCTAAAGAAGTAGATAAAAGTATCAAAACATGCATGCGTTTTGTTAGACATTTTTAACACTGGTTCGAATAATGATACCCTGGTTTAAAAGGCGACGTTTTCAAATGTCGCAATATTGCCTTTGTATAGATATGAACGCCGCACGGCTAAAAACGATAAATCGCTGCTTAAAATCGAGTTCCATTATTAAATGGATGATTTCTTATATATTTCCCCACTTAAGCAATATCTAAAGGGTAGTTTTTGCTACGAAATGAGACTGGGAACTAATGTCGCAAATTTTATGTAACCTACGTCACAGCGCTAAATTCGTGATACATGTATTAACTAAAATGGCCCAGCATCATAAAACTTACAAGATCGCACGAAGAAATATGTGTTTAGTTTATATCATTTGTGCAGATTTGATCCATTATGTATATTTTACTCGATTTCAAAGTACATTACCCGAGCATTTTTCTTTAAGAATGTAACCTTACGTCACGGGCTTTTCTTAAAACTGAGCAAAGCAATCGCTCTGAAACTCATGTGCAAAAGCCTGCCTAGTAACAGCTACAAGATGGTGTGCTTAGATTTCATGCACTGAAACATTAAATGGACAAAAACGTTAAAAAGTTTGTATTGTAACCTACTCCACACGTAACCTACGTCACAACGTCACTAAGATCACGTTTTGAAAGCGTTGACGTCATTTGATTAAGCAGCGCTTCATAGAAAACCCCTTTCTTCCAGAAAAGAAAAGAAAAACATTTTAAATTGAAACCAGCCAAAATAATCAAATGTCAGTAGATTGATAAAAGTGCAATGCTACGCATGTCAAAGAAATCGTATGCGACATCGTTCTTAAACGTATCTAAATAACGTCATAAAATCCGCCATTTTTTAATTGTTAGGGTATGTCTCTAAACATGGTTGGTATTCCATAATCTTAAACTATTATCTGAAAATGTTTTAAAGCTTTGAAGCAGATATCATGAGCATTATGGTCGTGATTTGTTCTTGAATTCTGGCATGGTTGTATATATGGCCATTTTTGTCCGCGAATGGCCCAGCTTAACTGAGAACGTCTCAGAAGCATGCTTTTATGTTGACGTGATTAGAGTGGTGGACTGTTGTTGCTAGTTAAGCAACGTTTGGCTCGGTTAGTACCTGGGTGGGTGACCCAGGTGGAGCCTTTCCTTTAAATCTCCAGCTATATAGTATAGTATAGCCCTGTGTCCCCGGCGAGACATATAATACAATTAAGAAGTAGCAGATAGCTCGGATATCATGCCACAAGACAAAGCACATTTTGTGATCCTTTTGACAAAGGTGATCTGTTTTATACATTTATTTTGCAGATTGAAGAATGATACTGTTAATTCAGCCCTTGTATCAGTTTCTATGTTCCCTGACGCACCGATGAAACTTAACAATCCGATAGAATTGGCATTCAGCGTCGTTCATGTGAGATATTTCTTCTTTTCTTCAGTTGGTTTCTATACAGTGTTTTGTAATTGTTTTACACTTTTCTGGCCTTCTTTACGAAGCGTGTGCGTTGCCGAAACGAAACTCTGGTTTGCGGGCCAAAATTCCCGTTTAAAGCGAGATTCTATCCGAGACTTAATGGAATTCTATTCCACACAGTCTTTTATAATCATCATTCTACCATCCTGATATGACTGAAATACTGTTCTGTTGAAAAGGTCGTAAAGCTGTAAACACATCCATTTTTCCATTACCCTTCTTTTACCATGATTTCCGCAATGTGGCATCTTAAAGTTGACGAATCGGGTGAAGAGATCCATGCAAAGTCGTGTTCTGCTCACAGACCATTCTATTTTGTTCATTGTAATATTCTCTGACATTGTATTGTTTCGAGCCTGTAATAATATATTTGTCAATGTTCCCTCCACAGACAAACATGAAGGATCCAAACTGCTCATACTGGAAAACTGATGCAAAGTAAGTGTTTAATTATCTAGGATATTATAATTTGCTGAGCTCGTTGGAAAGAGAAAATTAATCTGTACTTTAAGGATATTCTTAGCGTCGTGTGGTAAACGTAAATAACGGTATTCGCGAATGTCATTTGAAAATTTACGATTTTAAAAGATAGCTTGTAGGCACCCTATTTCCTGAACTAATGATAGAATTATTAGAGTAATAAAGCTCTGATCTGAATGAATTTTACCTAGACCCCACTTTCGAAACAAAATCATAGGACAAGTTAAGAGGTTACATTAGCTTTCAAGGTCACAAGAGGACTTAGAATGTTAAAATTTTCCTTGCCTTGATAATAGCTCTTGAACCAGGCAGTGGATCACAAAACTTCCATAACTGCACATGTACCACTACGACAAGTTAAAGACCTAAATAGGTGATGGTAAACTGGACTTTATTTTCTAGAATTCGCCCTTAAAACTAGGATTTACTATATCTCCTGAACCAATGGTTGGATTTTCACCAAATTGCCCACGTACATATTTAGACGAGTCAAACTTTAAGTTAGATTTTGTGACCTTGACTCCATTATCAGGGTTACAGGAGGATTTTCCTTACAAGGTAAAGATATCTGTTGAACCAGTTGATGTATTTGCACCACAGGTGCATGAATATATATTTGGGACAAGCCAAAGGGCTGATTAGGCGTTGGTGACGTTGATGCCATGTTAACAGGGCACAGGAGGACTTAGAATTTAACAGATTTCTAGGTCTACATGTTAACCTAGCAACAAAGCTAGTTACAAAATGACATTGGATAAACTGCACCGCATCATGAGTAAAATTTTTTATAGTTTTATTCCCTATCTCATAATAATTATAAAAAAACGATATGGATCTTTTTCTATTATTTAAAAAAAAAACGTTCAAATATTAGGAAAGATTACAAAAGTACCTTAAGTTTATCACAAGAGGAACGAAGTGGAAATCGATATTTTAATTGCCATTATGATGTAGATGATTTCCTTTCAATCAGAACATTATTTTCTTATTCATATGTATTGAAAACAAAATATTGTTCCAATTGTATAGCCGATTTTCTTTCTTAAATACTGATCCAATTATTTCCAAAGGTCCTTTAAAAGGGTATATAAACTAGTAAAAACTTAAGACACAGATCAGACGCCACAGAATGCAGCGTCTGATTAGAGTCTTACCTGTTTGCATTAAAATAAGACTCCTGAACAAAAACGTTTGGCCGGATCATTAACAGGGTGTGAGTGAGTGGTGTAAATTTGACAAAAACATGAGAAAATTTCCAAACACACCAACTGTTTGGGCTAGGCTGCTATTTTCATAATAACTCAGGACAATGTATGTATAGCACATGACGTTTTAGTCAACCGATATGCCAACTTTTGTTTTCATGGTAACTGTTCGTAAATAAAAACCAGGGGACCAATGGTCCTGTAGCTCACCTGACACCTTCTGTCAACAGACACAATTTGTAATTTCGCTTATTTGTTACAAATTTGAAATCAATAGCTTAAAATGTGTACATATTTTAATTTTAAAATCTCAGTGACCTTGAGCAAAGTTCAAAAAATGACCTTGACCTTTGATGACCTTGTCTTCATGTATTCATTTAGTTAACCATATTTTCCAATTATTATATCTAGGCTTAAAAAATCCATGAAATCAACTGTTTAAGTATTTCTCATTTAAAGGCATAACATACCAAAGTTGACCTTGCCATAAATTAGGTCAATAATTGATTGATTGATTTTGTTGCTTAACGTCCACGGTAAACAACTATGGTCATGTCGGGACGGTCAGTTAACCTAACCACACTATTCCTGGGCAGGCTTAGACCTCCTAAGCGGTTACCCAGTACTACATACAGGCCAATGCACCGTCATGATTGTACAAACTATGATGGGCCTTAGTCCTCAATGCTATATACCTTGCAACGTGGTCATTGTGCCTTTGGTTCTGGAGAAGATTTTTGAAGGAGTTTAACCATATATGGGCATGGTGTCCATCCTGGTCATGTGACCATGACCAGGTCAACAAACTTTGGTTCTTTTAACCCAGTGAAGCTCCGTATGAAATATAGCTTCAACTAGCCCAGTGGCTTCAGAGAAGATGTTTTAAAATGTTGACAGGCAACAGAATCACAGTTAACTTGAACAAAGGTCATAAATAAGGTCACACTCAATGCACAGTCCTAATTTGTATGAATTATGATGGGCCTATGTTCCAACTGCTACATACCAAGTTTCAAGGTCATAGGCCTTTTGGTTCTGCAGAAAAAGATTTTTGAAAGGGTTTTACCATATATGGACATGGCGGCCAGCTTGGTTATGTGTCCCAGATTTCGGGAACCAACTTTCGTTCCCCCATCCCACTAAGACTCCATATGCAATTTGGCTTCAAGCGGCCCAGTGGTTTCAGAGGAGAAGTTGTTTGAAAATCTTGACAACAGATGGACGGACAGAATGACCTTGACCTTTAGTGACATAATATCTTCATTTGTTCATTTAGTCGACCATGTATACCAAGTATTGTACCTTAGACTTAAATAGTTTCTGAGAAATCCACTGTTAAGCGGATTGTTCATTTAGTTGACCATAAATACCAAATATTCTACCTTAGACTTAAGGTATTTAGATACACAGTTACTCTGTATTGACTTGTTAAAACACATAACAGAGTTATTGTTCATGGTGAAATCAATCATCTATGGAATATATACACACACTTACAATGTCTACCATAAGGATCCTAAGTTTTCGGGCAGATACGCCTGTACAAACGGTGGAAACCGTGATCAGACTGTTCCTTAGGAACCAGAATGATCAAGGTCTTTACAATTTCAATTCCATCTGCGCATTTTTGAGGCATAACTCTATGGCAGACCCGGAACAACAGGAAAATAAATAACAGGGCAAGGACCGGCTGTGCTTGCAGCAGGTGCAGTATTTGGGCAGTCTTTTTTGGGGGGATATTTTTGAACTTAAACATTCTTTTTCTAGGAAACAAAACGGTGAAATGTTTGTGTTTTCGTTTTATTCTGTATCATACAATGTAAGTTTTACTAAAACAATATGCATAAGCATGCCCCATCTATTGAATATACTTTTCATGACGTTTTTCATGAAATTCAATTTTCTTGCATTGTTATAAAAAAATGTAAACATATACTTATTATCAAGACAAATGCAATTTTTCTTACCAGTTTGTTTCAAATACCCTATAGTAAAGATTATATGATTTGCAGAAATGAAAGTGCGTCCATGTGCTAGAGACATGAATTTTAATGGAAAATGTGTAAAAAAAAAAATGTATAAATACAAAAGTTTGTTTTTTAGGAAAACAAAACGGTGGAAAATTTTCTTTTCTTATCCAAATGTTTTATAGCCCTTTGGGTTATTCAGCTGGTATAATGAAATGAATGCCTCACCAATATTTTTATTCACTATTCGTCTACCTTAAATAAGTTCTGAGAAATCCACTGTTTAAGCGTGTTCCCATATAAAAGCCTAAGGTACCGAAGTTGACCGTGTCATAAATTAGGTCAAGGTCATTGCAAGGTCATCATTTGTACAAACTATGATAGGCCCGCATGCCCGATGGTACATACCAAGTTTCAAGGTCATTTTTGAAGATTTTTGAAGGGTTTTTACCATATAAAGGCATAGCGGCCATCTTGGTCATGTGACCCCGCGTACAAACTTTCGTTCCCCCATCCCACTGAGACTCCATATGAAATGTGGCTTTAATCGGCCCAGTGGTTTCATCAGAGAAGATGTTTGAAAATCTTGACGACGGATGGACGGACCAAATAACCTTGACCTTTAGTGACATAATATCTTCATTTGTTCATTTAGTTGACCATGTATAACAAGTATTGTACCTTAGACTTAAATAGTTTCTGAGAAATCCACTGTTTAAGCATTTTTCCATATAAAAGCCTAAGGTACCAAAGTTGACCATGTCATAAAT
The DNA here is from genome assembly GCA_963989385.1 of Ctena decussata. Taxonomy (NCBI): domain Eukaryota; kingdom Metazoa; phylum Mollusca; class Bivalvia; order Lucinida; family Lucinidae; genus Ctena; species Ctena decussata. The sequence continues at coordinate 19,405,378 of OZ022498.1, forward strand.
TAGGTCAAGGTCATTGCAAGGTCATCATGGGTATGAACTATGATGGACCTGCACGCCGGATGCTACATACCAAGTTTCAAGGTCATAGGCCTTTTGGTTCTGGAGAAGAAGATTTTTGAAGGGTTTTTACCATATATGGGTATGGCGACCATCTTGGTCATGTCACCCTGGCCTCGCGTACAAACTTTCGTTCCCCCATCCCACTGAGATTCCATATAAAATTTGGCTTTATTCGGCCCTGTAGTTTCAGAGGAGAAGATGTCTGAAACTCTTGACGACGAATAGATTGACAGAATGACCTTGACCTTTAGTGACATAATATCTTCATTTGTTCACTTAGTCAACCATGTATACCAAGTATTGTACCTTATACTTAAATAGTTTCTGAGAAATACAATGTTTAAGCGTTTTCCCATATAAAAGCCTAACCTACCAAAGATGACCATGTCATAAATTAGGTCAAGGTCATTGCAAGGTCATCATTTGTACAATCTATAATGGGCCTGCATGCCCAATGCTACATACCTAATTTCAAGATCATAGCCCTTTAGGTTCTGGAGTAGAAGATTTTTTGAAGGGTTTTTACCATATATGGGCGTGGCGGCCAGCTTGGTCATGTGACCCAGATATCCGGAACAAACTTTCGTTCCCCTGACCTAGGTAGGCTCCATATGAAATATGGCTTCAATCGGCCAAGTGGTTTCAGAGGAGAAGATGTTTGTAAATGTTGACGACGGACGGACGACGGATGCCTGGTTATACTATAAGCTCACCTATGAGCCTAAAGGCTTAGGTGAGCTAAAAAGCATCAAATAACATCTCTGAAACTAGCTAGCCAATTTCAACCAATTTCCATGTTTAGCAATGATTTATTCAATGAAGAGAAAAAAAACGAAATTGATTGTGTTCCGAAATTCAAGGTGGCCGCCATAAAGTTCATAAAAAGAAAGAAAGCATACAAATGTCAGCTTTTCCAAAACGAAGCACCACGTTACTTCAAATGACATTGTGTCAGTATTTTGACGACTGCGCTTAACTTTGCCCTAAAAGTTTGAGTCCATTCAATAGAAAATTAGTCACCAGAAGGTGTATGGAGCCATTCAGCCAAAGTTCGATTTTCTTTCTTGTGTATGTGTTTATTATTATTATTATTATTATTATTATTATTATTATTATCTTTTCCAAGTACTACTTTTATAGTTTTTATTCGCAGTATGTCCAGGGGTCACGGCTCCTGGGCAACGGATGGTTGCCAACTAAAGACCTACGACAATGATATTGTGGTATGCTTGTGTGACCATTTAACAAATTTTGCGATTCTTATGAGTCATGCGGATCCAGAAGAAGATGTAAGTGTCAGGTTTCTTAAAATATTTGTGTTTTATTTATTTATATATATGTTATTTTTTTCATCATTATTTTTTTTCAATTCTGTTGCCATACCAGATTCGATTGAAATTTGGGTGTTGACTTCCTGTCTAAAACGAAATTGCATGAAGATTACGTGACAAGATATGACATTCAAACTGTAAAGCAAAATGTCTTAACGAATATTTGTCCGATGGACACTTGTTGTTTAAGATGAATTTGATACGTTTTCTAATTCATACAATTTTTAGTAGCTTAATATCCCCTACTTTTTGCGAACTGAAAATATTTCAAAACTGAGTGAAACGTTAATAAAATAATCAGAAAACGTGCATTAATTCATTATGTCATTTATAGCTTTTACCGCACTACTTAGGAAAGGACAAAAATAAGCCTAGCCTACGTCCAATCCTTTGAGTCATATATGTTTGAGTCGTCAAAAAAATCTTATAGATAAATAAATCCTTTTCCAACTTTTCAGTCAGAAGCTGATGTGGCTGCTCTTAGCAAAATATCCCTTGCTGGCTGCATTATATCCATGTTTTGTCTGCTAACTACAGTTGCTGCATACATCATATGCTGGGGGTAATTATATAACTTTTATCCTCATGACTTCCATTTTTTTAGGATGGAAGAACGACTAAGCGGCATTACATCCTATTCATCAGTATTAAATCTGCCGTCTATGCTAACCTTTCCATCACATTCTGAAAGAGTATGAAACTTGCTTCTTTCGAAAACGATGTTGAGGACGCTGAGTGAGAGAAGGCATTGGTGCCTAACTCCATCTGCAAGTTTAAACCAGTTTCTCGTGCTGACATTCATCGGGACTGCTCTTGTAGTCTTGTCGTAGAAGTGCTCTTTGGCACGAACTAGATTGGTATCGATCCTGTACTTCCTCATACCTGTCGATAAGACCGCATGCCACTCCATGTCAAAGTCTTTCTCGAAATTAGAAAATACGTAAGGATTTTGCTTGGGTCGAATGTACGTCTCAAATAGGATTCTGAATGAGGTTGACGATCTGTTCCGTATTGCTCCTTCAAGCTCAAAACCGCACCTATTTAGGGGGCAGTTATCTCTACAAGGTTGACGATCTGTTCTGTGGTGCTCCTGCCAGCTCTAAAGCTCACCTATTTTTGGGGCAGTTATCTCTACAGCATTGGGTTTAAGTCTATTCAAGATGACTTATAGCATGACTTTGCTCGGATGGTTGATGATAAAGATGTTTTTAAAGTTCTAACAGTCCCATTTAGGGAGTGTAGTAATCAGAGACTGAGTCATGGGGCAGGTCATTCCCCTGATATCCAAATCTTGTCACTAATCTTTGTTTCAACATCAAATATAGTCTTCCTGCCTACTCGAACAAGCTCTGCTGGAAAATTATCAACTCCCGCGGACTTCCCCTTTTCAAATGCTAATACTGCAATCTCAACCTCCTTACGAAGTATCGGATATGAATAATCTTTTGGGCGCTAATTTGCATTGTGTCCGCAACTCGTCTGACCAAAATGTTGTCCGTCTGGTGTTTCTTCTGTTAGACTTTCCCTAGTCTTGTCCTCGATAGATGTGGATCTGTTCGGCTTCTCTGAAGTTAGATCTTTCACCAGCTTAAAAACCGTGAGTAAATTTTAGTCTCACTGAGTCCATCACTGTCCAGCTGCATATGACACAACCCGAATTATGCCATATATAACCCACCATCGTCAAGACCACGCTGCCGTTCAATTAGCTTTTGGAATGCTTCCGGCCATTGATGGCATTAAAACAACCGCCTATTGACCCATCTGGTTAGAAGACTCATGAAGATGGGATCTTCAGACTTTCAATGACTTGCCCAGTGCCCATAATATGTAGAACCAGACAATAGGACAATAGGACCTACTTGATAATTGGTGTCCCCCTTATACTAGCTGTTGTGCCAAGGGGAGTATGGCTCGTCTTGATCTTAAAACGTGACCTTTGAACTCAACTGGAGCTCTTCTTCCGCGGCAGTCGACTTTTTTCGTGGAAGACGTCCATCACTTAGTTTGATTGGTTTAAAAGTACAATCAACTGTCCATATCTTCCACTCCAAGTTCATCCAAAACTACTGATATCTCAAAGTAAATTTACTGATTCCAGACAATATACTTTGAGATATCAGTATTTTGAGATAGCAGTAGCTGAAACGTAAAAAAAGAATATATCCAGACTTTATTCTTTGATTAATAGCTTTCAGATATGCGTTTTCGAAATATAGAAAGTTGACTGTATGTCCTGATGTTTAGGTGTATACAAAAATTTCAGGGGAGGAGATTCTCACCAAAGAGTATTTGTCTCCAATTTTATTGGGACTTTTATTCAAGAAAACAAACTTGCTTCGAAAAATAAATTCTTTCCTGTAAGAGTTGTCCCCATTTTGAAAAGACTTTCTGTGGATATAGAGAACATCACAGAGCAATGTTTGGCAAAAACAAAAACATTGAGGTGTGTCTATTCACCTTAAATGGGTATTTAGAATTTTCGTGGCTACTTAGTGCTACATGTACCACGCTTCTCAAGTAGAGTTTTGTTAACCCAATAATGATCTGAATAATTATCTGAATTATTTGTTTTCAGAGCAATCAAGTCGGAAAGGTCTATGATTCTACTGCATCTATGCGTCGCTTTGCTTGTAGCGTATCTTCTGTTTCTAGCTGGCGTTAACCGGACTGAAAACAAGGTAGGCTATATTTCGCGTCGTCATTTGGATTTTAGTTCAAACTTACGAAACCCTAGTAGGGCCGTGAAGTATCTGTAGATGAGCTTTGGGCCGGTAGATGTGTGTAATCTTCATATGATCTCTCGGTTTTAAGATCACATGAAGAAAATACAAATCCCTACCAGAGTTTCATAAGTCTCAAGATATTTCCACATAAAACATGAAGCCACAAGACAACGCCCCGGTCCTTCGAGATACCTGGAGGCCTTCCATTTGCGTGGCTACATACAAAATAATTGCTACAATGAATACACAATTTAGTCTCCGAGTCCTTAAAGTCACCTGTGGATATCTCGTGGTGTTTGCAAAAGAGGAAATGATGTAACCAGTCTGCTAAGATGTGTAGGCTGTTCTCAGCCTTTGGCATGCCTTAAGCAAACTTTTAGCGTGACGCGGTCCATTTTGGAGCGGTAATGAAGGAGTTGCTGTTCCAACATTTTTAATAAGCTTTAGCTTCCGTTCTGATCCTTTAAATGTTCTCATGTTATGTAAATACATGTTGTATTGTGATGTTATGAAATAAAATATGTTTAAATTAACATTTTAAAACGATGAAAGGTACGCTCTTGAGGATGTCCATATTCAAGAGTGCAGTATGAATGGTTATTACCTTTAAAGTCGTACCCATATGCAAATATGCAACGGTTTAAGACAGCTTTTGACAAATTAAGTTGTATTGTTACACATTCTGGGGAACCAGCTCTGCCATTTTTTGTATGTGTCATTTATCAAAAGGGGTAAATTCTTGAAGACCACAGTTTGCTCCTTTAGAAGGAAATTCTTTCCATTAAGAGTGGACTTATTTATGAAAGTTTGCGTCGTCTGGGAAAACAAACAGGAAGTCACCAAAGCTGCTTCCTTTAAAATAATAGCAGTATACTTATACACCTCAATATTACGCAGTTGTCTGTATTTGTACATGCACAGGCAGATATGACCCTGATACCGTAGCTTCTCTTGAAATGGCGTAAATCTGTCTCTCGTTTAGTGCTAAGTTCAATTACATGTAATGGCATTTGTTTTTCAATCAAATTTTAGTATATTTCCTTACATAGCCTATATTAGTTCCTCGAGATGTGGCAGACTTAGTGCTATAGTGATAAACGCAACAAGTTTGGTATGTAGAATTCTTAGGACATACGTTTAGTAAAATAACACTTTTTTCAAGATGGCCGACATATAAAAATACGAATTATACCATATATAAAGGGAGATATAACAAATGGTTATATAAAATAATTGTTACCAAAATATATAAAATAAATTATATAAAATAATTATTACCAATAACCATTTTTTGTATAAATGGTCAGTGGGGGTGGGTTGCAGGGAGACGCGGGGAGGAGGCTCTTGTACAATAAAAAAATCTAAGAATTGGAACAGCTTAAGTTATTATCGTAATTGTCCTACAATGGAAAGTAAAAAGATAGACAATGATCATAATTAATACAATCAAATCCTATATCCAGCTCTCAAAACCAATAGGGAAAGAAGTACACACACACGAAAAACCTGACACAAGTGTACGAAAGACACGCACGGTAAACCGAATCAAACCACTGGTCATTCAGCTACCCTAATCAAAAACAGCATCAACATCTATTTTTATCTTTCTTATTTTTAACTTACAAAACAAAACAAAACAAAAGGTAGATTGGGTAGTAAAACAGATGACCAAACCGCCAAAGAACATAGACAAGCGGACATAGCACAATGTACATGTAACATCAAGAAACCACAACAGAAGTATTACCTTGGAACGGTCAGCAAAAGATTACTATGGGGGTCTTAAACATGTTTTACTGGTACCAAACCTCGCCCTCTGCTTCTGCAGTGGTTCGAAACATTTAGTTAGCTGTTTGGTCCGCGTAAAGGTTTCCAAACCCATCAATGAAACATCATCGGAAACAAACAAATCACGTATAAGGCCTATGATGAATCAAAGATGAGGATTCGACTGAAATAACGTATTGCAACACCAGGAGACCCCTGGGATGTCCAACAACACCACCAAAATACCGGAGCAAACGAAAACCATCAGTAAGACCCCGAATAACCACGCAACAAACAAGGCCCCAACCAACTAAACTAAGTAGCTTTATGTCGGTCCCATCATTGTGTCTGATACCTGACCAACCGGCTTGCAATTAAAGAGGGAAGCAAAGTTATTAACCATGACTGGGTTAATTATTTAACATGCAGTCGCTAGCATTACATTTATCTTACATAAATTCGTTCTATTTACATGCACAGTGCACACTGTTAAACATTTTTGAAGATTTTACGGTAGAATAATTAGCAACCAGCTGACAGTCCATTTTCCCGTTAATTTTACGGGCGTTTCCTTGTAGAAATGGTTGAAAATTACGATGTGATAGTGTTATGTTTACTAGTTACACTCGTAAATACCTATATAGTGTTGAAGGGCAATATGACCAAAATAACATCTGTTCAGTTCTATCCCATTCTGCTTGAATTTTTACGGCCGCCTGTAGAAATAACAGGAATAGAACTTGCCGCAGGTTGCCAGTTATTCTACCATAAAGTCTAGGGATTTTTTACAGTGCAGTAATACGTCTAAAAGATGCAGAAATAACAACAAAAAGTGTAGAACCTGATCAGAATTAGGAGCAGTCTGTTTCTTAGCTCAGACCTATCTGTCCCAGTACTTTGAATTTTACGATAATTGTGGATATGCTTTCCAAATGTGTTAGCATATTTTTTATTTTTATTAGACTGTTTGCACGGCTGTAGCTGTTAGTCTTCACTTCGTGTATCTGACGGTATTCCTGCTGATGTTAGTACAAGGTATCATCTTTGCTGTAACAGTTCTAAAGCCTTTAAGAAAGCAGAGGTTTGGATGGCAGATGACTGTTGCTGCTTATGGTACGAATGCTTGTAACTGAGCTGCGACATGCCAAACCCAACAAAGAGGCATGTGCGCCCAACAAAGATTCAGATCAGCCTGGGCATCCGCCCAGTCTGATCAGAGTCTTCGCTGTACGCTATCTTTTAAGCACAAAGCGGAGATTCTGATTATACTGGGCGGATGCCCGGGCTAATCTGGATCTTCGCTGGGCGCACATGCCACTTTGTTGGTTTGTCATGTCGCGGCTCATACAATAATTCTTACGAAGCGTATTTAAAGCGACTCCTTATTCCGCGCTTCTTTTGAATGCATTCATACAATGATAAACGCAGACAAAATGTAGGAGCGGCGGTAGTGTAGTGGATAAGACGCTGGACTACCAATCCAGGGATCGCAAGGTCGATTCCCTGCTTCTTTGGTCTTTCGGATGAGACTAATACCGAGGTCTCGTCTCCGTATGACGTAATTGCTAGTGGGACGTTGAACCCGAGTTCACTCACTCACCAGACTAAATGTGCGTTGCTAAACGCCTTAAGATCCATTCCATGGAAAACCGGTTTTATCCTCCAGTCTGGTTGGGTGCATAAAGAGTGTAAACATAGTTCAAGTTGCTCCTGAGAGATGTGTTTGATCGAACACGTGCAATTGACCATTTATATAAACATCCCGTTAACACATTTATGCCTAGTGACCAAAAACACGATCACAGCGAGCACTGAAATCCCATATCCGACGCTGCAGGAAGCGAAGTATGATTAGGGCATACTCTTATAAGGAGAAGACTAAGGCAAACTATGCACACCTTATAAATAGAGGATCTTACACGACTGGTCATTTCATTCGAAATTTATGAAACTGGCTTTGGCGAGTTTCATAAATTTCATATGAAATAACCACTGTTTATCATATGACCTTTGAAATGGGTTTTTATCGCTTCATAAATGAACATTATTTCAATAAGAAAATACATTGCTGACACGGTTATTGTCAATGGTGTTAGGTGTTCGCGGCAAAATTTTATTTCACGTGTGGTCATACGATTTTTGTGACAGGACGTTTTCCACTGAATAATAGCGACGTCATATTATGAAATGGTTATAATAATAACTCAACTAATTTGCAGAAAAAAAAACCCCTAGAAATCAGCAAGTAACACTGTACATTTTTACTTTACCGATGTTCACTAACTCCGTTTCCGATCAGTTGTTAACCGATGTTCACGACCTCCGTTTCGGTTCATGTGTTAACGACTGATCCGCGACGGAAGTCGTGAACAGCAACGGAGGGCAGGACTGCAAGAAATGTTTTACATCTCAAATCCGTGCTGACTCTTTTATAAAATAACAATTCGCACATACCTTTCTTTTCAACCAATCCCGCGCTCTGTCATGTAGGCTGCTATGAGTAATGGTTGTTCGTAGGTATAGGGATAATAACGATTTACGTAGACAAAAAAATCAGTCTTTGTCTTATTTCAGGGGCAGGTGCATTGATAGTTGCTTGTTCGATGGGAGCCACACAACTGCATGGATATGGCAATGAGCACTTGTAAGTATTCTTTTCTTCTACCATATACCTAAGAGTTTGTGCATACATGTTCATATATGTATTATCGTTCGTCTTGAAATCACGCAAAGTGTGTTTGGTGTCTTAAACTCATTTCGACTGCAAAATCACGTTTTTATTTCATTTATGTATGTATTTTTATAAATTTATTTTATTCAAATTTCTATTTACTTTTATATTATTTATTTACTGTTTTGACAAAATGGATGCTACTTTGATTACATTTTAGGAAAGAACGTAAATGTTCCTACTATTTAGCCGTTTGTCTGATTTTGAACCTATACCTCACTGCATGCTACCTCACTATATGCATGCCTTATTTTCAGATTAACAATTACTCAAAACTATTGTAGCAAACTAAATCAAACTCTATAGACGGTAAAGCCACAATAACATGGTATACTTTCTTGACGGTTTTGTTAACATGCCCATGGTCACGGTCGAAATCAGGGGTCAAAGTGCAAATTTTGTGTTTCCCTATTAACCAAACAGTATGCAAGCAAATTAAATCACGCTTCAGACATGATGAGAAAGTATGTAATCGGCAAGAATTAGGTTCCCTGAGACGAGATCACGGTTATAATCAAGAACAAATAATCAAATTGTGACTCCCTAAAAACTTAAAATCTACTGAAGCTAATCTGAGAAAATTTTCTGAGAAATGTCAGTGCCGAATGTGAAAGTGTGTCAGATGCAAAATCAATATTTCCCATGACAAGCTTATGGTCACACCTATGAGGAAAATGGCGGATCATGTCTCAAAGGTGACTAAAAACTACTGGTTCTAATTTAAAAGTGAATTTGATGGAACTTTATAGAGGTAAAACACGATGAAAAGATATGTCATTGTAAAGGTTAAGGTTGCCACATCCAATGTCAAAGTCTAAAGCAGGGGTCATAGTTTATAGCATGCATCCGTGAATGCTCAAAATTAATCATCAAATAAGCCCAAGCATTACAGAAAGATTTTGTTGTTTTATTGTTTTAAGTCCGCGGTAGACAGCTGTGGTCATGTCGGGACGGTCAGTTACCCTTACCACACTATTCCTTGGCAGGCTTGGCCATCCTTAGCGGTTATAGAGTACTAATTGCACATACTTTTTCCAGTAACTGACTACTGCACTTCTTGAACCAGGGGAAGGAGAAATGAAAGTATGTGGCCGGACCGGTTATCGAACCCTGGACCTCTTGCTTTTGAGTCAGACTCACTACCGACTGAACTACGCGGCCCGTTACAGAAAAATAAAAAGGTGGCTCAACTGCAAGATTTAGGATCCCATGTCCAACATTTCTGTGAAGCACGTTCACACATACGCATGCCATTGTGTCACACATTCTTATATTGAATCCACCAATACGGGTTTTACCATATACGCTACTCTTTTTCTTGCGTTCGTATAAATTCTCAGGATTGGGAGACTTAGAAAGGTATCTGCACTTATACACTCTTATGGTAGGCTCTCCATATACCACACTTACGTGGTAGTATGGTAGACTTTTGCAGAGAGGCGCCGTTGTTGAGAAGTTATAGCGACTTGTTTATGGTGCAGTAAGTCGTTGAAGGTCGTGCGTTCAAACTCGGGCTTGGCCATCCGCTGACTGGAAAACTCCTACTGTTGTCCCCTTACGGCTACTAGGCTATGGGAAAACCTTTCTCATTTTGCCTTTTTTGCAAGAGTTTTCACACCCATGGTATGTTTTCACAAATGAAAGGTGTGTTCCAAGACTACATAATATGTATTCTTGGAACACACCAGTCATTTGTGAAAACATAATATATCATTATGTCTTCATATGAACATGCCTATATGCTATCGCACAAAGTGTATGGGTTGCACTCATACTTACAAACATGCCATACATTCCTTTTTTGTTTATACAAGCTTTCACATATACTGCATTACTTAACTCGAATGTTTTCACACATGCTTTTACAAACATACATACATGCATACATACATACATACATACATACATACATACAATGTATTATATTGTAGAATATGTAAACTGAAAATCACACGATATGGCTGCAAAAACAAGGCCTTTCCGCGCACAGGGTAGCTCGCTGACAGTGCATTGCCAATCACATAAGAAAGCTTTGTCGAAAAACTTAAAAGTGTGATACCCATGCCAAAGCCAACGCCGACGCTGACGTCAGTGTGACATCAATACCTCCCTGTACTTTCGTACAGGCGAGCTTGAAATAAAAAAGGATCTCATGTCCAAGGTCAGTTTCACAATCATGGATAAAAGTCATACTTCCTGTAATTGCCTAAAACTATTGGAGTGAATTAACCGAATTTTACAGAAAGGTAAAGCATTATTAAAGGGTGTGACGTACATAGGATTTAGCCTCCACCACCAAAGAGCAATGCCATAATAATTGGTCAAAGGTCAAACCGTGTCTCCATGATTACTCGAAAACTACTGATTCAGAAGTAAATTAGATAAAAGTTCAAAGAAAAGTGGAGCATTACTAGTATAAAAAGGTCTGTTGCATGCAAGATTTTGGCTCACGCATTTTCTGTTCCCAGCAGGCACACAAAGTTGAATCAATATTGAATCAACCTTGATTCAACGCCACGACGTTGAATCAAGGTTGAATCGATATTGATTCAACCTTGTGTGCCCAGTGGGATTAAGGCCATAACATCAATCAATACGGATTCAACCTTGTGTGCCCAGTGGGATTAAGGCCATAACAAACCCGGCTAAATGGCCAAGTACTTGCCATAGAATCCCCAAACCTTTTGAAGGGAATTTGAAAGTCACCGAATAAAAAAAGAGAAAATGAAAGCGTGAGTTACACTAACCAGGTCAAGGTCACATCCAGCGTCAAAAGTCAGTTATGAGAGGGACTCTGATGGCAGTTGTTAGATATTTTGGACGGACACACGGCGCCAAGTGTGTGCAACTATGGTTACGTACCGTTGAGCCACTTGGGGAACGTCGATAGGAGAATTGATCTGAACTGTACTGAAATTGTTAGATATTTCTTATTTTATTTTTGTTTTTTACACGTGTTAACACCTGCATGCCTGTTTGTATACCTACTGGTTTAATACGATTGTGTCCTTTGCTTACATTTTGTTTAGGAGAAAATGTTTAACTCATAAAGCGCCCGACATAAACCTAGTTGAATTTGCAAACAACGTAGATTCAGATGACGTTGCTCAAAAAATCAGCAACCTCATCTGGATCTACACTGTTTGTCCTCTATATTTTTGAATTCTTAATATAGATATAGATCTATAACTTGTAGTAACCATTTTTATATGAAATTTTGCAGACGAAAATCTTCTCGTCTGCTGTGTACTGTAAAACACTAATTTTTGGCGGTTACTGAATTTCGGCGATATTGGCGGTTAAGGCAAAGAGCGCTAAAATATAAGTCCGCCAATATTATGTAGATTAAATACACATACATCTGCACAGCATTATTGAGGTTCTTTGATGAGTATTCTAGAATTTTGTTATACCTTTCCATTAAACTATATATTGTGGTATCCCATTAGAATCGCTTCCATGAGGCGATTCTAATAGATGCCACAATGTATAGTTAAATAATGAAGTTGGAAAAATGTCCCAAATTTAGAACACATTCTTTATCAACTGCAGCCATGGTACATCTAACAAGCACCAATATGTCATTTTTTTAAACCGCGAAATTTTGATACCGCAGATATTAAGTGTTTTACAGTATGCTACAATAACTTTTATGTGTGTGTTTCAGTTGCTGGTTGTCAGTGGAGTCTGGTCTCTTATGGGCTTTTCTGGTTCCCGTCCTTGTTGTTATTGTTGTGAGTAGAAACAGTACGTCAATGAACCCATGTAGTGGATACAAGTCGTTCCTTTATATTATAAATAGTGATTACCGGGTTTTCAATTAGAACGCTATTCAACATTTCTTATTCCTGCTCATAAACCTTAATTGTTGATACGCGTGCGGGCGGTTCCAGTAAGTATCCACAATCCATGGTTGAAACAGAGACAAATTTTCATCTGATAAGAATGTTCTGAAACGATACACTCTTTGGAAGCGAGTTATACAAGAAACAAACGACATTAGCAGACTCGGTTTCATCGAGTGTGTTCATGACCTCATGTGTAAAATGAGCGGCACCGGCCCAGGCCTTCTGACACCAGTTTAAGATAAGACTATTTTCATGAAGAAACAATAGCGCAATGCATGTTGGTCAGATGTTTTTTACACTAAAACATTACTGGGTCGCACAAACTCAATCGCTGATTCTTACACTCCTTAAAGAGGGCAACCAAATATAGTAAGTCCGAAAAACGAAGACACCGAGATGCCTGTATCATTACCCAAATGCAAATACTTCAGGGTATCTTATAGCCTGATCGAAGGGCGAGGTGACATATTACATGTCCGAAATACAAAGACCTGAATGTGCCTTTTACCCTGTCCTAAATGGAAACATCTCAATGTGACTACTATCACATCCGAAATACGAACACATCAATTTGCCTTTTATCACGACCGAAATGCAAACACTTCAATGTGACTTTTATCACGTCTAAAACGGGGAAACCCCAACGTGCATTTTATCACGCCCGACGTCAAACACCTTTAAGTGCCTTTTATAATGTCTGAAATGAGAACACCTAAATTCTTACCTCGTCCAAAATTCGCACATCTCGTAACTTTTATCTCGCCCGAATTACAAAAAAATCTCAATGTGCATTTTAAATGCGAACGCCTCAATGTGCCTTTGATCACGTCCGAAATGCGAACCTCTCAATGTGCCTTTTATCATGTCTGAAACAGGGACACTTTTATCTCGTCTGAATTACAAACATCTCAATGTGCATTTGGTCGCATCTGAAAAACTAACACCTCAATGTGCTTCTAATCACGTCCGAAATGCGAACACATCAATGTGCCGTTTATTACGTCCGAAATGCAAACATCTCAATGTGACTTTTATCTCGTCTGAAACGGGGACACCCCAATATGCATTTTATCACGCCCGAAGTCGAACACCTTAACGTTCTTTTTATCATGTCTGAAATGAGAACACCTAATTTTTTACCTCGTCCTAAATTCGCACATCTCATTGTGAATTTTATCTCGCCGAATTACAAACATCTCAATGTGCATTTTGTCATGTTCGAAATGCGAACACCTCAATGTGCCTTTTATCACGTCCGAAATGCGAACACCTCGATGTGCCTTTTATCACATCTAAATCAGGATACCCAAACGTCCGAAATACTAGCTATGGTGGCATAGGAGTGCCACCCAGATAATAAGATAATAACGCGTCAATTTAAACTTTTAAGTCAACTTATTATGGCTGGCTTCATACTATCATGACTTCCGGTAAAGTAAATTATCTAGTCAACTTACATTTTAATGCACTGAAGTGCCATCGTGATATCAACTTTATAACTTGATTTTTATCACGTCCGAAATGCAAACACCTCGATGTGCCTTTTATCACATCTAAAACAGGATACCCAAACGTCCGAAATACTAACTACGGTGGCATAGGAGTGCCACCCAGATAATAAGATAATAACACGTCAATTTAAACTTTTAGGTCAACTTATTATACCCCCGCTTTGAAAAAGTGGGGGGTATACTGGTTTGCATCTGTCCGTCATTCCGTCCATAATTCCGTAACACTTTTTAGTAAAAATCTTCGTAAACGATTTCTCCACAATGGTATAACCTAGAACGCTCATATTTGGTATACTGCTTGACACTGACTTGATGTATCGTGGGATTGAGATTTAGCCCTCTCCTGCTTATTCTTCCCCTTATTTATCCATTTTTCTTTCTTTCTGATAAAAATTTTCGTAAAAGATTTCTCCACAATGGTATAAGCTAGAATGTTCATATTTGGCATACAGGTTGATGACAGATTGATAATGACTTATTTTACTGTAGGATTGCAAATCAGCTGTATCTGGCATATTCTTTCCCGTATTTGTCCAGTTTTCTTTTTCTCCATACTTTGAATAATGAATTTTTTGTCAAAGGTTACTAAGCAGCCATTGCAAGTTAGAGGAGAGATATTTTGGTTGGCAGGTTTGATGATAACTGTTGTATTGTGGGATCGAGAACCAGCCTTCTCCTGCTTATTCTTTCCAATATTTTTCCATTTTTTCTTTCTCTCCTTACTTTGAATAATGCAATTTTTCATAACAAATTCCACACATCCCCTAAAGTTTGAATCTTCATATTTGGTATACACATTGATAAAGACTTATGTCTTACATGTATTTATTATTTTTTTATCAGTATATGTGGAATCATTTTATTCCGTACTACATAGAAGGGGATTTATTGATATTTGGTATACATGTTGACAATGAGTTTTCGCTCTCTCTATATTTTATGTAATGAAAATAACACCATTTGATTAAAGCAGTTAAGCGGGGGTATAGCCGGATTCTCCGACAGTTTTAGTTATGTCTGGCTTCATACTATCATGACTTCCGGTAAAGTAAATTATCTAGTCAACTAACATTTTAATGCACTGAAGTGCCATCGTGATATCAACTTTATAACTCGATTTTTAACACCTTTGGTCGACTTGCATTTATTATTATCTTGTTTTCGAATCTTTTAAAGTTATCGCGACGTGTCTTGCTATTGCTTTAAAGTGCCAGCAAGATATATGAACTCGTTTGCTCTGAAATGCTATTCAAGTTGTTGCGATAATCTTTAGTTTCAACGCAATAATTTGGTTTTTATCGGTAGCCGCCTAGCCGGCGCTTTTCTGGACTGGTAGAAAAAGGGGTGGGGGCAAGGGAGACAAGCTTTGGATGGCGAAGGTGAGCGGATGCTGGAGTGGGGAAAAAAGTGGGCGAGAACCGGGATAGTAGGAGGCATACACATTTAACATGTATCTACGTTCCATAGAATGTCCTGACATAAAATATCCCGTTTAAAGACCCTCCCTTCCTCTGAAACCCATACCCCTTTTCAGACAGACTCTGGTGATCATACCCCGACTGTCCGAACATCGTATCAAACTTATACATTGGGTACCCTTCTGTGGATTAAAACCCAAGCATGCGCTCGCACGTATACACGCTTAATTACTTTCTTTTTAATAAGGCATATAGGAGCGATCGTGGGTTTGGGCAGCGAGCGCCGTTTGATTAGAAGCGTCAATGCAGTAATGTTTCTGAAAATAAAATATCGCGACTATTGAGCAAAGTAAAGTCGAGATAAGTTTCAAGACTGGTAATCATTTACAAAATGACTAGTGGCTTTGTCTAACTCATCGCGCCTCGTGGTGCTTTGAAGTACCATCGAGATGTTGAGTTTTTGAGTCGTGATGCGTCGTGTTATTAAGTTGATATCACGATGGCACTTCAGCGCATTATCATGTAGTTTGACTAGACAACTTACTTACCGGAAGTCGATATAGTATTAAGTCAACCGTAATAAGTCGACTTAAAAGTTTCAATTATTATCTCATTATTTGGGTGGCACTCCTATGCCACCATAACTAACACCTCAATGTCCGAAATGCGAACACCTAAATGTGTTTTTTTGTCACGTCTGAAACACCTAAATGTGCTTTTTGTCATGTCCGAAATGCTGAACACCTAAATGTGCCTTTTGTCACGTCCTATATGTGAACATCTCGATGTGCCTTCTACTACGTTTGAAATGCAAAGACCTCAATAGGTATTTTATCAAATCTGTTATGCGAACATTTCAATGTGACTTTTTCACAACTGAAACGCAAATACCTCAATGTGCATTTTATCATGTCAAAATGCTGAGACTTCAAGATGCCTTATTGCCTTGTTAATTAGGAAAAACAGAGATCAACGTGTTCTTTTTTTCTACAGGTCAATGCAGTCATAGTGGTTATTGTACTAAGGGCGATGTTTGGAACAGCCGCTGTGAAGAAGAAGACCGACAAAGATAAACTTCGGTAATATTCGTAATTTTCAGCCAAAGCATAGTATGATTTTTAAAGCTTAAACGTGTATGTATAAAGTAAATACTCGGACATTCAAATCCACCCAGGACAATAATAGAAACAGCACATGGAAGCATTAAATATTCGGAAACGAGTGCAGAAAGCCAAAATAACTACTTTTCACATGAGAGATAGCTGACCATGAAGCTACCTTAAACAAAGCTCACAAATTGTCGAAGGCGAAGAAGCACAAAAAACAAACAAGCGCAATTATAAAGATGAGTATTTCCCTTGAAAGTCTATCCATTCATCTTCAAATGTCAGGCCCAGAGGTTATAAAGCTCGAATACATTCTCAAACTCAAAATAAAGCACACTGATTGGTTGCTTCCGAACACACGCTCGGAAGCAGCCAATCAGTGTGCTTTATTTGTGTTTGATTATTCTCAAGTTTCATAACCTCGAATCCATGTTATTTACAGGACCAGGATTCGAAGCATTTGTATTCTGATGCCAGTGATGGGTATCACGTGGATATTTGGAGTATTCTCCATGAACAAAGAAACTGTAGTATTCCAGTACCTATTTGCCATATTTAACAGTGTTCAGGTGGGTTACCTTTTTGTATCTACCTTCGAAAAATCCGATTGTATATTCATTTTAGCCTGCTCAGCTAGCGGCCTGGGTTCGAATACGGCTGAAGGCGGAATTCTTTCCAATCGTAAACGGAGTTCCATCGCACACAGCCTTATATTATCACCTTCCATCGTCCTGACATGACTGAAATACTGTTGAAAAGAACGGAAACTCGCAAGACATCCACCAATCCGTCACTTTTCTGGCAATCCTAACCGGAGTAACGGCCGTCATGCCAGCATCGCCAGTAATCAAATCGAGAGCAGGAA
Source organism: Ctena decussata (assembly GCA_963989385.1). NCBI lineage: Eukaryota > Metazoa > Mollusca > Bivalvia > Lucinida > Lucinidae > Ctena > Ctena decussata. Next base: position 19,422,741 of record OZ022498.1, read on the forward strand.
AACGCAATTCAGGTTTAAAACTTGACAACATTATGACGAGCATTTGCATCCCTTGTGCGGCCATGCCTGTTGAAACTAGCTTGCGAAAGCTCTCAGATTTTACGTCTAGGAACTTACAATTATTTCAAATCTATAAATTTAAAATGGAAATCATTTTTAACGTTAATGATGAGCGAATATAGTTATACTGAAAATTACGAAAATATCAGGGACGTGTCCGTATTATGAAAAAAATAGGAGGAAACGCTCACTCTTCTCTTCTTTGAATTGGAGAGAATATGGGCATGCGACTTTCGGACTTGTTCACTTGAGCCTCTGGGGACTCCTCGAAAACAAATACACGAAGATATTTTTCAAAACAACCTAACTATACTAGGGAAACAGTGCATTGGCAGTTAATCTGAGTCACTTTCAATAAAAGCAAGTTCAATTTAATGTGTGAAACATGAAAACATTTGACGATAAAAAGAATCAAAATATGTAACAGAAAACCTGTCAGAAAACATCAAGGATTCTGTCATTAGTTTGATAACAACGTCTTGAAAGGAACTATTAATAATTGCTTCATATGCAACCTTTTTACTGTAAATTAAACTATGGAACAGGCGAGTCACTTGCATCTTAAGCTGGCAATATATCTCCGATTCCTCAGGCACAGAAAGTTGGACAACGCTGTATCAACCAGAATCCTGAAAATGGGAAAAGTATGAAAAAAGCGTAATGGCCGGAAAGCAAAACATTTAAAGGAGACCGGATATTCCATAACGTTCTTATAGATTGGTTTAGAATTTTGTTTGCTACAAACTAAAAGTATTTAAATGGGGAAATGATAGATTTGCTGCTTCTGTTGATTGTTAGTTTTCGGTTTAACGGCCCTTCGAGACAGTATTTCAGTCTATATCGGGCAATCTCCCAGAGAGCGGGAGAAAGAAGAGAGAAATGATAGACGATAGAAACAATGCCCAAACAAACACCATCCGCACCTACTGTACGCACAGTAGGCCCTTGCCCTATTTTGTTCCAAATCAGTAGGACGCCCCGGTACTCGGAGTTACACACAGCACCATCGCACCACCCGACCACTTCATGCTGCTTCTGCTTTAGCGCTATAATCGTTTGGAATAATCCTACGAAAAGTGTTCATATTATTGCCTTTGACTCACACCAGTTGGTCTTGAAGTTTGATTTACAATCACTTTTGTTTCAGGTATAAACTGTCAACATATTGGCTAATATCGGCATGTCAGTAAATACGGTCAAACCTGTCTAAAGCAAACACCCAGGTGAAGGGTAAAATCTGCTTGCCCAAGGCAAGTGCTTGCTTAATAGAGGTGAATTTAAATTGAAAACGGTACTTTTGGATATGAAATTATGGCCTCTTAAGACAGGGATAGTTTTGCTTAATAGAGGTGGCCTTTTATACAGGTTTGACTGTACCATCAACATTCCCGGTCATTGGCAAATATCGTCATACGTCCTTGCCAACACCGGTGAGCTGAGATTTGTCGTGTTTTATCGGTGTTAAACGAAGTTTTCAACAGCAGAGTATTGCGTTTGTCGTGTTTCGCTGCATCGGCAACAACAAAATATTTTTGCTAGTAACATTAGTTAATATGGGCATAGAATCTTCCAAAGATAAGAGAAAAAAACATAAGTTTTGAAAGAAAGAAATTAATGAGGGATTAAACTATGTTGCCAAGAAATTATTTTATACGGGAGAAAATTTTATTTTATTTCTCTTACCCGTATTGGCAGAGGGATATATCTAATTATAGGGCCCGTTTTCTTAATGGCCTAGTCTATTATTTTATATCGAATACTTCGGTTTCTATTTCCACTGGAATTATCAATGCGCTAAAGCGTTTTATTACTCAACTATCAGTAATGTAGTTCTTACATGTACATGGAAACTTCAGTCTGCATCATACTGATGACAAGCAGACCTGTTAATACGGAGTGAGCTAAATACGGGTGACCACGATTTTGACAGGTCAATGACAACTTCTGTCCCTTTCTGGCTGTGGCGGCAATATTTGTTAGCCTCTCACTTCAGCTATATTTTAGGCTTAAAAATTGCTTACAGCTGCAGACGGTTCTTTGAAATAGGCCAGTAATATAAAAGTACCGATCATAAAATGTTTGAAAACAAATTATTTTGGAAGAAAATATAATATGTAATTATGTAATTTTTGATCATCTTAGCAGTTTTCCCATCCTTTCACGGAATATAATTTATCTCTTAGGAATAACAGACATATCTTGTGGGGACTCATTTTCTCAGCTAGAACATAAGAAATCACATGGAAGGTAAATCGGGTTAATCTGTTGATATTTTCGTTTCTTTTGGCTCTCCAGACCCAAATTTTGAGTGGATGGGGTACTTTGCAGTGGCTTTTTTCACAACATATTAAATCAGCATTTCACAGAGGACAAGCCAGGATGATGTCTCAAGATTTGTGTCTCCTGCTTTATCAAGTTGATTGAACCTTTTTATAAATCCATGGTTGTCCAGACTTGAATGTTAATGAACTATAGACACGAGCGTAACAAAAATTCTGAGAATATGAGAGAATAAAGACTAGCATTTTTGTTTCTCTTCCCTTTTTTCAGCCAGTGCATAAAGTTTCATTCCATTATTAATCAGAAATGTGCTACGTATTTCTTAAAACATACCTACTCATTTCAAGTGAATGGTACTTATATTTAACAAACAAGAGGGCCATGAGGCCCTGAATTGCTCACCTGAGCAAATGGTCCTGTGGCATTTGAGGAAAAGTTTAAAATTATCAAAATATGAGAGCCCTGGGTCAAAGGTCAAAGACTGACCTTGACCTCTTGTACTCATTAATCCTCATGAACATGCACTTATTAAGACGACTTTCCTTGCTTCCAAAGCATCTTACTTTTAAGAACATATTTATCTTCACTGCAGCTGGTGTCTGTGCCGTGTGGCGGCCGTAAAACTTCTCCCCGTACATCATCATAGTGCAGATTATTTTTTCTGGTCCTTTGGGATCATTGAGTTAATCTGAGTAATTTTGAATATAGAGTCCCGCTTAAGCCGGTGCAAGGGTGCGGGGTATGTGTCGCATATTTCAGTACTAGTCATGAACAGATAGAATTAAACCGAGTCTGTCATATGGGCGCGCCATACAGTAAACACGGATTTCGGCTGTGGTCAACATTTAGCTTGGAGAGGGATGGGCAACGTCAGGCTGAATATCGACCTCGATACATCATGATGGAAAGGACGTTCTCTCAAGGATTGCACAAGCCACTTCAGCACTCGGAAAGCTGTGCCAATTTGGAGAGATAACAACATATCCCTTGGATCAGAGGTGAAACTTACTCGATTCCTTGTCATTTCCGTATTCCTGTATGCCTGTGAATCGTGGGCCTTGACAGCAAAGGTAGAAAAAAAAAACGCAGGCCTTTGAGATGAGACGCTACGGAAGTTACTGAACATTTCGTAAAAGGACCATATAAGCAATGAGGAGGTTCGCAGAAAGATCCAGGCAGCCATAGGAGAGTGTGATGAACTAAGAACAGAAAAATCTGAAACAGAAACTAAGGTAGTTTGGCCATGTCTCAAGGTCTTCTGGTTTAGCATAGTAAAGACGATTCTACAGGGCACAGTGAAAGGAAAAAGAAGAAGAGGTAGACAGAAGAAGAGGTGAGAAGACAATATTAAAGAGTGGACAGGAATGGCTTTTGCCAGCTCAACTAGGGCAGCTAAAACCAGGACAATGTGGAAAGGGGTTGTTTTGAAGTCATCTGTGGTGCCCCAACGACCTTGTAAAGGTTATGGGATAGAATAGAATAAAATAAAATATAATAGAATAATCGATTATATCAAAGTCAATCATATCATAGAAGAGAATAGTCAATTATATCATTGTCAATAGAGTAAGATGCTCATTTCATGTCTTTTCTTTCTAATGATAAACTATCTGATATTATTGAAGCTTTTAACTCTACATCTAGATATCTAGATGATCTTTTAAATATTGACAATCCTTACTTTCAAGGCATTATGAAACAAATTTATCCACCTGAGCTGCCGTTAAACAAAGCTAATGCAGCCGATACTAAAGCCCCATTTTTGGATTTACATTTATCTGTTTCAAAAGGATTGTTTCATCCAAAATTTATGATAAACGTGATGACTTTGATCTTGACATAGTCAATTTTCCATTTTTGGATGGTGATGTTCCCCGTTCTACCTCTTACAGGGTTTACATTTCTTGACTTATTCGGTTTGCTAGAGTGGCTAATCATGTGACTGACTTCAATGCCCGTAATAAAATTTTAACTGCTAAGCTTCTCCAACAGGTCTATAGATATCAAAAACTTCGAAAAACATTTTCAAAATTCTTTCGCCGACACTATGAATTGGTTTCTAAATTCAATGTTGGATTAAAAAGTCTTTTGCCTCAGGGCCTATTGGATTCAGAATTTTATGCTGACTTAGTCTACAAATTAAAAAAAAATGTAGATAAGTCTGATTTTTCTGATCAGTTCAGGAAAAATTATCGTTCGTTACAAACGTATTGGATATAATATAAATGTAATGCTACAGTCTGCATGTTTAATGGTTTACCCAATTATGGTTAAAACTTAGCTTACGTTTTTAATTGCACGCCGGTTGGTCAGGCATCAGACTCAGTTATGGGCCCGACAAAAAGCTACTTAATTTAGTTGGCTGGGGCCGGAGTTTGCTTTGTCTGTTGCTTGGTTATTCGGGGTTCAACTGGCAGTTTTTTTTTTGTTTGTTTTTTTTTTTACTCCGGTATTTCAGTGGTGTTGTCTGACTTCCCAGGGGTCGCCTGGTGTTGCAATACGTTCTTTCCGTTGAGTCCTCATCGCTGATTCATCTTAGGCCTTATCCGTGATTTGTTTGTTTCCGGCGATGATTCATTGATGAGTTAGGAAACCGTTATGCGGACCAAACAGCTAACTTAATGTTTCAAACCACTGCAGAAGCAGAGGCGAGATTTGGGTTCAGTAAAATTAGTTTAAGCCCCCTGCCCCCAGTAATTTTTGCTGACCGTTCCAAGGCGGTACTTCTGTTAGATCTTGACATTATATTGTGCTGTGTCCGCTTATCTATGGTCTCTGGCGGTTTGGTCTCCTGTATTGCTGCCCAATCTGCCTTCTGTTTTGTTTTGTTTTGTAATTAAAATAAAAAATAAGTAAACATAGATGTATATGCTGTTATTGGGGTAGCTGAATGACCGTCTGTTTGGGAAAGAGCTGCTCATTCGGTTTACTGTGCGTGTCTCTCGTAAACGTGCGTCAATTTCTGTGTATATGTTATTCTTTCCCTATTGGTTTTGAGAGCGGAATGTGGGATTTCGTTGTATTAATTCCTGATCATTGCCTATCCTTTTACTTCAAATACTGAAAGAAAGTAAGAACCTCGCGAATTTCATTCCGGAATAAAACAAAACTGTACAATTCAAACAAATTCATGATTTCAGAATCGATACAGAGACATCTGAATTCTGAATCTGGCACACAGGTAAAAGTAAGTAGGAAAATTCTCAGGAATGACACAATTTTATCCCATCCTAGACACCATGTGGGAAAAAGACAACATAAATTTAGTCACCACTAAAGACATCACCTTCGGCAGCCATGTGAACAACCATTTCCAATGTAGGTGGTCAACAGGCTAACCTTAACATCATAAACTATATATCAATAACAGACATAGCAACAAATCAGACATAAAACAACCAAGAAGAACAAAAACAGAACCGCCACCCTGGGACGGCCAGCAACCATAGAAAAAAAACATTGAATTCAAGTCCAATAAACAAACTCAGAAATTCAAACATCCATTCTACAAGCTCATAAACTCGAAATCCGAAGAACAAACTAAAAAAATTAGAAATTCGAACGATAAATGTTTGTTTTTCATTCAACTCGGGCGACAACATACATCATTCGGCATGTGAATCATGTCTTAATGATAAAACGGACACCTTTTCGGACTGTTTTCTAATCGGTTTACCAACAGAATTACTATGTCGTTATAACTTTAAAACAAAAGACTTTTTGCACCAAATATATCACTGAAATAACTATCTATCGACGTAAAAGTGATCTTCTGTAAAGGTGGGGTCTGGATAAGGCCTGTATCCTGACCTCTATTCAGGTCATCCTAAAATGTAGGTATTATTATTATTATTAAAATTATTATTATTATCATTAAGAGTAGACAAGCACAAAATGAACATTTAAAAGCTTTGGCAGAATCATAGTTCCATATTAAATATGGATATTAGAGGTATTTGATATGTGCAACAACTTAGATCAATATTCACCAAAACAATCGTAGTTCAGGGAGCTCCATGCAATGTATTAATACAAGTCATGATAAATTTTTGCCGCCCCTTCTTCACAAAAGTAGTTTAATGGAATAGCCCATTAAAAGGATATTTGCTATGAAATGGCTAAGAACTCTCATGATATTTTTTTCTGGGGACGAATCTGATTCTTTTCCTAATCAGTGCCATGTTACAGAAAAAATATTCATTGAAAATGAGGCATGTGCTTTCATTGTTGTGCTCATTGAACCATGACAAGTAGGTCAATGATATCTCTGACTACAAGAATTTGTATTATTGATCTTGATACCAGTACAAACTAGCATCAAATGTGGTATGACATTTTGCTTGATTACTAAAACTGAAAAAAGTGATTGCTCAGTGGACCATGAAAATTAGGTCGGAATTCTGCAAAATACATGCATGTGATCTCAACGCCATATTTTGGAATATAAAACGCATTTTCGAACAATTCATGGAAATGATTGATATCTTTAGACGCTGCCCTAACCAACTAGGCCAGAGCCACTAGTGAACAGCATTGATTTTAAGAAACAAAACAATATGGAACTTATGCCGATTTGACATGTGTAATTACCCCTCCCAATTTAAAGTGATTATTTATTTGAAAATAGCCGTCTCCCCACCAAACGGCATATGCTGTGATAAAGTAGACTCATGCCTTTTTGTCTGTTGCTTGGTCCACCGGGGCTCAACTGGTGACCTTCTTTTGCTTCAGATTTCCAGTGGGGTTGTTTGGCAGGACAGGGATCTCCACCTGTCAGACGGCCCGTTGTATCTGTTGAGTCCTCGTCTTTGCTTCTTCATGGTGTTGAAATTTGATTTATGTGTTTACCGTGATGATTCATTGACGAGTTAGAGGGTTATCATGCGAACCGAACAACCAGCTAAATGTTTTGTACCACTTCAGAAACTGAGGGTGAGGTTGGGCCTGTAAAATCGATTTAAGCCCCCCAGTAATTCATTACTGACCGTTCCAAGGCGGTAGTTCTGTTGTGGTTCTCTGTTGCCTGTTTTGGTGTCAGAGTTTCTGTGATGTTTTACCTTATGTATGTTCTTATTATTTTTGGTTCGGTTTGGGTTGCTGAGTGGCCACCTTTTGGGAACAAGCTGCTCACTCGGTTGGCCATATGTTCTCTGTATCTTGATTATTTGTAATCTTAGTTGTTTCCAACTATGGTTTGAGGGCTAGATTTGGATTTTGATTGTTTCAGTTCCTGGTCTTTGCATACTTTTTACTTTCATGATACCACTTATCAGCAAAAAAATAGCCACTTTGATAGAGGACTTATCCAGACCCCGCCTTTGGTAGATATAGCCTACACTTGGCAAAAATAGAACACAAGATAAGATGAAACAAGCTTAGACGATTATTTGAAATGGAACACACATGTAAGCAATGTTTGCACAAAGGCTAATAGGGCCCTTGGTGTCCTTAGCCGTAACTTGGGCGCATGTCCACAGGACGTTAAAGAGTCAGCATTCCAGGGACTGGTGCGTCCAGTCCTGGAATATGTAGTTCAGTTTGGGATCCCCAAAGTATACTTCTTCAAGATGAACTTGAGAAGGTGCAGAAAAAGGGCAACTAGGTTTGTAACAGGAAACTACACATATGTAACTTGGAGTATGACTGGCATTTTGGAGAAACTTAAGTGGGAATATCTAAAAAGAGAAGAAAAGATAGTAGACTTATAATGCTTACAGAGGTTTGAAGGGTGCAGCCAGTTTACATATAAATGACGTTGTTCCCCCAAGCAGGTGTACCAGGAATCATCATTCCCTGGTATTTAAACCCCCATTGGCTTTGACTGATCTATGCAAGGCCGGTTTCTTCCCCTGTACTATTAAAAATTGGAATTCCTTGAAGATTCCCTTATATCTGCTGCTGAGTGTGCAGAAGATTCAGTTACTAAGTTTACTTCTCTTGTAAGGGCTAGGTACTAGCTTCCCTGATCACAGGTCCTGATGAATGATTGACCTTGGACGTATAACCAGTACACAATTCTGATTCTTCCGAAGTTTTGCAAACTCAATAAAAATTTTGGAAGCTGGCTTTTACATGTACGCGGTATACACCATTCCGAGCCACACCCGCAACGTCACTCAAAAGTCACCTGACATTGTATAGCTGACCAATACAACGACAACTTAGCATGTTACATAGTCCCATAAATAAACTCGCACATGTTGAATGCCCCACAATAAGTCCGTGATTCTTCCCTAAAGATAATAAAGAGATGCTTAAAGTAGACGCGGTTTTGGAAAGGTATAGAGGATCTTACATGAGTGCTCGGGTATTATTGAATTTATTAAACGAGTTGGGGAAAAAGATAAGATGCGAGGCTTTGCCGAGCATCTTATCGATTTTTCCCAACGACTTTAATAAATTCAATAATACAGGAGCACGAATGCAAGATTCTATTTATCGTATGACACTAAAATCGCATTTTATTAGCAAATTTTGAAATAAAACATCACGATTTCGCCATTAGAAAACGCGACGTTTTTTAGGGACGTCAACGCATAACGTTACGACGTAATTTGCATATTTAATCCACTAGTGGATTATCGTTTTTAATGCATGGCTCTATTACACTCACAGATGCGACGTCATTTGATAAAAATAGTTAACAGATAAGGTCATTGGATGTTTTAAATTTCGAAAACTGCAGTATTTACAATGAGGCTCCGAACACCATACGATACGATTTACTTTCGAGAATATGCCACGTGCTGATGACCTAGGTTCTGTGGGGCGAGAAATATAACCAGTATATACAATAAATATAGTGTGTTGATTTGCTCATTATTTATTAATGATTGTATTGTTGTAGGGGATTCTTATCTTCGTTTTCCATTGTCTTCTGAACACAAAGGTAAGTTCGATCAGCTTTCATTATATTAGTGTATAGTCCAATTTTGGATATTATTTTTTTTTTTTTTTTTTTTGGTTTCAAAACATTTTTATTAGAACTATTATGTATGAATGTTAACTTACTGTTGTTAGAATAGAACAGAATAATCTAAATGTTTAAGGTCCAGTACTGTCTCATATTTTGAACACTTGGGTATTTATCAATCTTAGGGCAACAGATATTTGTGATAGAAAAATTGTCCACATAGTACCTGCAGGCAATACAAGGCGCCAAACTGGATCACTGCATGTACACCCTTCGTCTTACTTGTATATTGCCAGTCAGTCTGATCTTAAAATGTTATCTCAAATATAGTGTAAATCCACCAAATAGTTTTCGACATACAAGATAAATCATAGGGCAATAAAATATAGGTCCATTTGACCTATATGTTCATTTAAGCGAATGATTGTCTCAAACATAACTATTAATCCAATCCTTACTTCCGCTTAGAGATGTAAGCCAAAATCACTGGAACATGACATATATGTCAATTTTAATTACATGTTATAGTGCCCATCTTATTCTTAAAGACAAACAGAACACAGACCCTTTCTTTATTGGTTTTATGACCCTGTTATATCCTTACCTATGTAAGAAAGGGAAATTTCTTTGATGAAATAACAGTGTCACTGGACCGTTGCATAATAGAATTATGGCACCCAATATACAAGAATATTTGTCTTTAAAGTGAAATGTTATATCATACTTGATACGTATCTATCAGGCAGACTTCTAGAACTAACGCAAAGTCAATGGAATATCGGTTGCTCTGACTTACATGTACATGTTGATAGCACCGATAAAACGTCGTCCCCCCCCCCAATATATGGTTCTAACAGACGTCAAACATGTTAAAAGATTGTCTAAATGATTATGTCTTACATTTGCAGATACAAGATGCACTTAAGAAGTCTAGAGCTGCTCGGTTATTAACAGCTGACACAGTGACGTTGAATTCTGAAAAAGTTGCAACGGTAGGTTACCCTTATAACTCAGCTTCAAGACAGGGTTTATCCTCTTTTAGACTGACCACAAATACATAAACAATCCGTGTGATTTTGTTATAAGATGGGGTTTTCCTTCCGATACAACCCTAAATATCTTGATCCGTATCATAAGACGGTTCTAGGTTTTTGTGCTGTTGTGAAGGAGAAAACACGTCACGGTTCCAAAACAACCTCAAATATCTATTTGGGTCTTACAACAGGGTCTAGATTTTGGGTGTTGTTTTGGAGAAGAAACCCCCGTCTTATAACCGAATAGTTCCAACAGCCTTTCTTTATCTTTAGTACAAGTTCCGAACAAATAATAGCATCTGCAGAGAGACGTTTATACAACGATAAATCCTGTTGACGTTGTATCCCTACGCGGCATTCTCTTCCGACTAAGGTTTTTCATCTTTTTTCAAAACAAATCAGTAATTTTGAAATTCAGATCGAAGAACAAAATTTGCCGTCTAAAGCAAGCGCATGAATGACGTAACGTCAGCGTCATATCAAACGTTGACCAGCTGGTAACGTGTTCAAAATGGCGTCGGCCTCGAAAGAGTTTTTGTTTGAATCAGTGACTATTTTAAAGTGTTCCCGACTTTTCAGGCTTAGGAACGGGTAAAAATTGAAAACGTAAAACTAAGCCGTTTGTAATTTTAAATAAATTTTGTAATTTCAGGGGCAATTATGCTTGAAATGCTAATAGGTCTTTGAAATTGTCAATTGCTGTATGCCTAAACTCTCCAATGCACAATGCAGCCGAAGAAAAACTTTAAGATGGACTTAGTTAGAATTATAAGAAATGAATTACCATTTTTTGGATTTTATTGATGTGTTAACGCAGCGAATTCCTCACAAACTTAACATAAACCCGCTTTTTCAGTTTGTGAGTGATTCGCCGGCGTTTAAATAACCCCATTTTAAAATGGTCTCGTAGACCAGGGAAACAGAGGTCACAAAACTTGTCTCCTGTGGTAGAAATGACAGAAAATAATTGAGCCGCGACACGTCAAAGCCAACAAAGGGGTTGTCCGCCCAGCACAGACTCAGATCAGCCTGGGCACCCGCCCAGTCTGATCAGAGTCTTCGCCGTCCGCATGGAGGTAGCTTAGTCCCTTAGCTACCATTCTAGCGCAAAGCAAAGACACTGATCAGACTGGATGGATGCCCAGGCTGATCTGAGTCTGCGCTGGGCGCACAACCACATTGTTGTTTTTCTTGTGTCGCGGCTCAATTATATTTTCTGATATTTTTACAACAGGAGACAACTTTTATCTACCATTTACTTCAAATGACGAAAATCATTTTAGCAAATTCGCCTCTGATGTTGAATCTGCTTTCTTGGGCAAAGTTTCCACGACATTAATTTTCCCAATAGAGTTTTGTACATTATCATATATACTGGAAAATGTATTTTGCTACTTCTGTTTCATCTACTTCAATTATTTGGGAAGCGCCGATAGAAACGTAAGTGGAAAGTACAAACATCATAATCCTTTCATTATGTGTCGTCGTTAACTCTTTGTTTGAATACCAGCATCTTAATTTTGTTCATTTTTTTAAGTCACTCAGAGTGGGGTATGGTAGTTTTAAACATGCTGTAGCATAAAAAAAAATTGCATAACATGTATTACCCACCTCCTCATGCTCCCTGCCCCCCCCCCCCCCCCCCCCATTCCAATTCCATGAGGTGATGAACAATTGAGAAATTGATAATTGTGTTAAGAATCTATTCCTATGCGTACAATGCCGTCACTGACATGCTCAATCGCATGAAAATTTCTTACGTTTCTGTAACAGTTTCAGTCTTATAATTAAGCTGGTTTTATAAAAGTGATCATGGCCTCTTGTTCAAAGCCAGCACAGGACAAACACTGGGAAATCAGGCAGATCAAGCCTGCGAGTAGAACATCTCTTAAAGCCAGTGTATGGAATGTAACCGATTAACATTTGTGCTTAGGGGCCCAGTCTCACTGTCACTTTTTAGGAAAGGTTGGCTTACATTTCCCGCCCTACGTTTGGCAAAGAAATGTACCCCGTTTTGTAGGTATCTAGATTTTACTACGTTTTAGTACGTTTATGATACGTTTAACTACGATTTACTTCGGATTACCCGGCTACCAAACAGCTTAGTACCACGCTTTCGGTAGGGTTGAGAACAGTTTACTTACCTACTACGATTCCGTACCTTTTACTAGGGACTACTAGGTAGTGATCGGGATAACTATCTAGTCACAGTGACGTTTCAGTAGGTATCGCAAACATATCAATTTGTAAAAAAAAACCGCAGAATTAAACGTCACAAAGCGTAGTAAGACGTGGTAAAGCGTATATAATGCGTACTGGTACGTAGAAGACCTTCACGTATGGCTACGTATTTAAAACGTTTCAGCTAAGTTCTAGTATGTTTGGACTACGCTTCAATTCGCTTTTACTACGCATACAGTAAGTATTTCGAAACGCTACGATTAAGCTGATTTTGCACATCAAACGTTGCTAGGCCACGTATGTAGCTGTTTATATCCGTATATAATACGTATCTACTACATTTTGATACGCATATTCCCGTTTTGGTACGTTTCAAATACGTACATGTAGAAAAACCTAGTCCTCAGTACGTGACAGTGAGACTGAGACTTAGAGGACCCCTAGGTTATTCTAGTTACGTTTTTATACGTATTTAATGCGTTTCGGCTATGTTTTAGTACGCCTTGATCACGTTTTACTACGTGCTGGTACGTTTTACTACGTATACGCTACGGATATCAAAATGTCATGTTCGAGTTAAACTTCTAAATCAAACGTAATTAGGCCACGTATTTAGCTATATCTATATACGTATTCACTACATTTTACAATGTTCACTGCCGTCTTGCCATTTGAAAACGTAGTAAAACCTAGCCCTCCATACGTGACAGTGAGACTGTGGCTTAACAGAACGTTTAACAAAACTTGCATAAATATTTTATTGCGACTAGAAAAGAAGCTGTTTAGATTTTTGGTGGCCTTGGCCATATTTTAAGGTCATATGGATTAGAATATCAATTTTCCGTCATCGCCAGAACCATTTGGTGAATTGCACCAAACATGCATGACTATATCACTGGGATAAGCACTTTTGAAGACCTTGATTTGAGTGAGTGAGCGAATCCGGGTTTAATATGCCACAAACACATAGATTATACGGAGACGGGACCTCTGTTTAAAAGCTCATCCGAAAGACGGGAGAAGCAGGGGGGGGGGGGCCTGAGAAAGAGAAACTGGAAACTAGAGTTGCATTTGAACAGTCATTAGAATTGATCCATTCATGCCTAGTGTCCCATAAAAGGAACATTGTTCTAGTCAGAAGGCGCATACGCGGCGTCTGACCAGAGACTACAATATTTGCGCAATACAAATGGGCATTTCTTCTTAAAATTTAAAATTAAATTGAAATGATAAACATAAACTAAACCAGACACCCGTCAATTGACAATCCAATTTATTAGGAGTCTACCAGGCATAAATGGGTAAATTTCAAACTTCAGAAATAACCGTTAAAAGCCATGAATATTACATTAAAATAAAAATTCATTTGAGATCCTTAATGTATGGGTAGTATTTATACAAACGACGTGGTGATAATCTTAAATTTGCTTTCTTTTTGTCTTCTTCAGAAAAGTATGCTGACAGCAAAATCGACACAAGAATGAAGACAAAATTGGCGATGTCAAAACTTTACGTGTACATGGATAACACTTCCAAGATATTTTTAAATACGGGCTAGAAATAACATCTCTCAGATTTTGATGACTTTCGTAATCGCCATATATGCATTATGTTTCGTCTGTGTATCTGACCTTTTTGGTCGCCATGATAACAAAACTTTTTGTTTTTGCAATGGGCTGACATAAACCTTAAGGTGAATGGATACAGCTCAATGTTTTCCCCATTTCGACAAAGGGAATGAACCATTATGACTTTTTTTCTTGCTTTGCTGGACGTGCATACTCTTCCGAAAGGAGAATTACTCCTCGATGAAGCAAACTCTTTCATTTAACATGATCCAAATGAAATGGAAAAAAGTTCTTTTTTTAGATAAGAATAACACTTCTTTTGATAGTGTATCAAGTTACCATAATATTAGTATGGAGAATGAAGTTTCAAAATTTCCTGGCTGGTATATTTTTGTCCTTGAAATTAATAAGAAATGGACGAAAAGACGTGAAAAAAGAAATGCCTAACCTGAGAGATGTTTACCCGATCATTTTTATTGCTACAGACAATTGCACTCAAAATGTTTATATATCTATTCTTAATCAACACATTCTTGTATAACAGACTCTACTAACTATTTTATCATGTATTTGAAATACGTATAAAGTAATTATATTTCGCCTCGTCTGTAAACGCTTTCAGTACAGGGAAAGATACATAACTAGATGGTTGTCCAGGGACAACTTGTCGAGCCGGCTGTTTGCTTCAGTGACTTATAAGTACATGCATGTCAAGGCTAACTGCTTCACTTCCCTATTAGAAAGAAGCCAAACAACATCATGCTTAGTGCATTCTTTTTTAATTTTTCATTTTTCAAGTAGAACTAATGGACCGAACAATATAAATTTATGACATTTTTATCATTTGACCTTTAAGTATGACATTGATCTTGGACCTACCAGAATTAATGTTTCACATGAAATATTTACTCATCTTGTGGAGACCAATTGTGCCAAACTGTTTTGAAATCCATGCATAGATGTAGACGTAATAGCTCGGAGAAGCTCAGCTTAAGACTGTTTTATCATTTAACCTTCTAATGTAGCCTTGACCTTAATCCTACCAGAATAAATGTTTCACATAACACTTCTACTCATCAAGGAGGACAACTGTGCCAAATCATTTTGAAATCGATCCTTAATTGTAGAAGTAATGATCTGGACAAATTTTGTTTATGAATCTTGGAATATTTGACATTCACAAATGACCTTGACCTTCATCCTACACGAACAAATATTTCGAATAGCAATTCTACTCATTAAGAAGGGGAAAAACTGTGCTCAATTATTTTGAAATCCATGCACAAATATAGCAGAAATGCCCTGGACAAGCTCAATTTATGGCCATTATATTATTTGACCTTTAAGTGTGCCCTTGACCTTAAATTTACCTGACCAAATGTTTCAAATGGCGCTTTTACCCGTCGAGGAGAACAATTGTGCCAAATTATTTTGCAATCCATCCATAAATGATGACGGTATGGCCCGGACAAGCTCAATTTATGATAATTTTATTATTTGACCTTCAACAGTGACATTGACCTTGGATCTACCTGACTAAATGTTTCAAATGGCACTTTTACTTATCAAAAAGAACAATTGTGCTAAATCATTTTGCAATCCATCCATAAATGTAGAAGTTATGGCCCGGACAAGCTCAATTTACGACCATTTTAACATTTAACCTTCTAAAGTGTCCTTGACCTTGGACCTACCTGACTACCTGACCAAATGTTTCAAATGACACTTTTACTCATCAAAGATAACAATGGTGCCAAATTATTTTGCAATCCATCCATAAATGTAGAAGTTATGGCCCGGACAAGCTCAATTTATGACCATTTTATCATTTCACCTTCAAGTGTGACCTTGACCTTGGACCTACCTCACCAAATGTTGCAAATGGCACTTCTTCTCACCAAGAAGAAGAATTGTGCCAAATTATTTTGAAATCCATCCATAAAGGTAGAAGTTATGGCCCGGACAAATCGGGACGGACGCACGTACGCACGCTCGAACGCACGTACGTTCGCACATACACCGAACTGAAGTTGTAACAAATATGTCTCGCTCACTGCAAGCAGGCTCGATAAAAATGAAAAAAAAGACTGGTCGCTTGATGACAAGATTTTGCCATATATGCAGGTAGGATGACTCTTGGGCTGCACTTTAAATTCAAATAAAACGCTGATTTAGCGTATCATAAAGCTCTGTTTTATGAGGCAGTGGCACATATTAAACTACAAAATTGACATTTGCTGTTTTTCGTGGTTTTGCTTAAGAATGCAAAATCGAAAGGGTATATCGTTCCGTGATTCGATAATGTTTAAATCTGAGTTACGTGAGGTATAAGAAATAACAGTCAATGAATGACTCTAAAGGCTGTTGGATAATTATTACCGATTTATGGCGCAATTTATTTTTGGAATGGGAATGGATATAGATCTGTAAAATGTTTCAAGGCAGTCCGTTTCGTGTTACGCAGTCCTTTCATTGTATCTTCTTTTTTTTATTTAGACTCGTCATTCTTCTGCCGATTTAGCGCGCTTTGACTGATCGAATGGAATGAAAGGGAGGGAATGGAAAACGGCTTGTGTGTTCCTTGAGTGTCTATTGCTGTAAAAATGACGTTTTTACGATAAGGTCAAAGAACCTGGTATGATAAGGGCCGTTTTTTAACCCCATTCAAATTTCTTAAAATTGCATGGTTTCTATTCCTCATTATTTGTGCATATGGAAACAAGCAGAAATAAAATGTTTCGTGTTTGTTGATTCTCAGAATAACATGATTTCTGACATGCCTATGTTGTTTCAATAAAATGAAAGAAAAATGCAAGATAATTTGAGTTAAATACATTTTCCTTTAAAGAAATAAGTCATTTACAATAGCTTTTGAAAGCTCTTAATAATAGGCTTTTGATGAAATGCTTATACGTAAGATAGCACTGCTAATTACCTGTGCACTGCACAAGGCCTCTCCAGGTACACCACCCACTCAAGTTTGCAAGGCCAGAGACGCTTACCAAAAAATTCCAACTGATCAAAATGAAATGTATACCAAGTTACTCCGTGTGTTCTAACTAAGAAAATGAATACATTCAGCCCGGTATCCAGCACATTCAATATTTTAATGGTATTTAAATATATTAAAATTTTGTCTGTATACAAAATATAAAATATGCTGAAAGCTGGGCTCATATATTTTGAAAGCCGCAAAGGCTACCAAATTCATCATTTTTGTCAGAATCCGCTGGGGGTATGGGTATGTTCAAGACAAAAATCACAAATATTTTGTACCAGAGCTGGTTAATTTTGTGTTTTCTGCTACATTCAAGGTTTGAAATTTCCTATGGATACATTTTTATTATCGAAATAGGACTTTTGAAAAATGAATTTTCTGGGGGCCAAATATGGGGATTATCATACCAGGTTCTTTGCTCCTTAATGGTTTTTATGTGAGAAAAGGCTATACCATTTTTTTTCTTTTTGGAAATTGTTAAGGGTCTTGGTATACAGTCAACTTAGTTTGTGCATGAAGATTTTGTTTTATTTTGACGAATTTCATTTAACAATTTCAAACATCTCTTTCGTCTCTTCAATTGCCATTGGGCTGATTAGAACAAAATTGCGTACATTGCCTCTCGGAGTCATTGGAATGAACATGTATTCAAACAGTCATGGTCACATTACCAACATGGCCGCCACGACCATATATGATAAAACACTCTCCCGAACCAACAAACGGATGATGGCCTTCAGATTTAGTATATAGCATTTAGTACTCGAGTACTATCAAATTTGTTCAAATCACGACCAGAATTGCATTGCCCTTTACAGGCTCAAATATGCTTCCTTGCGTTTTTATATGAGTACATGCTACTACATTAGCTTTCATGGAAAAATTGAGAAAAACCTTTTTTGCCGGTCATATGAAACAGTATATAAACATCAACTCAAATTTTGTCATCAGATGTGAAGGCTGAACCGCGTTTGGTTTATACGCTTTTCATCACTGCAGGGGTAGGGGCGGGGGGAGGGGCTATATGCTATGGTGATTTTGAATTGTAAAACCATAGAAGAGGTTATAAAGGTGTTCTTATAATAATAATAATACGAGATGATCTTGACCTACTGGATACGGTATAAAACAAGTAATGAAAAATTCAGTCTGATATATGTGGTGGCCGTCGGACCAGCTGATTCCACAATTCATTGGAATCTTCAAAGTCCACTGAATTCGAGGACAATATGTCATTACGAACTAGCTACAAAAACGTGACGTGTAGCGTTAATGCATGTACGCTGTTAACTGATGATATCGGATGACTCTAAGGCCTGAAACTTGCATATTGTGATGTATATGACATCTAGTGGTTATAGGTCTTGTAGGAAACAGAATACAGACTCATATGAGTCAAGCAACTTTCTTCTGAATCCCATCTTATATATAGAGGAGCTTACATGAGTGCTCATGTTATATTGAATTTGTTAAACGAGCTTGGGGAAAAGATGAGATGCGAGGTCATGCCGAGCGTTTTATCGGTTTTCCCCAACGAGTTTAATAAATCAATAATACAGGAGCACGAGTGCAATATTCTATTTGTCATATGACACTTAAATCGTATTTCTTAGCAAATTTTGCACTAAACGTCACGATTTCGCCATTAGAGAACGCGACGTTTTTATGGACGTCAACACATAAAGTTACGACGTAATTTGCATATTTAATGCACCAGTGGATTATCGTTTTTAATGCATGGCTTTATTTCACTCTCAGATGCGACGTCGTATGATAAACTGTTGTATGTCTGTTAATAAACTTTATCATATGACTGGACGACCCTGTTATTCAGTAGATTACGTCGTGTCATAAAAATCGTATGACCACACGTGTAATAACACTTCGGCGTGTAAACGTAACGTCAATGACAATGTCCGTGTCAACAATGCATTTTCTTATTGAAATTGTGTTCATTTTGAAAACGATAAAATCCCATTTTAAAGCGTCATATGATAAACAGAATCTCACACTCGTGGTCATTTTATAAGAAATTTATGAAACTCGGCGAAGGCTCGTTCCATAAATTTCATATTTGAGATGATGAGATGATTGCTGCTGAGGAGGTCGGTTAGGGTTCAGAGGTTTTGAGTTTTACTGATCGGGTATCAATGACTGATGAAATATAAAACTGTAGAAATCCAAATATCTTGTTCTTTCTGTTTGAGACTGGTGACTTTTTTATATCCATTGAATTTGTTACTGTAATGTATGTTGTTGTACAAAGAACAAATAAAGATTAAGCACAAACACTATGACCTTCAATTACCTAGTTACATGGCATGTACAGGAAAATATATATGAACTGGGACAGATATGTCTGAGCAAACAGTGCAGACTCAGATCAGACTGCTCCTTTAGTTTTTATGGTATTCTTGAGTATTTTGGTAAATGAGCCGTGACACGAGAAAAACCAACAAAGTTGTTGTGCGTCCAGCGCAGACTCAGATAAGCCTGGGCATCAGCCCAGTCTTATCAGAGTCTTCGCTGTCCGCATGGAGATAGCTTAGACCCTAAGGTACCCTTTAAGCTAACAGCGAAGACCTTGATAAGATTGGGCGGATGCCCAGGCTGATGTAAGTCCGCGCTGGGCACACAACCACTTAGTTGGTTTTCTTGTGTCGCAGCTCAAATGTTGTTTTTTTTTAAATCCGGTGGCTCTAGGATCCACAGAAGCCAACATTGCAAATTGCACTGAATTTTAGAACAGAGGATCATAATGACCTTGGATGGCAGGTAACTAAGAGTGGTCCTGTGTATGCATTTATAAAATCTGATGGCCTAACAATACAAACAAGCCAATTTGTTACCGTACATGCCAAGGGCTTCGTGACGTGTTATGTGTGTAGCTTGCAGCTTTCATTTAGAGACACGATCAGGGAATCTATTAGCAGCAGATGATGCAAAATAATCACGCAATCAACAGATTTGACTCATGTAGACTGAGCTTGCCTAGCCGGTATGTGCAGTTTGCAATTCCTTCATGCCACGGCCTGCTTTGCTTGCATTGCGTTAAGATGTATGGATGCAGTTTCATGCTTACGGCCATTTTTACAAAGTAAAACAACTTTAGTGACATCCTGTTTGCTTTCACGGGCAACAAAAGCATTCCTAAAAGAATCTACTCTTAATAGCAAGGGGTCACTCCTAAAAGAGCAAACTCTCTCTTTGTTTTAACAGTGTGTCCCCCATTGAAAAGTAGGCCAAAAATGAAAACGACAGAGGTGCTTTCCCTGAAAGTGTATCCAACAACCTTAAAAGGCATTCAAACAACAGCTGTTGCATATAACTTTTTTGCAGCATCCGACTGATCGCATTTTATCGATTGTATTACACACATATAGTAATGGAAATCAAGCTAGTTTCGAAGTGAAGCTTTTAATTCTGTAGATGACTTAGATTTTATATTCGTCGGTTGCTTTGAAACTTAATTTGGATTACGCATCTTCGCCTGGTAAGTTCGATTTAAATAAAATATTTAGCATTTATATGCCATCATGGTCAAAAAGCTTTTTTTCCGTTAAGTCAGTCTGTCAGTCTCAGTCACCGTGTTCAGCCACGGTTTACCGACTCTGACTCCCGTTTAGTCATTTTTTCCGTAGTGTTAGGAGGCCTATATCTAACAGTAAATATATATGAGCCGCGACGCGACAAAACCAACAATGTGGTTGTGCACCCAGCGCAGACTCAGATCAGCCTGGGCATCCGCCCAGTCTGATCAGAGTCTTCGCTGTCCGCATGGAGGTAGCTTAGACCCAACGCTACGCTTGCAACACTGAACGAAGAGTCTGGTCAAACTGGGCGGATGCCAAGGCTGATCTGAGTCTGCGCTGGTCGCACAAGCACATTGTTGGTTTTGTCGTGTCGCGGCTCAAATATCAAATTGCTCAAAAGCACAGTATTAGCTTAACCATATCATCTGTGTTGAGTATATTTTACAGCGCAGGAATAGAAAGACACAAGTTGGTTCCTTTGTAAAAATGGTTAAAATCATTGAGGTGTATCCATTTGCATTCAAGCTGTTAATGCATTGAGGTTAACGGCAACGTTTCAGTTTGTTTCCCGTTTCTTCTACCAATATGACTGCTAGACATGCTGTATTATATCAACATCTTTATATATTTTTATGTGTAGCACTGTTTCCGTTTAAAAATTTTAAGACAGTAACGCTCACATGCTTGGTCGAAACAATACTTCCAGCACTTACATTTCTAACTTTCTACGTCACCTGAAGTATGTGTGAATTCTGTTGGATATTTGCGGCCAGCATAGAAAATAAGGGTGCTCATCGAAAATGTAAAAATGACCGCACTGTTTTACTTCCTATTTCAATAAAAATTGTATCAGTGAAATGCTGAATAATTGTACTTTTTGGAATGAACACGGAAAATTATCATTTTATGAAAAAAGAGACATATGCGGGTAAAAACTTGATCAACGCAGTAAAAAAGTCATGATTTACGATACATTCTATACATTTTTAGGGTAGTCAACTTAAACTTAAAAATGACAGCGGTATTTCTTATGCAATCTTTTTTTAAAATTATATCAGGCTGTTCGCAAATTAATGCGGTTTTCGAAATGAACACGGAAAAATGGATTTGAATATAAGGAAAAATAAAATAAGAAGGAAAAGATGATTTGCCCATATCTCGTAGTGTATTTCATTACCCGCTCGATTCGCGAATATCGATTATCGATTTTTAAACAGTTGCGTGGAAAGTTAACCATGTGTACTCATCACCTTTTTGGTAATGACTTAAATACATTCCAACGTGATTTACATGATTGTATAACAGACGGATGCCTCTGTTCACTCTCTTTTACAAATGAATTGCATAGAAAAATACGTGCAACAGCCAAGAATCAGATAAGCTGAGTATGATAAGAGGCTACAAATATTCGAGTATCACAAATGGATTCCTCAGCAGTCTAACGTATAGGCAAATGCAATACACAGTCAGATTTGAATCTTTAACATTTGCATACTCCACAAGGATTCGCATCAGCCAGAAAGAGCCTTTCCTCGTAGCGCAAATTATAGTATTTGATTCGAATAGTTAAATGACAGTCAGTAATTTACCATTATACAGATATCTTAGTTCTTAAATCAAGGTTTGTCAGCTTTTATTTATTTATTTATTTATTTATTTATTTATTCATTTATTCATTTATATTTTTGCATATTTCTTTGAAAAATGACAAAAAATTCATAACCAGTTCAAATGTTCTAGTTTAGTCTAGTCTATCCCGTTACATTACAAGGTTGTTTGAGAGCCACAGATGACTCAATAACAATGTCATCGGCATCCTTGCCTAAATTTCCACAAAAAGGCACAGGAAGGCCTAAAAATAAAGTGTAGTAAAAGGAAGAACATTGGGTTTTTAGCGTTCATTGTGTGAAGAAGCGGATGGTCATCGCTAAAATTCTACAAGAAGCGTTTAAAGACATACATGTAATTCTTGTTTATTGAGTGTCAAAATCCTATTATGCAACAGTCTAGTGACACTGATATTTCATCAAATGACACACCCCATCTCACATAGGTAATGACATAACAGGATTAGAGTGGTACCACTTTATGGCTTACATTATGTATCCCTTTAATACATGGATACATAGATATGGCGGGTGTATTATAATAGGCAGGTGATGCTTACTCCTCGCGAGCACCTGATCACACCTCTATTTTGGGCTCCATATCTGTGTATTTAAAATATTGTAGAAATGGCGGTGTTAAAATGACTTACGAGTTCGGACACATGATTTTGGGTACTTTGACCACTTTCATTAAAATAAAAGCGGTATAGCATTCACGACTCATAACATTATGTCAGTTGATATGCTGTTTTCTTCATATAACTGGCAAAACATAGAGAAACAGTTTCTTTTATTATTATTATCATTTTGAAAAATAACAAGTCTCCCAATAAAAAATAGCTTTTTTGTTTCTCCTTCCCGGGTAACCGGTTAAGCATAAGATATGTAAACAACAGGGAGACAATGAACTGGAATCTTTACCTTAGTCTCATTATAAATTACACCTGTACCTTGTATGTTTACCCCATGTATTAGAGTTGTGATATCGAAAGGTCATTGTAGTTGCCAATAAAATGTCTCAAATACTCTTACAACACTATTTGTGACTCAAAGGCATTTTATTGTTAAAAACCGGCCAATCACGGTCATTTTCACTTACGAAAATGTAGTGTAAAGCGTGTAGCGATATCTCACGACAAAATATGACGTCACTTGATACCAGTGATAGAGCTGTTAGGCCTTTAAACCAATTCAAATCAAGTGTTGAAGGTTCCATCTTAGAACTTCGCCACTTGATTTGTCCTCTTTGGAATGAATTCTGATATTGTTGAATTACCTAATTTTAAATTGTCGTATTTTGTTGGCTGAATTATATGATATGTTGATAGTAACTTTATTTCGATCAGAACTAAACAGCCCAGACTGTTTCTGGGCGGTATAATTTTGTTTGCACGGTTAATCACCAAGTTTCAACAATGGCAGATATGGCAAAGTGTGCAATCAAAACCATAATATCTACACGTATATCATCTTTTGTCTTTTCTATCTAATATGTTCTTAGAAATTACACTTTTTCCTGTATGTCCAAGGCCATTATGTTTTTGACCGTTACATTCAAATATGTCACTGGTTTGATATAATGAGGTCAATTACATTCTCGCACGCAAGAGTCAGTGAATTTATCATATGATGGACAGAAGAATCATTGAATATAATAGCCACTCACACGCATTAAATCATTTGCATTCAATCATGATTTGACACTTTTAGCTCTGTAACTTTCATAGCATTTTTGTCTTTTACCCATATTCGGCACAGCTGACACGCTATAGCAAAGGCAGAGAGTCGAGGTCTATGAGCTCGTGTATAGTTACAAGACAGTACAACGGTCCTTACTCCTTTATACAAAAGCCATTACCAGACAGTTCAACTCACCTATAAAAACTGAAGCAAAAGCTGTCACTGACACACCTACTGTTAAAACAATGTCCATGTAGGCAAGAAACTTTACTGGTAATGCTTCGAGTTTTCTACTCTGCAACTTACATCTTTTAGATTCATACCTAAGGAATATCCTCTCAAGTTTTTTCAAATGCTAAATTTGTATGCGCAGACTCTTACGTAAGCGTCGTTCACACGACCAAAGATTCTTTGTCGAAGAAAGTTTGCCAAACATTTTGCGTTCACACGGAGCAAATTATTTGTTATAGAAAAAAATGTGGCATAGAATCTTTGTCAAATAACTTTTGGCAAGGAAATATTAGCTGCTGTGTTCGCACGATCAATCATTATTCGTCAAAGTTACCAGAACAAATAAACTTTGCCCGTGTGTACGTCCAACCATGCCACATTTTTGTTAAATATACTTTGTTCAAATTCAAACGGATTTGGTTATGAGCAAAGTTTTCTGTGTTCATCTCCATAGCTAGTTTCTTCGTTACATTTTCTATGGCAAAATTTATGTTCACATTGACAATTTTTTGTCATGTAAACTTTACCATATAAACTTGGCAAGGAAAATGTGGCATATTTTCTCATTCACACGAGCATCTTTATCTATGCCAAACCTACTTTGTCACAGAAACTTTGCTCGTGTGAACGAAGCTGTACTCGTTTGAGAATAGCAAAAATGATCTATAGTAACTGTACAATAGTTTTTGACTTACTAAAGTTTACTACTGTTTACACTAGCGATGCTCGCAGTACAACTTGGTCAAACCATCAGATTTCTGCTTTTAGAAATTGCATTTTTTGTTATATCTTGAATGTATTCCCTAGTGATTTGTAACAGACGATTTTATCAGTTCAATCTCAGAGTCTCGTAGTGGTGTAGCGCCACGAGGAACCTTTGAATCCGATAAGCCTGCTCATGAGAGATTGATATATATGTGGATCTCGTTATCTCACAGTACCCTCTTATATAAAAAATATAGTTTGGACTTAATTCTTTCTTCTTTTTTCTTTCTTTTTTGCACATTTCAACTCCTGTTATCTCAAACTCCTGTTATCTCAAAGTAACTTTTCTGAGACCAAAAAATATACTTTGAGATATTAATAGTTTGGATGAATTTGACTGAGAAATCGAGACTTGACTATATTTATTGACTGTTAAAAAACGAAAAGAGAATACTTTGATCGATGAGCAGGCTGATCTTATTTTGCTGTTTGGACATGTGCTGAGGGGCCACCTTTCATAGAGTTGTTCTTATTTATTGATTGACATTCTACAAACTAACCACTTCGTTCAATTTCATAATCCTGAAATTATTAATAATTCTTAATAAAAGTGAAATAAAATAAGTTCAGTATCATATCAAAGCGCTTGATTTTTTAAAGATTTTCTTTAAATTAATCTGACCAGATTCATTCTATTGCGTGTGGTGTTTAAAGGCCAGCCATGACTATAAAAGGCAGATTAGGCACATTTCTCTCAGTATGATTTTAGAGTCCAAAGGGTCAAGAGCTCTGCCATGCATTTTGATTGGCTACTGGCTATTGGTAAAGGTTACCTGTAAAATGATTGACAGGTCTTATCAGCTGAGTCAGTGAAGTGTTTTTACAACTAAGTCTGTTTGACACCAATAAAATTTAATCTGTTTATTCTGGGATAATTGCATTGTAGATACAAGCAATGACAAGTTATTATGTTCATCATCTTTGCTTTCATTACTTTTACTATTATTTTTATTATTACTTATTTATGCATACAGATTCTTTCGATATTCATTATAAATTTTCTAATGACTTAAATAATATTGACAGATCTCCTTTGAACTCAGAAGTGATGACAATAGCAATGATAATAATAATAATAATACTGATAATAATAATAATGGTAATAATAATAATAAATGAAATAAAAAGACAAATCATTTTGAAAAGTTTTTTATTTTATTTCAATTATTATTATTTTGATAACTATTACAATTTATGTCATTATTTTCATTACCTTTGCTTTCATTACAATTACTGTTATAATTATTACTATTACATTATTATAATATTTTTTATTTTATTATCAATCATTTTATCATTAAAAATCATAATAAAAATCAAATATTATACAAGTGCATATCCCTCTTTGACTGAAATAAATACAATGATCTATGAAATAATGGACAGAATTTAGTTCAGACCTGTAAATCAGACATAATTTTTAATCATATTGTTAGAATTATGAATTTTTCTTTTCATCATGGGAACTAAATAAAAAGTAAAACTTCTAGATTTCTATCACACCTCAAAATATAATTCATGACTGTTTATTGCAAAACTGTAAATGCATGACAAGTTGAATATCTCTTATCAGCAGTGTGGCTTAAGCTCCGCCCACTTAAACTGCCCACTTACATTACCTATACAGGTAAAATCTGCTGGCCGGGTGGACGACAATCCCGGCCTTTAAGTGTATGGGTTTATTTTCAGAACTTCTGTAACTTCCAGTTTTATTCCATGAACGATGCGATCTTTACCATTTAAAAGAGTTGATCCCAGTTGAAAAGAGGGACTAAACTAGAATTGGCTGAGGGTATACTATTTCACATTAAAATGAAGAAAAGTTTCTAGGTTTATAGCCAAGGGGTAAGCGCTCCGAAAATATCAGTTACAATAAAATTCTAAACAATGGGACAGATAGGTCTGATCAAACAATGCAGACTTCACTGTTTGCAATTCCATTCTCTACCTGTTTACTTAATACAGTCAACCGTGTCTTAAGGTCTCCCAATGGAAGGACAAAAAGTGCTGATAAGGACAGATGGTCCCTTAATACAGGTTTTTATTTGGACTTTAATCCAGAAAGGTCGCTGCTTAAGACAGGTGATCCTTACTAGAGGTGACTACATAAACAGGTTTGACTATATGTAGATTTTATATTGATCAAGTACTCATATTTCTCAAAGTTCAAAATATTGAGAGAAAGAAAACTGGACGAATACAGATGTCCGGGTCTTTATCCCAGTATGTATCAACGTATTGTCTAAGTTGAAGATTCTAGCTCATTTACTTTCTGGGAAAAGTGTGACACAAATCCGTATTTTCAAAATAGAAAGACATATTGACAACTGTACAGGAGAACAAGAGCTAGAACCCTGAAACTTAGATCTGTACCACGATACAACAGTTTTTTGTCAACTTGCATATTTAATACAAACATTCGAAACTGCGATACGAAATTGTAGTGTTCACAATATGGAGGAAAGGAAATGGACAAATACAGGCCTGGGATTAAACTGAAAGCCAGGAGCCTGCTTCTCGAACCCACTATACAATAAGCCATAACCTGTTATACCAAATTTGAAGATTCTAGGTCTACGAAAAGTATATTACAAACATTTCAAACTAGTGAGCCGGAAAAAGGACAGACAGACGGACATCCGGTCAAGCAATTTGGTAGTAAGGGGGCTAGGTTTAAAAGTCCGAAATATATTTAAAATGGGATTTATTCCGTACACACTTAAACACGGGTTTATGTGACTTACTTTATAACGGGAAAGAAATTTTAGTATACATTCGTTTGAATGTAAACAGATGAACGGACATAATGAAAACAGAATGTCCCCGTCCCTTAAGCCTAGTTTGCGGGGGTATACTAAGAGGAACAATGCCGAAATGACCGTGGTCCATAATTTCCACCCCTCCAGGTGCATTGTAAAGTCATGTGGGCTGCATTAGAGAAATGACAAATCGACAACAAGAGCTGTGTGGAATACGCTGTCGAATTATGCTCCTATTGTCAACAGATTTAAAGTGCTCCCTTGGGATTAATCCTATATAATGGAATGAAGTTATCCTCTGAATGAAAAGCAAAGAATTAACTCGGGAAACTTGAAGCAAGAGTCGATAATATTCAATTAGAGAGTGTGTCAAATTGCTTTCCAAAACCGTAGCCGTATGTGCGCCAGAAGTCAATTGAAATTTATAGGAAATCTACACACACTAAATAAATTCAGCAGAGTCACCAAGGAAATCCACAAGACACGATAGCCGTCCTAATGACTGTAAAGTAGAGATGGGAAATGTAAAACATATAATGACCAAGGTGAAAGTACCTACTCTTAAATGAAAGAATTGTATCTTCTAGGAGCAGTTTCTTTCCTGAAAAGGTAGAAACCTTTCGGGAAAGGTTATCATTTAGGGAAGTCACAAAAAGTGTTCCCTTGAAAATTGCAGAAACATGGATGTATATTCATACACCTAAACTGTACAATGTACAGACAAAACAGAGAACTAATTATTTGAGAATGAATTATAGGTTTGAGAAAATGACATTTTTCATTGTATGAATTTTCGGTGGCATCTCACTTATAATTCGAGAGTAGCATGGCATACACTGTATGCCATGCTACTCTTTTATTGTAAGTGAGATATGATATGATATTATAAGTGGGATATAGATTTGTTACATAGCAACTATGGAATTACCAACTGTTGTGCATAGTATCTTGACAGATTGAGTCTCGATGACGTCACTTTGACATCAATACGAACTGTTAGCTGCTAAGGTAACAAATATATGACGTAAATGGTTCCGGAGCATGGCAAACAATACATGCCATGCTCCGCCAGTTTTTTTAATAGCAATACAAACTGATCTTCTTTCAAAAGAAACTTCAGATTTTTTTTAATCAAAGAATTTTTCTCAAATTATTGAATTCCGTGTTACAAGTGATTTGGTAAACCACGCACATAAAGACTCCGGGACTATGCCAAAAATCGTATCAATTTTAACTGATTCAAATGCACGAAACTTTTAGAAGATTCAATCTGACTGGATCTTGCATCTGTTGCTGTAAAACTCATTAATGCATAAACAGCTGTGCATTAACAGTATCAGCCTCTAAATGATTGATCTGCTATAGTAAAAGAAGAAAGGAATTTGCAATACTGTTAATTTCAATGACAAAAAATATTTAAGCCGCGACACGACATTAGCAACAAAATGGCATGTGCGCCCAGCGAAGACTCTGATCAGCCTGGGCATCTGCTCAGTCTGATCAGAGTCTTCGCTGTCCGCATGGAGCTAGCTAAGATTTAAGCGCAAAGAGAAGACTGATTGATCAGACTGGGAGGATGCCCAGGCTGATCTGAGTCTTCGCTGGGCGCACATGCCACCTTGTTGGTTTTGTTGTTCGCTCTTTTGTCTTCTTCTGAACAACGACAGTGCACCGTTGAAACATAGGAAATGCAACATTGATGCGTCATTGATCTATCGTTGTGTGCCAAATGGGTTATTTCTAGTTTGAAAAAGATTGATCTTTATCAAAACTTGAACAAATGGGTGTACACTTTCAGGGAAATCAGCTGTAGCATTTCCCTTTCTGCCGCCCTCCTCTATGGGGGTCAAGTCGTAAAGGAAAATTAATGACTCCATTTTGGGAGTATTTTGTCGTTAAGGTAAGCAAAGAGGTAGTTTCAAAAAATGTTTCGCTGGAAATTATGTAGGGGCACCCATTCACTTTAATTCCGATAAAGTTTGTTCGGAATCGGACCCACCTGGTGAGTATACTTCTTGTTTACTTTTTGATGTAGAACATGGTATGTAAATAAGTTTCCTCTAAATATCTAAGAAAAATATTTTTGCCACCATCAGTACGAAGGCAAAAAATTTTATGACTTCCGAAATGGAGTCCACTCTTAAAGTAAACAATTTGCTTCTTATTGGACTTCGCTCCTTGTTGATAAATTACTCAACAATTACGAGTTGAGGAGGCGCCGTGGTCAGGTGGTTAGAGACGCTCGGTTATGTTTCAGAAAGTCGCGGTAAGGTCGTGAGACAGCGCCCTGGTTTCGCTATGCGACGACAGGAACACACTCTCTGTCAACCCAACGGTAAAAGGGTGCCTGCTTTGAATCAGGGAATGATAAGGCAGCGAAAGGAGAGGGATGGGCTCCGCATTTCATTTGCTGTGTCAAAGACACAGCGGGCCTCTAACCCCCACTGCCCCTACGGCTACCAGGCTATGGGTAAATTTTACCTTCTTTTACGAGTTAAACCCCATTGAGAAAGGATGCGAAAATGAAAGTGCCAGCTCATTCACCTTCAAGGCAAATTCTTGTCAAGAAATCTTATTTATGTTTTAATTTTTCTGAAAAAAATTCTAAGTTAGTGTGTAAAATCACGTACCTTGTTATAGTTTCGTTTATTCACTCTTTCTTTTCTAAGATAACACCTCCATGCTTATCCATTATTTTACAAAGGGCAGGGTCGAGTCTGGTCACTTCGGACAGCGGAAAAATTCGGACATACCACTGCGAACAGTGAAAATCCAGATGAGACGGCTCATCATGAGCCGTCTCATAAGGGTTTTCACTGTTTGCCCAGTTAATTTTGTTTTGATTCCAAACAACTGACATAAAAATTAAACAATGTCACTGTCCGAGTTTACCTGCTGTCCGAATTTACCCGACTAGACCCTACATTTTTCGTCACTTTTTGTTTGCTGCCCGGGAGGATGAAGCCCTTCCAAAAATGGGTCTTTTCTTAAAGAAACAGTTACTTCTAGAGGAGCAAATTCTTTCCGAAAAAATTGACCTCCGATTGGGAGGAAGGCAGTTTCGGCAAGCACATTCAGGGCCACTTCCCTTGAAAGTGTCTTCATACACTGTCCGCAATAATAGTTACAGGAAATATTTGCAGATTTTGAAGTCGTAACTCTCATAATAGTTTCTTTTACAATGAAAAGTTCCGTTGCCTTTTTGCAAAGGGAAACGACTTTAAGGACTGTCTGCCTGCTTTCTGGACGAAGAAAACCTCCCCTAAAATGTATCTACTCTTACAGGAAAGATTTGCTTTCCGTCGGAGCCATTTTTTCCTAATAGTCCCTCATATCATTGTTTACAACGTCATTTGAACATGTACATAATATTGGAAATGAATGCAAATTAAGAATGGATAAGCACAATTTTAAATCAAACGAACATATCCTACACGTTTCAGTACCAAAGTGCCAGTAAATAAGTGTTCGGTATTAAAATCTGGAGAGCGCACGTCTATAACCTACAATTAAACCATTCTTCTGGGGCTGATTTTACATAATGAAATGAAATTATCATGCGAATGAATAGCTAAGAATTAGCTTGGGATATTTAAAAACAGGAGATACATAAAAGATGCCTCACTCAGACTTTTTATTGTTAAAGAAGAGCTAATTGTGCGCCCAAGGTCTTTTGAAATTTATAGAAAATGTTGTCATGACACGAAATAGTGACATACAAATATGAACTCAAAGACAAATGCAGTTTAATTAGATTCTGCACTATTGCAGATAAACAATTATGCAATACAGCAATATTATTCGTTAATGCAATGCAGCAGTTACACAGTTAAGAGAAGCTGACTGTAAGCATCGGGCATTGGATGGAAACTCAAAATTTTGAATTTTGCTCAAAACTTCGTGGTTTAAAGCTCTCGACGAAAGATGCAGAGCGGTGAAAAAATTAGTGAAATATGTCAAACGGTTCAAGAGATATCTAAGCAATTACTGTTGCCATGGCAACCATATTTAGGCTGGTCAAATTTTACATATTTTCAAGAATTTCAAAGGGCAAATGTTTCTCTCCTGATGCAAGTATGAAATACTTGACTAGTATGGTGCTTAGGAATAAATGTAATTGTTATTCTTTGCACCTTCAAAGCATCGGTCACTGCACGTTGCTTAAACCATGGCAACTAAAAGTACATATAGTCGGAGAAAAAATCAGATTTGTGAAAATAGCACTTCTTTAAATCAAGATTATTTAAAATGGCAGCCTGGCCTGACTAAACCGTTTACATGTCTTGAAACGTCAACATAAGTACAGTTCATAACAAAAACAATTAGCTGTAAACTTTCACTGACTAAAGAATAAATGCACGTGCAAATGGCTTCCCTCTTGCGATTCTAATTTTACAGAAAACAACAGTTTTCTAGTTTTTTGCCTTAATTACCACTCTGCCAAATTGAATTTGCTACAAAAAAACAAATAATGAGACTTGTTATATTCCATCTTTGCAAATAACGATGCAGAAACGTATTTGTAGATGTTGTTTTCATGGTTACAATGCATAAACTGTGTTAAATCCGTTCAAAACAACCCTAAAACCATGTAACTGATATACACCTCCTAATTTGCATTAGAATCGATATGGTCTAAAAGTAGTTCAGTACTAGGTTTCTGTATCACTTATGGTTTTCATTTTTTCTAATAAACAAATTTAAAGTGCTGCAGATACCCCACCCACTAATTTATAGCCTAGCCACTAGGCGAAGAAGTTATATCAGTCACCCATCCTATTTTCCCAGTTCTTACCACTGTATTCTTACAGCCAGTCTATACTTATTGCTCGACTTCTTCATGATCAGAAAAGGAGCAGATTCAAGTTATATAGACTGGCCAGGAAGGAGAAGAAAAAAAAGTTAATTCTTTTTCTATATTAACGGTAACGTTTTCACTATAAGACTAGCGCTAGTCTACTAATGAGACCGCATTCGCTTTTTTACCAAGATTGGTTGAAACACATTTTTCCTTGCGCATACCTCGTGTCGTGATAAAACCAGGCTTATGCCATACGCAAATCACGCGTGTCTAGACTAGACGCATGCGCAATCAGAACAGGGTAGACTACGCGTAGACATATCTTGGTACCTCCTGGTAGCGTATAATAGCATATTTCGCTGCAAACATTATGGGCTGAACACACATTTTTCCTTGCGCAAGCCATTTGAGTCGTGTCGTGATAGAATGAGCCTCATGGCTTACGCAAAACACCTAGTCTATGCACTGGCACAATCAGAACAGGATAAGCACAATAAGTATGCCTTCTGTGAATCAAGCGGTGCACTGCACTTACTCCGACAGACTATGCAGTTGCGTAGACCTATCTTGGCACCAACTGTTTGCTTATAGCGTCAAACATTTTTTGACCGGACAAGGCTCATAACGTTCAACAAAAGAAATGAGCATAAAATGCACGTGCAAATATGATCGACCCCTGATTAACTTGATTATCGATGATGTAACCCAAGAGCCGCACCCTCAGAAAATTGCCACATGGGACGAGAAGAATCAGACCAGTCTGTGGTACAATTTATGCGTTCACAACATGTATAAACAATCTTCAGCATCATGCACTTGAGCGCCGTAAAGAGTGCGAAAAGAAATGACACTAATGGGACTGCATTCACTTTTACCAAAATGGGGTGAAACACATTTTTCCTTGCGCATACCTCGTGTCTTGGTAAAACCAGTCTTATGCCATACGCAAATCACGCGTGTCTAGACTAGACGCATGCGCAATCAGAACGGGGTAGACTACACATGAGCGTAGACATATCTTGGTACCTCCTGGGGCCAGTTTCATGAACATGTCTTAGATTTGTGCTTAAGTTACAACTTAAGTTATAACTTAAGTAAAAAAGTAAGAATGACTTAAGTTCGAACTTAAGCCGTTTCACAAATTCATCTAAGCAAAAACTTAATCTGTTTTGACTTAAGTCTTGTCTATTTTTAGGAGTCTATTTTTAGCTGTGTTAAAAGTCTGCAATATACGTTTATGTACCAAATAACATGATGACGTACCTGAGGCGGTGGTGTTGTAGTGACGCATCGTCTTGGCCTGACTACCGGGCCCGGATGTAAGTACCGGGGATTAGTAGCACTAGAAGCAAATCAAGGGGCGATAATTATCTACTTCCGCCAGACATGCGCAGTTAGGTAAACTACAGCTGAGCGCCTTGTACAAATCCAAAGCGGTGACAGAAAGCGGTCTCAATTTCCATCCCTCTTGCCTTGCTTCTAAGCTACAAGGGAATTGTATAGTTTATAAGGGGTAAAAACACAATAGTGTGGTGGATAGCGTTTTGCGCTCTAGCACAGACAGTTACGGGTTCGAATCTTCTCTTTTCTCTTTCATTTTTTGGCAGTTTGTTTTATTTTATTTTATTTTTAAATTTATTTACGGTACTTTAATTTGATATGGTACGGCTTTGAATAGGTTCCCTAATTTTTATGCATCCTAAAGTTAAAGCGAGTATAAAAGTTTCCTGACACGCATGTCGTTATCGAAAACTATGTTTCAAGTTTCTCCAACCTTTTGGGGATGGTCGTGGTCGGAAGATGATGCTGGGTAACTTTCAGTGCTGGGGCGTCCTACTGATATGGATAATAGTGGGGCAAGGGCCAACTGTGTTTGCAGTAGGTGCGGGTGGGCATTGTTTGGACATTTTTTCTCTCTCCTATCTCTTATCTTTCTCCCTCTCTCTGAGAGACGGTTCGATATAGACTTAAATACTGTCTCTGAGAGCCGTTAAACCAAAAACGATCAACCAACTAAATCTCCAGTCGTTTATGCCTCGTTCAGTTGCGGCAGACACAGTAAGTGCGGAAGTGATAGAGTTGTCTGGTCGAAAACTTGATCAATGGAAAAGAAATGTTTAGAACTGCTGAGATCTTTCGCCGTTATCAGCAGTGTGTACAATGGTCATTGCCAAAAAGTAGGGTCCCTCTTTCAGTTCATCAGATAAGAAGGGGAAGCACGGATAATTTAGGGATAATTTTTAATATTTCTCCATAAAAAAAAACATACGTTGTGACCCCTCATTAGAACCGTGTTACCGAGACGGTTCTAATAAGGGTCACAGCATATGTTTTCCTTCATAAATAATGAAAAATATCTCAGAATCATCCCTGTTACCCCTTCTTATCTGAAGCACTTCTCTTGCTTCCTAAATAAAAGTCGACTATTAAGTGAATATACCTACATCGGATAGGCACTTCCTCACTTCACCTAACTCTTGTATTCCATCGGAACATGGCTACAGGAGAATTTTGTGGGACTTTGGCATTTCCCACTCTCAGCATTGCTGAATTCCTCGATCTAAAATATGCACCTTTATGTAGGCACGCACGTACAAAAACATTTACGTACGAATGATCATGCAGACCATCCACAAACTCGCACATAAGTATGACAAAGAAACAACGAAACTTTCGACATTTGGACGTCTCAAGTTAGAGCAAGGGCCTGCTACTTTTGCAGTAGGTGCAGTATTTGAGTAAAATCTGTCTTAACGGGGTCATTAAGGCAAAAGCAATCAACTAGTTGCACGTTAGGCGTCACTCTACATGGAACCTGCGTGCAGGTTTATTTTATAATTTCTTCGTATCGATAGAAAGAGGGACAAGCATACAAAAGAGACACACACAAATTTGAACTAGCCTTACTTTTGACTGGAAATATGAATATAAAACATGAACTTTTCGGTGGAAATTCTCCCTTTCGCCATAGCTAGTATTTATGCATTTTCAAACGCACATACACACATATACATGAAAATTAGCACATACATACATTGTGTGCGGGCGTGCACTAAACATGCACATACACGCAAATGCATGCTTGTCGGAATCCAAAGTCACACACACACACACACACACACACACACACACACACACACGTTGCATGACTGACAGGCGCAGAAAGACGGAGATAATATTTCGTAGCTGTTTTCCCATGAGCAAAGATAAAACATACGGACACACACTTTCTTTCAGCTCTCCATTTTTTCTCTCTAATGTTTGATTCTGATTTTATTTAACTATGTAACTTGAGAGTCAAGTGTTTCCTGATTGGCTCCAGGTGTAATGAATATAGAAAAGGGGACTATATGGTGGAGTACGATCATGATAAAGTCATTTTCATTCGCAGACGCGTTTACGCTACCAACATCCCCAAACCACACCCCTTCCAGAGAGTGAGAGAGAGAAAGAGAGAGAGGGGGGAGACAGAGAGAGAGAGATGATGATGTATTGATTATTTTATAAAAAGAGACACACATCAGTGTGTATACGAATGCGTTCGTATAAGGCTTTCATAAACTTATCGGCAGTGTCGTGAGAAAACGTCCTCAATCTACAGGCCTGGGCTGCCATGTACATACCGTTTTACCTGGTAAGCACTCAGTGACGCAGGGAATGGGTCCTGTCCGAGCCCTATCTTCACCACCTTAAGAAGTACTCGTCTATATGACTCATGTAAACAGTTTAAGTAGCTTTGGTTCAGCTGTGGCAGAGCTGTGAATTTACCCAGAAATGGCCACAATCACAGAACATAGGGTTTTCGGAGCACGAACAGAAGAAGACTGAAGGAGGACGAAATCAAACCCTATCATCTACAGTGCCTACTAAATGAACAAAGAGGAATCGGAACAGAAACCACATATGCAAAATTGCTTGTGTTCCAAACCGCTTATAGGTACAATACAACATAAAATACAAGTAAGAATTCGAAGCGCATAACGAATGAACAAAACAGCCTTGATTTATAAACGCATTTTGTGGTATATCCTGAAGTACGACAGTCTATCATCAGCATATCTGCCTTACACATTTTAAGTAAGAACTTAAGTCACCTCGCTGGTTGACTTAAGTTTAGAGCAAAATCTAAGTAAAGAGTTTCAACTAAGATTTTTTGTGAAACCACGTAAGTATACACTTTTGACTTAAGTTATTACTTAAGTCAAAAGTTCTTGCTTAGATCGTTTGTGAAACTGGCCCCTGGTTTCGTATACATACATATTTCACTGCAAACAGTATGGACTGAAAACACTTTTTTCCTTGCGCAGGCCATTTTGAGTCGTGTCGTGATAAAATCAGCCTTATGGTATAAGCAAAACACCTATGTCCAGACCAGTCTGTACACTAGCATAACCAGAACAAGGTAGGCGCGATTAGTATGCCTTCTGGGAATCAAAAGGTGCACTGGTCTTACTCTGACAGACTACGCAGTTGCATAAACTTACCTTGGTAACCACTGTTTACGTATAGCGTCAAACATATTTTGCCCGGACAAGGCTCATAACGTTCTTGAATCACAATAGATGACCATAAAATGCACGTGCAAATATGACTGACCCTTGATTATCAATAATGTAACCCAAGATTTGCAAGATTAACAAACAATTGCTGCAGTATTCCTATATTTTGGGATAGATGTATCTGAGAAATTACTTTAGAATCAGATCAAGATGTGTAATGCGCCATATACTGCCAGTATTTTTGACAAAATGTCGGCTAACATAAGCACCTGTTCAAATTTTAGAATAATAACAGTAATTTTAAGGTGTCCTAATAGAGAGGGTAAATTAAAACGGTGCAAATTGTTTGAACAGCATTACAAGAAACCCAGCAGGCACATGACGCCGTAATGATGTCGAAATTTGATCGATGCGACGCCACCATGCCTCATCGACGTCAATACTACGTCACCTCGACGTCTTGTGCCTGCTGGGCAGTAAAGTTCTTCCCAGCGGGCACATGGCGTCAGAATGACGTCGATGCGATGTCATCTGGTTGCGTCGACGTCAATGCGACGTCATTATAACGTTGTGTACCAACTGGGTAGTATATATCAATGTTATGATCTGATCCGTGTCTTCTGCTTTCTATTAGGTGTCAGAAAAAAATAATGTTATTGGAAATCTGTCCACAGTCACGACTAAATATTCTAGGTCCATGTTTCATTAACATCGATCTTCAGACGAAGAAAGCAATTCGGAAGGGAAAAGAAATAATGCCAAAATTTGTGCATATGACCAAAGATGATAAATTCTGCATTTCGATCATACAAAACTAAAATTGACAAGAAAAAATGTCATAACTGCCTTTTTAATTTATTTAGTATTTTTTTATTTGTTTTAACTATTGCAGAACTTAAATGTACAGATTATTAGATGCGTCTGCCTGTGTGCTTTACTGCTTAAATATAAGTAAGCGCATCATGGAAATATTATTCCTACGGGCCACCAGGGTTCAACCCCCATAAAGTGCAGCTTACTATGGTGCTTATGTGGGTTCCATCTGTTTGTGCGACTCCACTTTGGTTGAAGGTACATCACTGTAGGGTCCGGATGCGCTTAAACAGGCGCACATGCTGCGACCTTGTATCCATGCCTCTGTGCTTGCACCACGTCTATGTTGTGTACCTTAGACTTGAATAGTTTGTGAGAAATCCACTGTTTAAGCCTTTTCCCATACAAAAGCATAACGTACCAGACAGGCCGCAGTAAAAGTGTCCAGGATGCAGTAGACAGACAGTAGACACCTCATTGGACAGTATATAGTATACAGAAAACCGCGAACACCGTGCACTTCTTTCAGCATTCTCCAAAAAGAAGAGCGAGTAGACAGTGCACAGTAGATGGTAAACGGTAGAATATATCAAAAGGTCTTTCACGTTGACAGATATGTATTTTCCTTCGCACAGCGTAGAAATACAGATATTGGGGGAAAAACTACATCAAAGAAAAAAAACAACTAGAAAATAAATAAAGAAAAGCAGAATAAATCAAGAAAAGCAGGCAAAACTCTGCAGCACCCGGTATTCCCAGACGATCACCCATCCAAATACTATGCGGGCTCGACGTTGCTTAACTTCGGTGATCGGACGAGAATTGGTGTTCAACGTGATATGGCCATAGACAACAAAGTACCGATTTTTACATTTACAAAGTCTACTTTTGAGAGTTTGAGATCAGTACATGTATGATAGTTATAATATCCTGCAGTTCTTACTACTGGGACACACATTGCAGGCATAGGGAAGAATTCTCGTTATGGTTTCGGGATTTTCCGATAATCTCCGAGAGGGTTCTTCAACAAACTGAGATTAGAAACGCAAATCTTTTTGAACGACCCATTAGTATGTATTTCATAATGTCTCCAAACAAACGGTAAACTGTGAATTTGAATTGTGTTCTGAGAATGAAAAAGCGATAGTGTCAATCTAATTTTAAATCTTACTTACAAAATTTATTTACTGATCAAAACTAGGAGGTCACAATCTCGAAACGAAAATATTACAGCTTTGCAGAGTCGGTAATCTTGTCTTGTCTTTCCAATTTAAACTTTATATTACAGTAATCCTCATAGCCTAGTAGCTAAAGCACACGACTCATGATCTTGGGGCCGTGAGTTCGATTCTCACCGCTTTTTTTTTCTCATTAGATTTTTTTAAGTTATTATATGATGTTATTAAATTTTTATCATTTAGCTTTTAAACTGAACTTAATAAGTCACATGTATTAGCCATAGGGAAGAACTCTCGTTATAGTTACGGGTCATGATTGTCCGATTATCTCCGAGAGGACCGGAGATAAGCAGTTACCTGTATAGTGTCTATGGTTCTCAGTTTAATAGGGAAATGTAAAGAAGCTCATAAATAAATTTCAGTTTCTTATTTAATAAATTTTCCGACATTAAATTATAACGTCTAGCACGAAAGAGCATTTCAAGCTCTTTAATCTGGTATAAAAATTATAGAAATACGTCAATGAAAAGTTTCTTCCATCTCAGCACATAGTTTTCTTTAGAACTATAAACCATAAGTTTCTTAACACAATTTATTCAAATTCCGCGAATCTTTGTTTTTGGACCTAAATACATATATAAATTAACATTTGCGAGTCTATTATAACGTATGAGGTGAAAGCTGTTATTCCACTGATTACAATGATGTAATTTTTACATACAAATTTTTCTTCTAATCCGTGATTTCTGCAGACGTTTTGCTCGGCACAACTCTTGTCATCAAATATATCTGCAACTGCAGTCTTGGTGAAAGGACCAATTTCATAGAGCTGAAAAGGTCATAATTATAATGAGCATTGTTGACAGTTATCTAATTCTTTTAATGATGCTATCTTTTATTATGAAAGATCATTGATACAACCTGTAGTGTTCGCACATTTGTAATCGTCAAGGGAGGTAAGATAATCCCAGATTGACTTAACTCCCTTGCTACAATTTTATAACATTGACACATTTCAAAGATGAATAAAATTTGAAACTTTACGAGTTTACACCTATTTTATTGACATTCTTAAACTTCGAACCTTGCTCTATCATGTAAGTATGGCCTTATTTTCAAACGTGACTGCCATTTTTAGGTATTAGGCGAATAAAAACCCTATTTTTCACTCAACATTGGGTCTATTTTTTCCAGTAAAAGCTCTTCCGTTGATAATATGGGACAGAAAACACTAATATTATGTAATTTCATTACACAGCTATGTATTGTCAAACTACACAAACAAAACAGAATAGGATAATATTTGTTTTTCAATTTTTAGCGAGGGAATGTTACATTCAGGTCTTAATATTGACATTTTTAAAATGGAAACCTGGTTACCATGGAAACGGCCGAACGCTGACCGCTAAAAACTTGTGAAACACAAATAAGCATGGTATATATCAATTTCACAAAATATCTGCTAAATCCGTAATTAATTTTTGACTTTCCAAGTTATCATAGGCTAATGCTCGATGCTTACAGTCAGCCTCTCTTAAATAGTAAAAGTAACAGGATCGGTTACCTGCAACAACGTCGAAATTTCCAGAGCCAGAGCCCCGAAATAGGTGACACACACAGTCACAATGCCAATTTAGACATACTTTTGCACCCCACCACCTCCCTCTACCTTTACCCTCTTAAAACCCAAAGCAACGGGGATACTGCGTCATACCCCTAGTAGGCAGTGTACAACTCTCGTGTGCGTTTATTGTACCAGCCTCAGTAACATCTACCTCCAACAACGTCGAAAATTCCGAAGTCTGGATGCGCTACACATTGACCGTTGCACAGTGGACCGTTGGGCCATAAGTTTAACCTTGATTTTATCCCCTTAAAACCCAAAGGAACGTATTACACCTAGTGGCCCATGTACAACCCTACTGGTTTACATTGTTACTGGCTCGGTAACTTCCAACGAAAATCCAAGAGACGGAGCCCTTAAATAGCGATAAAATAATAAGATCGGTCGGGATACCAGAAACACAGTCTTTTTTGTTGTTCTTGTTGTTGCATTTGGCATATAGTAAAACAGGTGCTAAAATATTACTGAGCCGCGACACCAGAAAACTAACAAAGTGGCATGTAGGAACAACGACGACTAAGATCGGCCTAGGCATCCGCCCAGTCCGATCAGAGTCTATGTTGAGCGCTGAAAGGGAAGCTAAAGATCTAAGATACTTACATGCCGACAGCGAAGACTCTGATCAGACTGGACGGATGCCCAGGCTGATCTAAGAGTTTGCCTGGCGCACATGCCACTTTGCTGGTTTTGTCATATCGCGGCTCTATATCTATTTCAAATTGTTGTCGATAAAAGTAGGCTGCATTTCCTTGAGTGCTTGGCTGTTATTTACAATTAATTCAATGATTTGCATATTTAAATTAGTCCTAACGGTTGCATGTTGCATAATTCAAATTTAAAATGAGCTTTCAAAGAATGTTTTCTTGATGCTGAAGCAGGCTTTGATGATAGTTTCAACGATTTCGAGTTATTATCCGAAATATGACCCGAGTTGCAATGAAATAGTTTCGGAAGGCGGAAATAGTATGTCATATTCGTTGCAAATTATTTTCAGCATATGTACACACGCTTTATTAATTGCAGATTATTGTAAGCACAGATACATCTAACATCTAACATCTTGTCAGAACAAGTACACAAGTCATGTTTAACTACGTATTATTTTTCAGACCTGTACGCGTCTTGATTGTTGCAGATTATCGTCAGCCCATGTACACATGTCATATCTGTTGCAGATTATTCTCAGCACATGTGCGCATGTCATATTTGATGCAAGTTACTGTCAGCACTTGTATACAGTACATACAGTATATGTTTGCAGATTATTATCAGCTTTTGTACACACATATTATATTTGTTGCAGATTATTGGCAATATAAGTGCACACGTCATATTTGTTGCAGATTATTGGCAATTCAAGTACAGACGTCATATTTGCTGCAGATTATTGGCAATACA
Organism: Ctena decussata; assembly: GCA_963989385.1. NCBI lineage: Eukaryota > Metazoa > Mollusca > Bivalvia > Lucinida > Lucinidae > Ctena > Ctena decussata. The sequence goes on from OZ022498.1 coordinate 19,464,663, forward strand.
AGTACACACGTCATATTTGTAGCAGATTATTTTCAGCATTTGTACAGCTTTGCACTTAAAGGGTAGCTAGGGGTCTAAGCTTCTCCCATGCAGACAGCGAAGACTCTGATCAGACTGGGCGAATGTCCGGGCTGATCTGAACCTTCGCTGGGCGCACATGTCACATTTTTGGTTTTCTCGTGTTTTCCCGACACTTCCCGATTTTACATGCATTCGATGAGTAGGGACAATCTGGGCCGAACTCGTGACAGTGTGACCAGAGCTTTACTTCCGACTACTTACAGCCGACTTCAGAATTTTATGATGACAGTCTAAAATTCAAAAAATTGTAATTCGGTCTTATTTTTCTGATCGGTTCAGAAAAACATCATAGGCTACAAACGTACTGGCTATAGCATTAGTGTAATGCTGCAGTCTGTATGTTAAGTGGTTAATCCATTCATGGTTAATAACTTTGCTTCCCCTTTTTAATTGCACGCCGGTTGGTTGGGCATTAGACTCAATAATGGGCTCGACATAAAGTTATTACGCTTATTCGGTTGGGGCCGGAGCTTGCCTTGTCTGTTGCTTGGTTATTCGCGGTTCAACTGATGTTTTTTTTTTGCTCTGGTATTGCAGTGGTGTTGTTTGATATCCCAGGGATCTCCAGGTGTCCCAATACGTTATTTCCATCGAGTCCTCATCTCTGACTCATCATGGGTCTTATCCATGATTTGTTTGTTTCCTGTGATGATTCATTGATGGGTTAGGAAATCTTCATGCGGACCAAACAGCTAACTAAATCTTTCCAACCACTGCAGAAGCAGAGGGCGAGGTTTGGATCCAGTAAAACGTGTTCAAGCCCCCAAGCACTCTTTTGCTGACCATTCCAAGGAGGTACTTCTGTTGTGGGTCCTCTGTGTTACATGTTGTTATGTCCGCTTGTCTATGGTCTCTGACAGTCTGGTCACCTGAATATCTGCCCATTCTGCTTCCTGTTTTGTTTTGTTTTGTAAAATGAAATAGGTAAAAATAGATGTTGCTACTTTTTTTATGCCCCCAAAGGGACTTCGGGTGGCATATTAAAATCGCACCGTCCGTCCGTCAGTCAGTCCGTCCGTGCGTAACAAATCGTGTCTCAGCGATAATTTAAAAACTACTGAAGCAAATTTGATGAAACTTCACAGAAAGATAGAGCACAATGATAAGGTGTGTCGCGCACAAGATTTTGGTTCCCACAACTAAGGTCAAGGTCACAATTGGGTCAAAAGTCAGATCATGTTTTAAATCGCGTCTTAGCCTTATCTTACCAACTACTGAAGCAAGTTTGATGAAACTTCGCAGAAAGATAAAGAATAATCAGAAGGTGTGTCGCATACAAGATTTAGGTTTCCACGTCCAAGGTCGAGGTCACTGTCGGGGGTTAGAGGTCAAATAGTGTCTCTGTGATTACTTTAAAACTACATAACAGAATTTCATTAAATTTCGCAGAAATGTAAAACATAATGAGAGGGTTTGTCACATTGAATATTTGTATTCCCAAACCCAAGGTCAATGTCACTATTGGGGGTTAGAGGTCAAATAGTGTCTCTGTGATTACTTTAAAACTACATGACTGAATTCCATCAAATTTCACAGAAATACAAAGCATAATAAGAAGGTTTGTCACATATAATATTTAGATTCCCAAACCCAAGGCCAAGGTTACTATCTTGGGTCGGATGTCAAATCATGTCTCAACAACTACTCAGAAATGTACCAAAGCAAAGTTCCTTAAACTTCACAGAAAGATGAAGCTTCCTGAGAAGGTAAGCCATACACAAGATATAGGCTTTCACACCCAAGTTGAAGGTCACAGTCTGAGGTCAAAGGTCAAGTTGTTTCCCCCCAATTACTAAACAGACTTCTTAAGCAAAGTGTATCAAACTTCCTGAAATGGTAAATCATAATGAGATGGTATGTCACCAACAAAATTTAGGTTCCCATTCACATGGTCAGGGTCATAATCAGGGCTCATAGGTCAGATTATATCTCCAAACTGACTGGAGACTGCTGAAATGAATTTCATCAAACTTCACAGAAACGTAAAGCATGATAAAAAGGTATCTCACTTGCAAGATTTGGAATTCCTTGCCCAAGGTCAAGGTCACAATCAGGTCAAAGGTCAGTTTAAGGGGCCTTTGGGGGCATTTGTTACATACTTTTTTAGTTAGGGTAGCTGAATGACCACCTGTTTGGGAAAGAGCTGCTCATTCGGTTTGCTATGCGAATCGTTCTTGAACTTTTGTCAATTTGTGTGTGTGTGCTTCTTTCCCTTTTGGTTGTAAGAGCCGAATGCGGGATTTGATTGTATTAATTCCTTATCATTGCCAATCTTTTAAGTTTTCTACAAGTTGAATGTGAGGAGTAAGAAGTTGAAGTAAGAAATTGGAAATTAGAAGTCCCCTTATATAGTACACTTTCCTGCGTTACGACTCATTTGTGTTACAGGCTGCGTGCACTGTTATCTGCTTTCCATTATGCGCTGATTGCATTGTCATTTATAACGGAAGAAACAACAAATAGTCATTTGCATTGTTTGAGATAATGCATTGATCGGATGGCAATGGAATTCTTGTACAAACAACAATATTTTAGATAGTTTCGTTGCTTAGCAAATATAGAATAATGTCATCATATTGTCTTGACCATTCTGTTTTTGTCAGTTAGTACTCTTGAGTCCTGCTAGTCTGTCATAATCATTACCACTTACAGTATACTAAATGTTTTACTTTTTTGTCTTTAAGAGATAAGTTAATAGTACATGTTTCAGATGAGAAATAAGAAATTTTGAACATATAGTATAATCGACAATCAATCTTAGAATAAAAAAACAGCATAATTTACTACTAAAAATATTCATCCACTGTCACATGAATACAGTATATGTATTAAATGTAACTATTGTAACACTTTGCTGCCTCATCTATTTGCTTTTCAGGTGCGTGTGTGCGTGTGTGTGTGTGTGTGTGTGTGTGTGTTCTATGGATTCGCCAAGAGAGCGACACTGTACGTATAAATGCATGCGTTACGAACGCGCTCCCTTAGACCAGTATCCTCGATAGCGCAGTCGTTATGTGTTAAACTTACCATGTTCTATTCTTGCCGGCAACGGAATTCTTTACACCGTAAACGGGGTTTAATTGCTAACACGCTTTCAACATCATCCCACCATAGTCTCGATATGACTGAAATACTGATGAAAGGGGCGGAAATCGATTCACGACTTCATATCGAGATCTATGAATAAGCAAATTGAGTCTTTGTTAAATTCTATTTATTTTCAGTAAAACATATGTTGTACACAGCCCTCGATAGCGATGTTAAGGCATGATTTTTTGTCCGACCAGAAATGTTGTCTACTTGGCATACCTTTCTGTTTACAGAATGCTTTTTCACATATGTAGACGATAATGTTTTTTTTTTTTTTTTTTGGTTTGACGCTGCGCGCTAGAAAGTAGATAATGAAAAACATAATACCAGTGTTCCTCCTTCACCAGGAGTAATATAAAACAGAAGCAAAACTTTTCGAAAACGCTTTCTAAACTTTCAAAAGGCCCGTTCTTGGAACCTATGTTCTCATTAGCCTTTGACATCTGCCTAGGATGCGGTAGTTAGTGGATAACGCGCTAGACTACCAATGCAGGGATCGCAGGATCGATTCCCCGCTTCTCCGGTCTTTCGGATGTGACTTTAAACCGAGGGCCTGGTCTCTGTATGACCTAGTTGTTGGTGGGACGTTAAACCCGAGTTCTCTCACTCACTCGCTCACTTAACAGCTGCCAACAGGACCATGGCGCCAGAATAACATTTTAACCCATTTATGTTCAGAGGACTATTCTGTTCTTATCAAATGGATGCGTCCATTTGTCCATTAAGGGGTGACTGGTTTAGGTTTAGTTCATATTAAGGAGAAATATCAAATTTGTCTAATGCAAATAGTGTAGAACATGATCAGACGCCGCGCGTTGCGGCGTCTGATCTGGGTCTACGCTGTTTGCCTATGTCCCACTTATGGGACTCTAAGCATTAATGGGTTAAACCTATTTAAAACAACCTTTTCAAATTGCGACAGAGAGGTTGTACATCATACGGTTTACCTGTCTTGCCAGAAAATACAAATTTGAACACGAATATTTTCTAATGAATAGAATAGAATATATTTTCCGAATACCAACATACTACAGAATTTAAAGTTTCTCCGCACAAATACACATGGGCGTCGTGCACAAAGCAAACATAAGCCTACAACCGACGTGCGTCCGTCGTAAAAATGTCGCAGAATAATAATCCGTGTACACAACCGAGGCGTGTCGTAAACTTAAGTCATAAGATAGTTTCAAAACTTCCAAATCGCTTCGTGCACTTGGGGAAGCGGCTGTAGTGTAGTGGATAACACTCCGGACTACCAATCCAAGGGTCGCAAGATCGAGCCCCCGCTTCTCCGGTCTTTCGGATGAGACTTTAAACCGAGGTCCCGTCTCCATATGACCTCGTTGTTGGTGGGACGTTAAACCCGAGTTCACTCACTCACTCGTGCACTTGGATTAAAATACAGTCGTACAATGTAGTACAGACTTAGTTGCGCCGACGTTCGTAAGCTACGCCGGCGTAGTTTCGGTCCCAGATTACAATACAAACATAGATATTCGACTAGCATTGCAAACAACAGACTATCTCAACACTATCTTATTTTTAGGACCTCAGAAATGAAATTACAGATGTGCAGCATCTATAGGATTTACTAACTTCTGTTCATCTTTTGAACTAAACTACGGTTTTATGCTTTTTGTTTAAGATCGACACAGAAAAGGGTGGTAAAAGCTCGTGGAATATTATCTCATATAGGCAGACAAACCGTGATATGAGACGCGACACGACAAAACCAACAATGTGGTTGTCCGCCCAGCTCAGCCTCAGATCAGCCTGTGCATCTGCTCTGTTTGATCAGACTACGTTAAATGTTCAAAGGGTAGCTAAGGGTCTAAGCTGCCACCGTGCGGACAGCGAAGACTCTGATCAGACTGGGCGGATGCCCAGGCTGATCTGAGTCTGCGCTGGGCGCACAACCACATTGTTGGTTTTATCGTGTCGCGGCTCATATAACTGTGCCTTGAAATGCGTACAGTCATACGGTCATTTTTTTTCTTTGACGTTAAATTCTGTTTTTATTTTTATTTTCTTTTTTTATTATTGCAAATTGTCAGATATACATGTATGCTCCATATATATTGTGGTGCAATTTTAGATCCTTTTGAACCATAATACAATAAAAAGCTATTTCAGAGCAGAATTCTGAGGCTGTCATTATGACAACGTGTTTATATAGTGTCTGGTTAGAATTGTAATATCAATCAACTACATTACACCGCGGGAGCTGAATCATGACATATACTGTGATAGATTATCGGAAATTACTTTGGTAAAAACTAAGCTTTTTGGTGTAAGCAGACGACAAATGTGAACTGTGTTATACTTTTTTTTCTATTTTTTGCAGAAATTAAGGATGGACGTTACATTCAAATCATCATTTGCGGGAGGATTTAAGAACGATTTCCAGTACTGTTCTCTGCAATATTTAAATAATCCTTGTGTTCATAATTAAATTTAGCCGCAGTGGCCAAATAATGTGAATAATGTTATTTGATGCTGGATATTTGGAGGTTTGGATATTTGGAGGTTCATACCCGTTTGTGATAAAAAAAATGTAGACTTTGTGATCAGATGAGCTTGTTCGGAAAGTACTGACCTTCGCATGATATGGAATTTCCATTTATTGCAGTATTGCAGTTATTTTTTCTTCTTCTTCCATCATTTTTCTTATTGTTGCATGTATTATTTTTATGATTATTATTATCAAGTTCATCCCTTTATAATATGATAAGAATTATTCTATCATTATCATTTCTATAAACATTATTGTTAATATTTTAATCATATATACAGTTCTGTATTATTATTCATATTTTCATTATTATTGTATCTAGTTCATCGCTTTATTTATACAAAGTTTACTGCTTTATCATCTGAAACATTTATTTAGAATACTAAAGAACGAAAGACAAGAAGAAATCTTAAGAAAATTACCATTTTTAGCTCACCTGAGCCAGCGGCTCCGGGGGAGCTTATAGGATGGTAAGGCTCCGTCGTCCGTCGTCGTCCGTCCGTCCGTCCGTCCGTCCGTCCGTCCGTCCGTCGTCCGTCCACAATTTCAAATGACTTCTCCTCTGAAACCGCTGGGCCGATTGTAACCAAATTTCATACAGAGCCTCCTGGGACCTTAGGAACGAAAAGTTGTTCAAACCGTCCTGGTCACATGACCAACATGGCCGCCATGCCCATATATGGTAAAAACCTGAAAAAATCTTCTTCTCCAGAACCAATAGGCCGATGGCCTTGAAACTTGATATGTAGCATCGGGTACGCGAGTACTACCAAGATTGTTCAAATTATGACCTTGGGCTGACCTTGACCTTTTTTACGGTAAGGTCAAATTTGCTTCCTTATGCTTTTATATGGCAAGATGCTACAACATAAGATATCTTGGAAACTGTTGAAGATTTTGGGCTAAGAATTGGTATCTACAGTCATCTTAATGACTACATGAAGATTTACAAGTACAAGAGGTCAAGGTCATTCTTTGACCTTTGACCCTGAACTCTCATATTTTGATAAGTTCTAACAATCTTCTCAAAAGCCACTGGGCCAATTGAAACCAAATTTCATATAAAGCCTTCAGGGCTTGAGGGAACAAAAATTTATTTATACGGTCCAGGTCACATGACCAACATGGCCACTACGCCCATATATGGTAAAAACCTGAAAAAATCTTCTTCTCCGTAACCAGTTGACCGATGGGCTTGAGACTTGGTATGTAGCATTGGGTACTTGAGTACTATCAAGAGTGTTCAAATTATGACCTTGTGTTGACCTTGACCTTTTTTACGGCATGGTCAAATATGGGAAATTGCTAGAACATGAGATTTCATGATAAGTTTTGAAGATTTTGGCATAAAAACTGGTATATACAGTCATCTTAATGGGTACCAGAAGATTTGTGAGTACAAGAGGTCAAGGTCATTCTTTGACCTTTGACCCAGAACTCTCATATTTTGATAGTTTCAAACAATCTCCGCAAAAACCACCGGGCCAATTGTGACCAAATTTTTTATAGAGCCTCCAGGGGTCGAGGGAATGAAAAAAATTTATAATGGTCCTGGTCACATGACCAACATGGCCACTATGCCCATATTTGGTAAAAACCTTTAAAAATCTTCTTCTCCAGAACCAATTGACCGATGGCCTTGAGACTTGGTATGTAGCATTGGGTACTTGAGTATTATCAAGATTGTTCAAATTATGACCTTGTGTTGACCTTGACTTTTTTTACAGCAAGGTCAAATATGAGAAAATGCTAGAACATAAGATTTCATGGAAAGTTTTGAAGATTTTGGCCTAAAAATTGGTATATACAGTTGTCTTAATGAGGTCATGAAGAATTATGAGTACAAGAGGTCAAGGTCATTTCTTGACCTTTGATCCAGATCGCTCATATTTTGAAGCTTTTTAACCATTTCCTCAAAAGCCAAAGGGCCAATTGTAAACACATTTCATATAGAGCCTCCAGGGGTTGTTTGAATAAAAATTTGTTCAAACAGTCCAAGTCACATGACCAACATGGCCGCCACTACCACTTATGGTATAATTCTTTAATATTTTTCTTCTCCAGAACCAATACACCTATGGCCTTGAGACTTGGTAAGTAGCATTGAGTACTAGAGTACCACCAAGACTGTTCAAATGGTGACCTTGGGTTTACCCTGACCTTTTTTGCGGCATGGTCAAATATGGGAAAATGCTAGAACATAAGATTTCGTGGAAAGTTTTGAAGATTTTGGCCTAAAAATGGTATATATGGTTGTCTTAATGAGTACATGAAGATTTATGAGTACAAGCGGTCATGGTCATTCTTTGACTTTTGGCCCAAGACTCATATTTTGACAATTTCATACATGATAAGAAAAAGCCACCTTGTCAATTCCCCAGGTGAGCGATTCAGGGCCTCATGGCCCTCTTGTTTTGGCTATAGTGATTTTCATCTAGCCACTCCTAGTAATGGCATACAGTGTATGCACTCCCTGAAATGGCTGATGTCATGTCTCCATCACCGTTTAGCCTCGGCGTTTCTTTAGTAACTTAAAATTGTTTATCATATGACGTCGCTGTTATTCAGTGGATAACGCCATGTCATAAAAATCGTATGACCACACGTGTAATAACACTTTGGCGCGTACACGTTACGTCATTGACAACGTCCATGTCAACAGTGCATTTTTAATTGAAATAATGTTCAGTTTGAAGACGATAAAATCCCAATTGAAAGGGTCATATGATAAACAGAATCTTACACTCGTGGTCATTTCATATGAAATTTATAAAACTCGCCGAAGGCTCGTTTCATAAATTTCATATGAAATGACCACGAGTGTAAGATCCTCTATATGGATACGTCTTTAAGACTTTTTCGCCATTTTAACAAAGAAAAATAACTTTTGTGACCTTTTCTGTGCTTCTCCGAGCAACAAAGCCCTTCAAGCATGGAGTCTTTCTTAAAGGAAAGAATATGCCCCGCGTGAGCATATTCTTTCCTTTAAGAATTGACCCCTACCGAGGAAGAAGCCAAAAATGAAAATGGCAGAATTGCTTCCACTGAATGTGTAATTCACTTAAATGCTATGGTGAAGGAGAAATGACTGTTGCATGTTGGTTGTTCAAATTCTCGTAACGATGGTCTCCAAGAGCTCAGCGGAACAAATTCATGGCTGCATCTCTCAGCTGAGCCTCTTCGAGACCATCGTTACAAGAATTTTCATCGTTACGAAAATTAGAAAAATCAACCAGAAATGATAATGCAATAGCCATAGCACCATCACTATAGCATTAAAGTGAATTACAATTTCAGTGGAAGCAACTGCCATTTTCATTTTGTCTCTTTTCCCAATAGGTGTCAATTCTTAAAGGAAAGAATATGCTAGTATACATGTAGGAGCAAATTCTTCTTTTAAGGGTATACCCCATTTTTTTAGGATTTTGTTGTCCAGGGAAGCAAACAGGAAGACCTCAGACACAAAAGTTGATTCCCTTTATCATTTGTGGTCCGAATGGCATACAATATATGCCATGACACAAATCGATAGCGAAAACGGTATCTCGAAATTTGAATTTCCAAAACTAACCAGTGTAAAAGGGCTATGACCGGGAACTTATACATTCAATACTGCATCCCAGCCACGACGCCAAGCGGGAAATACATGCAGATACCATGGTTACACGAAGTAAAAACACAAGAAGTAAGACAACACGAGAGGCTAGAAGACGAACAGTTCATTTCCAGGCAGCCGGGCATTTACTATTGATGGATGGATGGCCTGCGATTTTACGCCCTTTTCAACAATATTTCAGTCAAATCTGGACAATGGGATTGTGATATTGAAGGACTATGTGCACGGGAACCCCGTTTATGATTAACAATATTCCTGCCTCCAGTCGGTTTCGAACACGGGACCGCTTGATCAGCAGGCTTGAGCTTAATCTACTGAGTTGCCTGGGCTCCTACATTTACTTTCATGTTAATTGTCATTGACAGTTTGACTTTTTTGCAGCCATCTGCTGGGAAAGAGCTGAGCTTATCTTGTTTAGCAATAATTGTTCACGTTCTCCTGTGGTGTTTAGGGCAGGTTGTGGTAAACGAATGTATCGGTTGCTGATCCTTGCTTCTCATCTGCTTGTCAGCGAAGCAATTTGAGCCGCGACACGACAAAACCAACAAAGTGGCATGTGCGCACAGCGCACTCAGATCTGCCTGGGCATCCGCCCAGTCTGATCAGAGTCACCGTCCGCATGGAGCTAGCTAAGACTCTAAGCTACCCTTTAAACGCTTAGTAAAGACTCTGATCAGACTGGGTGGATGCCCAGGCTGATCTGAGTGCACTAGGCGCACATGTCACATTGTTGGTTTTATCGTGTCGCAGCTCATTTCCTTCTGCAAGACTGGAGCGCTTTAAAATTGCATGATTACTACACTTTTAGGGAAAGCAACAGCGATTCTTCATTTTTGCCTCTCTTTTCAATTCTGGAAACAAAGTCTTTCCTTTAAGAGTAAATATGGGATCGATATGGGAAGGAGGAGTCGACCAATAAAACTCAGGAAGCAAAGTCTTTCCTTTAAGAGTAGACCTCCTTTAAGAAGGGATTTGTCCTCCGGGAAAGCAACCGGGAGGTCACAAAAGTTGTCTCCTTTTGTAAAATGGCTGAAAAACGTGGAGGCGTACCAATCCAGCTTAACTCGTAAATTCCGAATTGGCCCAGTTACAGATCCTTGAACTGCTGTATTGGCCCGAGACCGAAGGCCGAGGGTTAATACAGCAGACATCGGACCTGTAACTGGAGTTTCTGATTAATAGCATTATATATTTATTAAATTAATTACATTTAGAGGACTCAAGGGGACAATTACATGCTATTAGAGCTATTTCAAGGAGTGGGGAGTACAATCCTTGATAAATGTTTTAATGCCGGAATGCTATTTTTTATACAGTCAGACATAGGATTAACCGCAGAAACATTTTAGTACAGACGCCATTTTCCTTGCAGCAGTCTGAAGATGGATCTTGTTTCTGTAAGAATCGCCATAAACCTTTTCTGCACATATGGACCGCATGAACATTTTTTCTTCGAGTGCTGCAGTCCCGGGTTCGAATCCGTCTGGAGGCAAAATTCTTTCCAACATTAAACCAGGTTTCTTTGTACACAGCCTTTCATTATCTCCCTCCCTTCGTCCTGGTATAGCTCAAATATGTAAAAAAGGACATGAAATCAGCAGTCATCCATCCATCGTATTTGAATGCCCATTTTGATAATCAAATAACTCAATAGTTCATGGCGTCCTATACATACATATACATGGTCGCCTGTATGTATCAGTGTACCTATCTTAAAGATTTGTATATATACGCAGTAAATTCGAAAATAAATAAATAAATAAAAATACATTGTGTCTCTGTTGCAAAGAAACCTAAGGGTGCAAGAGAAGATTTCTAAATATCTATAAGGTGTTAGGGTAGACCGTCACGTTTTTCAGCCATTTTTACAAAAATAAATAACTTTTGTGACTTCTTGTTTGTTTCCCTGGAATAGCAAGCCCTTTCAAAAGAGGTCGTCTTAAAAAAAATGCTCTCCTCAAAGGGGAATAAATAGTTTTCTTTATCACTTGATCTCTACTGAGAAGGAAGTCAACAATTAAAATGCTAGACTTGATTCCCCTTCCCCTGGAAATGTACACATTCACCTTAAATTTGAATATTCATAACGCTTACCATATTAAACTCTACTATTTTCTTACCACCTGCCGTTTCATTTTCAGAATTATGCTTAGCCGTATACAGCTGCGAGCCATCTGTGTTACGGTGTCAATTCCAAGCATGTTATTCACATACAGACATACATGTGCATTTTCCTGCCGGTGACGTTTTACTTGATGCTAGAGAATTCTACAGATACCTATGGAGCCTACAACAGTTGACAAAGGTATGACATAGTTTTTATCTATAAGCCACGTTAAGACAAAAACTCTTCAGCGATCTGTGCGATGTGTTCAGACTATGTGATGGTGTCAGTTCCAAGCATGTTATTCACATATTGCCATTCATGCATATTTTCCTGCCGATGACGTTCTACTTGATGCGATAACCATGGAGCCTACAGCTGTCGACAAAGGTATGACATATTTCCTAGCTATAGGCCACATTAAGTTTAAAGAAAAACAAAACTCATCAATGGTCTGTGCGATGTGTCCAGACTATAGACTCTTTAAAAAAGCGCCAAAATTCAAATAGTTGAATTCGTTTACTATGCAAACAACGTAGATCCTTATCATGAGCCGCCTCATCTGGATCTATGCTGTTTACCCTCTAGTCTTTAATTCACAATATGATATAGATTGGACTAAAAAATGAAATTTTGCAGACTTATTTTTGTCGTCTGCTTTAGTACTTTAAGGGTTAAAGTGTGAAATGTATATTCCATGACCTAAATGCGAGTTCTCGTAATTAAATAGGGCAAGTATTGTCCCCAGATGCCTACTAGCTGCATCTTTGGACATCATTTCGAGTTTAGTGGGTGTCAAGTTAATTTTATATTTACCGATTTTCTTTTTAAATCAAATAGTTAAGGCTGACCGTCTAGACCCTGACAGTCTAGACCCTGATCAGACGCCACATTTTGTTGTCAGGTCTGCTTCTACACTGTTTGCCAATGTGGCATATATGGGTATCCCGTGACCCTTATATGGGTATCCCCACATGAATAGGTTAAGGCTTATTTTTGTAGGTACAACCCTGTCCATCTATTTAATATGTGGTTTTTAATGCCGCTGTAAAAGGTTCAATATAAGGGCTTTTTCAATGACAAGATTCTAATAAGTTACTCTAACACTGCAAGTTAAAAGAACAAAGGAATTCACAGATTAAATCGTACTTCCAGATTTTTTTCTATTTTCAGTAGTAAATTTTTTGGTGGTGTAAGAATAGAACATGTAATTCAAACGACACAAATAATTGAAAGAGTTTCTTTTGGCATACAACTTGAACTACAGAACAAAGAAACACCATAAACAAACGTGTCCTTGGCTAGAAAATTGCTGTAACTTCATCCACCAAACAAAAGATGGAATACAAATTGTTACACTTTCTTCAGCAATCGATAATTTCGTGACTGGGAATTGTTAGGTCGAAGCAAAGATGAGGTAATTTAGATTTGTATAAAGACAAGTTATTTCTTGATATAAAGATGTATTTATGTCTTAAAAGACAACTTGTCTGCAAGCTTCCAAAATGAATGTGATATCTTCAATATATAAGAAATCGTCACACACTGCAACATATAAAAGATTGCATGGCTATTTAATCGGAGCTAACAAATTTCACAACATTGTCTAAAGTACAAAGAGTGTCACTGTACATTCACAAATGTTGAAAGGCTAAAAGTGTACAGCCCAATTCTTGATATCTCAGACTCGAAGTTCATCTCAACTACTGATATCTAAAAGTAAATTTGTAAGTCCCAGAAAATTTGCTTTCAGATTTCATTAGCTTGAGGTTACAGGGGTTGGATTGGTTAGAAAAAAAAGAAATATGGCCAAACTACATTCTTTGTTGTGGTTCTCTGTTGCCTGTTTTTGGTGTCAGAGTTTCTGTGATGTTTTACCTTATGTATGTTCTTATTATTTTTGGTTCGGTTTGGGTTGCTGAGTGGCCACCTTTTGGGAACAAGCTGCTCACTCGGTTGGCCATATGTTCTCTGTATCTTGATTATTTGTAATCTTAGTTGTTTCCAACTATGGTTTGAGGGCTGGATTTGGATTTTGATTGTTTCAGTTCCTGGTCTTTGCATACTTTTTTACTTTTGATATTAGAGGGTACTTTGAAATATTAGTGTCTGAGATAACGAGAGGCAACTGTATACAGTTTTTGAATGCCCCGAAAATGTTCTGACTAATGTCAAAGCTAAATTATTGCCTCTAGCTGTTTTAATTCTCCGCAGACTCTAAATATCTAATATAGTCAATAATTATCATCAGAGTCAATCCGTATCCGAAGCTGGTTGATGAAGATATAATGACGACATTAAATCGCACTCATTCTGTTTCTTATTTTACAGGGTGTCCGTGTCTCACAGAGACTAGCGATGCGAATAAACAAAATTCAGTTACTACAGCAGTGCGAGCTAACTGCAGTAAAATTATTCCAGATGGCGGTGTTGACAAGGTAACTGACAGAAGAAATAGTCAAGAGAATATTAAAGTCAGTAATATCAATTGTGTAGAAAAATGTCTCAAACCAAAAAGTGCCTATCAATATGAAACAGTAATACCAAATCAGAATTCTGTGCCACCTTCCAATACTGGTCTTTCAAACAGTCTAAACAGCGTCAAAACACAACCGGGAAGTAGTGATAATATTGAAATTAAACTAGACCAGACAGACGTAACAGAAGAAAACACAGCTTTATCAGAAGGCAGTAATAAGTTAATAGAAACTAACGATTTATCAGGCACAAATGACAATTTTAATAATTCTATGGAGAAAATTGAATCGCCTGACATCAACAAGAAAGAAGATGTAAAATTAAACGAACAGAATATTGACGTTTTATTGGACAGTATTAATGGTAACTGTGACCAGGAAGAAATTATTGAAGAGGAGAAACCTCATTCTAGTGATCAGGGAGTACTTGTCGAAATGTCTGTAAGTCTTTCTGAAGAAGATAGCTCAGATGACGGTGATCCTGTATTCGAGTTTATGGACACAGATTCAGAACAGGGTAGTTTTGAATTCAAACCAGATACAAAACTAGAAACTATATGTGAAGAGGATGAAAACTCCTATCACGAAGAAACAACATCTCTGGAATTGTTAAATCAGACTGATTGCTCAGAAACTATGTATTGTGAAACCTCATTTTCCAAATGTGATGCAGACAGCGATCTCAGTATGTGGAATCATAAACGTAAACATTCTAAAGCGAGAGAGAGAAAAGAATCGTTAGAGCAAAGACTAAGACGTCGCTTTACAATTCATGATGAACACAAACAAGAAGTTGCCAAAAGAATCATAGCATTAGTTATCAAGTATTCATTGTTTGTATTCAACTTCTGTTCATGGGTGAGTATTTTCATTTTCTGACTTTTCGCATATTATTTTCAATAGACAGTTCTTTAGTGTGTCCCTGTTATCTATAGGCTCTTTCTTTTTATACTATATGTATTTCCACCACATCCCATGTTAAGTTTAGTCAGGCGTCAGCAAACAGTCATCTTGTAGGCTACATCGCTCAGGTTTAGTTAATACGTTTTGGGAATTAACGATCATCTAACTTAAATAAAGCTGTATTGTTGTAGCAGAACTCGGCTTATGTGTATGGGTATAACTTTAAATAAATAGACAAAAATACTTAAGCGAAGTTTTCTTGCAAAGTGGAACAGGCGAGTTGTCTCCTTTTGCAACATTTACACTTTGTTTGGGCCAGTGGGTACATTTTCTAGCGAAGCAACTCTGTTATTTTAGCTTGCCTCTTTACTCCATTTAGGCAAACTCTAACATGAAAGATTTGTTTCTCTGGGAGCCAAGTCTGTCCTCTAAGAGCAGACTCTAATTTAGAGAGATTCGTCCTCTAGAAAAGCAAACTGGAAGTAATAAAATTGTCCCCCTATGGAAATATGGTAAAAAGATGCTAGTTAACCCTTACATCTTAAGAAAGGTAATTTAACATTTCGTATTAATTACAGGTGATAGCAACAGTGGCAATAGGACTGGGTCTTTGGGTGCTAACAGATAAAGGAAAGATAGTAACAGATAGTTCTGATTTCTTTCTGGATCCGACGATAATGATATGTATAGTTGGGGGAATTACCTTTGTAGTGGCCTTTTTAGGATGTGTTGGTGCTTTAAGAGAGAATCTGCTGCTTCTAAAAGTGGTACGTACAAACATTTGAGTTTCTTTTTTATGTACAATTTTCTTTCCCAAGCACGATTATCTAATGTCACATAATAATTTGACATGACAAAATTCAAAGTTGCATTAAGTAATTTAATGGGTTATCATTCAAAGCCCTGCAAAACCAAAATCTATTGTCAGGAATTTATCTCAGTTTTGTCCCTAGAAAATAAATTATGGCTCATACCACACAGAATATATAGCCAGTCTAATTCTATTTATATTCTATTCTTTCACCTTTCAAGGTTGTTGTGGAATCACAGATGACTGCAACAACCCCATTCCATTTAGTACTATCTTCAGCTTCAGTCTAGTTGAACTAGCAAACTCTATCCCTGTACACTCTTAAAATATTGTCTTCCCACCTTTTCCAATGTCTACCTCTTCTTCCTTTGCCTTTCACTGTGCCCTGCAGAAACTGCTGTTTTCAGTCTTATGTATATGCTCTTCGCTCAAGGTGGTCGGTGCTTGTAAAATATATAAATATGCATCAAAATGGGGAGTGTTTTGTTCAGTTTGTTCGTTATACATTTAGTATAATAGTTTTGTATTTCAGTTTGCAAAGCACTTGCATTGTTACGTCTGGAAGAAGCACTATCCTATGTCAAGCTGGGAACTGAATTTTAAAAGCTGCTGCAAATCGTCAGCCAAAATATGAGCCGCGACACGAGAAAACCAACAATGTGGTTGTGCGCCCAGCACAGACTCAGATCAGCCTGGGCATCCACCCAGTATGATCAGAGTCTTCGCTGTCCACATGGAGGTAGCTTAGACCCTTAGCTACCCTTTAAGCGCTTAGCGAAGAGTCTGATCAGACTAGGCGGATGCCTAGGCTGATCTGAGTCTGCGCTGGGCGCACAACCACATTGTTGGTTTTCTCGTGTCGTGGCTCATATATGCGACTAGCATGTATTTAAAGCAAATGTTTGCACACTAATTGCTTTGAAGAAAATGAACTGGGGGTGTTTTGTGGTAACTCCACTAGTTCACCTTTTACAAAGGCTGAAATTTGAAACAAATATCCGCCCGAAAAGGAGGTTTGGCCAGATTCAGAACTTTTGAGATAACCCCACCAGTTAAACTTCTACAAATACTGAAGTTTTTATACCAATTTTAAACATACATATTATTAAGTTATTATTATATATTGCTTAATTAGTTACAGAGACAAGAACTTCTAATTTCCAGTTCGGAATGGAATTGTGCGCTCACAAGGCGTGATACGTTAAGGTTTTAGACACGTATATCTGGAAAATACAAACATACCAATAAAATTATCTTGCCTTTGCCGAAACGTTTAACACAAACTCACTCCCGTGTTTCAAGAGGTGTTGAATGCTTCTTTTTTCAGTTCTTCATTGTCCTTGGTATCATAGTGGTCATAGAAGTCATCATAGCAATCACTGTCTTTGTAATGTATACTGTTCCGGAGGTCAAGGACAAGTTCCTGCGCTCAACACCTGAAAACATTTTAAGATCAGCTATAATAAGATACATGGATAATAATGATCTCAAGCAGTGGATGGATTTTATACAACAAGAGGTTGGTAACCTTAGTTACTTGTTTACTTTCTTCTTCTTTGCTACTGCTGCTTCCCCTAAGATCTTAGTAAGGTGTATGGGTACACCTCCATTATATTTTCTTACAGTTCTTACAGTTTTTCCTGGATGACAAAAGCTTTTCAGAAAGCAGTATGCTGTCTATGGAAAAGAATTTGCTCCAGGATCTATTAAGAGATTATCCCTATTGAGAGAAAGGCAAAAAATGCAAATGGCATAGTCGTTTTTTCCTAAAAGAGTACCTACATTCAACTGCATGTTTTGCGGACACACTGTTTTGGAAGATGATTTTGAGTGTCACCTGAAGTTGATTGTATATTTTCTCTCACGGGAGGTGGTAGGAGTTCTATTAAAGGAAGAATTCTTTATGAGCCCATTATCGCGTCTGGTTAACGTGCATTTTTATTTTTGGACATAAGAACTATAGGACCTGCAAATATAACTATGCTATTCGATCCGTATCTGTGAAGAGCATAATAGGGCACAGTAATTGTTTTGAAATGAAAGAATGTGGGGTGTCATCACAAATGTCCTGAAGTGGCCACACCGACATTTTTGATTTGGTCACTTTTAGGGGTTTTGTGAGTATTCCACCAGTTTATCTTTCATCAAGCTGAAATTTTATTCTAAACTAAATAATGTATTCATTAGATGAGTCGAAAAGCATAATTGTTTCATAGGTAATTCATTTACAAAAGCACAAATTACTAATTATTTCTAGGTGAAAAAGGGTGCCGTGCACTCTGTTTAAAGTTTAGAACTTTTTTGCCACTCCGCTAGTAAAGAGTTAGAATCAAAGTTACGTGTACGATAACGTATAGTTAATTTGGCACTGTTTGCCGAACAAGGATGACGCCCATTTATATAGACATTGAAGGAACTACTTTACTCTATCAGTTGAGTCTTTATTGTATAATGCATTGAAATGTTTTAAAGAAACAAAATATAAATCGGACACTTGGCAAAGCAGCATATAGTTGTGTATTGTACGGAATGTCAAGCTAGTTTCGTTATAAGTTCCAAGAGAAATATTGGCAAAATATTTCTGGACAGTTGGCACAATAAAAGACCGAAATGTCACCCTGCAAAGTTAGATGCTTATTGTAAGTTCGGGGCTAATTTCGGATGTGAAGAATATTCTGAGATTAGTAGACTGAGGATTTCTACTCATCGATTTTAAAAGATAGAGACTGTAAGTTGCAAGGGGCGTGATATGTCAAAAATATGCTCTTCAGGCGCAGTAGAAGATGAGCAAATTTTTCAAGTTGAACTTTCAAAGTTTAAGAGTGCAGAACAAAGCTTTTTCAAACAGCTACTTGCACGAATAAGAATTTCAATTCAAAAGTAATTTTTAAATTGGCTGTTGCCCTATGAATGTTCTAATGTACTACATTAACTTGGCCAGTATCTTGGAGAACATTTGAACTGGTTAAATTAGCAGGTGGTGGATATAATATTCATACTTCAAATATATGGACGGTTATGATCTGTATTGCTCAAATAAATTTATGAGTCTTTTTAGCTCACCTGAGCCAGCGGCTCCGGGGGAGCTTATAGGATGGTAAGGCTCCGTCGTCCGTCGTCAGTCGTCCGTCGTCCGTCCGTCGTCCGTCGTCCGTCCACACTTTCAAACAACTTCTCCTCTGAAACCGCTGGGCCGATCGCAACCAAATTTCATATAGAGCCTCCTGGGACCTTAGGAACGAAAAGTTGTTCAAACGGTCCTGGTCACATGACCAACATGGCCGCCATGCCCATATATGGTAAAAACCTGAAAAAAACTTCTTCTCCAGAACCAATAGGGCGATGGCCTTGAAACTTGGTATGTAGCATCGGGTACATGAGTACTACCAAGATTGTTCAAATTATGACCTTGGGTTGACCTTGACCTTTTTTACGGTAAGGTCAAATTTGCTTGCTTATGCTTTTATATGGCAAAATGCTGCAACATAAGATATCTTGGAAACTGTTGAATATTTTGGCCTAAAAATTGGTACATACAGTCATCTTAATGAGTACATGAAGATTTATGAGTTCAAGAGGTCAGGGTCATTCTTTGACCTTTGACCCAGAACTCTCATATTTTGACAATATCAAACAATCTCCTCAAAAACAACTAGGCCAATTTTAATTAAATTGCATATAGATCCTCCAGGGGTTGAGGGAATGAAAATTTGTTCATACGGTCCAGGTCACATGACCAACATGGCCACCATGCCCATATATGGTAAAAACCTTTAAAAATCTTCTTCTCCAGAACCAGTAGACCGATGGCCTTGAAACTCGGTATGTAGCATTGGGTACTCAAGTACTATCAAGATTGTTCAAATTATGACCCTGGGTTGACCTTGCCCTTTTTTACGGCAAGGTCAAATATCGGAAAATGCTAGCACATGAGATTTCATGGTAAGTTTTGAAGATTTTGGCCTAAAAATTGGTATATACAATCATCTTAATGAGTACATGAAGATATGTGAGTACAAGAGGTCAAGGCCATTCTTTGACCTTTGACCCAGAAATCTCAAATTTTGACAATTTCAAAGAATCTGCTCTAAAACCACTGGGCCAATTGAAACCAAATTTCCTATAGAGCCTCGAGGGGTTAAGGGAATGAAAAAATTTTCTAACGCTCCTGGACACATGACCAACATGGCCGCCATGCCCATATATGGTAAATACCTTTATAAATCTTCTCCTCCAGAACCAATTGACCGATGGCCTTGAGACTTTGTATGTAGCATTGGGTACTTGAGTACTATCAAGATTGTTTAAATTATGACCTTGTGTTGACCTTGACCTTTTACAGCAAGGTCAAATATGGGAAAATGGTAGAACATAAGATTTCATGGAAAGTTTTGAAGATTTCGGCCTAAGAAATTGGTATATACAGTTGTCTTAATGAGTTCATGAAGAATTATGAGTACAAGAGGTCAAGGTCATTTTTTTACCTTCGATCCAGATCGCTCATATTTTGACATTTTCAACCATTTCCTCAAAAGCCAAAGGGCCAATTGTGAACACATTTCATATAGAGCCTCCAGGGGTTGACTGAATGAAAAATTTGTTCAAACGGTCCAGGTCACATGACCAACTTGGCCGCCATTACCACTTATGGTATAAATCTTTAATATTTTTCTTCTCCAGAACCAATACACCTATGGCCTTGAAACTTGGTAAATAGCATGGAGTACTAGAGTACCACCAAGACTGTTCAAATGGTGACCTTGGGTTTACCTTGACCTTTTTTGCGGCATGGGCAAATATGGGAAAATACTAGAACATAAGATTTCATGGAAAGTTTTGAAGATTTTGGCCTAAAAATGGTATATATGGTTGTCTTAATGAGTACATGAAGATTTATGAGTACAAGTGGTCATGGTCATTTCACTTTTGACCCAAAACTCATATTTTGACAATTTCAGACATGATAAGTAAAAGCCACCTTGCCAATTGTTCAGGTGAGCGATTCAGGGCCTCATGGCCCTCTTGTTTATGTTAGGGAGTGGGTTGGTACCAGAGTGTCATGAATGCCAGCTGGAGTGCAATTTCCATGAGTGAAAATATATCGCTAGCCTTTGGTATAGCTGATGTTTGAGATTATATTCTGCATTAATGGTTTCCCAGCAGGCAAACAACATTCAATCAACATCGAATCAACTTTCATTCAACGTCATGACGTTAAATCAAGGTTGATTAGATGATGATTCAATGTTGTTTGCCCAGTGGGTTTCTTTTCTTTCAAATACATCTTTGTATGCCCTTGTGGGCCCAGATTTGGTAAATAAAATTCTTGCATACTTGTATTCCTGTTAGATGTAAATAGTCAAATCAAAGTTAGGGTTCGATCAGCCTCAGATGTTTATGAGCTATAACTTTCGTGTAAAGTCAGAGCTAGTTTAGGATAAGATTTGGTCGTGAGCAGATATTAAACCCTTGTGTTGTGAAGCGGTTCAGTTAACAATATAATCATTAAGGAGATATCAAACAGCACCAATAAGATTGCTAATTATTAGAACTGAAACTGTGTGCATGTCCATTAACATACCTGAAACAGAGGGTCGGTAGGTTGGATAGTCCTTTTATTTTAGTGCATTTATCTTTCTGCGCAAAACAGTTAGTGTTATGGGTATGTTGGTTTTCAGAAAAATGTATACACAGAAACAAACCCCCACCTTCTCACGCCCGTCACCCAGTGCTGTTTGTCATATTTCTGTCAGCAGTTTTATATTCTGCTCCCCAAGAATGGCTTCAAACTTAAGGGTCAGCACGAAAAATTATTAAGGGTCGGGTTTGTGGTAAAATCCTTAAGTTTTAAAGCCTTATTACTGGTCAGGAGTCGTTTCTTCTGTTATCTTAATTCGTAAATGGCTAAGCTAATATTTAGCAACTTTTCTTTGTCGGAATAATGAATGGCTTAGCTTTCATTCCTGTACTAGAAACTTTCAGACTTCAATCATTATGATAAAAAAAAATTCTGACAAATATTTTCCATACTTCAAAACTAGCACTTCGTGTCATTACTCTGATTGAAGTTATTCTCATTAATGCAATATTCAACATTCCACGCTCGGTTGGCAAAGTGTCAGAATTTCTGAGATTACGTAACAATCATGATATTTTGAAGATTATCGAACTCCCTCAATATGATATTTTATTCATATTCCATCGAATTTCCGTGCTGCTAAATCGGTCTTCTGGCTTAATTAACGATGCTGTCTATCACCAGTCTACAAGTTATATGGATAAGACCGCTAAACATAGTTGTTTAAATTGAGGTTGCACTAACAGTTTAATATAGTGCCATTTGATTCTGGAATATTGGCTTGGAAATGTATTTTATTTCACAGCTTTTAAATTGACGCATCATAAACATTCTAAGAACTGGGACAAGTAGGTCTAAGCGAACAGTGGATGACTATGATCAGGGTCTACACTGTTTCCATTCCATTTGCATCTTTTATAAGCATTACTACATTGTAAAACAAACAGTTCGATTAAGGACAGTTATGGTCGATATTTTAGATGTCCTAATTTTTTTAATATTTACGACAGGAAATGCAGCGAATCTTCATGCTTATGGAGTTCCGAAAAAGAAAACTGATCCCAGATCGGTACAGGGAACATTAGTATGTAGAAGTTTATGCAAATTAGCCCTCAAGTAATTATTATATCTAGTGACTTTTGATCTTAGTTTAGGAACTCATACACAAACGGGTTTCTTGAAATTTCTGTGTGTCCAAACATCTTAGTTTTCGTTGTATATCAAGGCACATTATCTTTCTGTCTCGCTTTCAAGACATAAAAGAATGAATTTTCAATTTGAACATAATATTTGAGTATATGAGAAATATGAGCCGCGACGTGACAAAACCAATAAAGTGGTTGTGCGCCCAGCGCAGACTCAGATCAGCCTGGGCATCCGCCCAGTCTGATCAGAGTCTTCACTGCCCGCATGGAGGTAGCTTAGACTCTTAACTACCCCATGAGCGTTTAGCAAAGAGTCTGGTTGGACTGGGTGGATGCCCATGCTGATCTGAGTCTGCGCTGGGCGCACAACCACATTGTTGGTTTTGTCGTGTCGCGGCTCATGTCATAATGAATCTACTGCCGTGCGACCTGTGGCGAGCAAAAACTTCAGACCACCCAGGCTCTTCTTCTACTACGGCTCCTCACTTTTGCTTGCTCTTGTTGTCTATATTAATTTTATGTGAGTGGCGATTTTTATTTAAGGTAACTGAATGACCACCCGCCTGAAGGTCAAGATTATTAGGCCATGAGCCAGATATGGTTTACCTCCCCCCCTACCCCCCGGCCCCCAAGGGGGAGTTTTGTAGACCATACTTTTCTTAAAGTCAAGCATCTTAGAAGTATTTTGCAGCATGTTAGCTCTCTGGGGAGTGGGGCGTTAAGCTGTAACAGCCTGTTACAAACGTTACCCATTAAAAAAACGAACATAACATAAAAAGTTTCAAAAATTATAAAAAAAAATAATAGGCACTTTCCTATGTTTAAAATTATAATAGAGTCTAATAGAACAACCCAGTAGCTAAAAGTTATGATGTTTGAAAGGTCACTTTAGCCTACATTTGTGTAATACACGTGACATTTATCTTTACACCCCATTAAAATTGCTATTTCCATCCAAAATCAGTTTTTTTTTCACTGCCACATGTAACAATAACACATATAAGACTAGGAGTTCTTATGATATATTGTGTACCTAGACCTATTAACACTTCTCTCAGTTATTACCTTTAGGGATTCATGAGGTGTGTTTTATACGCG
Source organism: Ctena decussata (assembly GCA_963989385.1). Taxonomy (NCBI): domain Eukaryota; kingdom Metazoa; phylum Mollusca; class Bivalvia; order Lucinida; family Lucinidae; genus Ctena; species Ctena decussata. Next base: position 19,488,078 of record OZ022498.1, read on the forward strand.
ATTAAACACGGTACACTTCAAACTGTAATATTTAGAGCATTGACGTATTCTACACATGTAAAACGGGTTTTGCTGTTTACTTTGTTATTATATCAAAAATCAATGTATTTCATAATGGCATTGCCAAATTTGTTTCTTTTACAATTTGCACATTTGAGTTCTAAAGACTACAGTATCATACATGAAATTTGTTATATACAGCTGAAAAATAAAAAAAATAAAAAAAAAAAAAAAAAAAAAAGAAAAAATAAAAAAAATAAATAATAATACAACTCAAGAAAAGATAAAATAAAACGGCAGCTATTAAAAGCCAGCATTGATTTTGCATATCGGCCTCAAATAAAATGATATACAATCAGTTTGATAATGTTAAAACCCAAGCGGTTTTGACCTGTTAAGTATAAAACTATAAAATCATCAGTAATCAAGAATACAATATGTGGTACAACCTTGTTCACTGACAGGATTTGGTATAGTTTTTACATGCACACAGAAAACCTATAAAGTAGTACAGTAAACCTGAAGTTTGAAGACTTCAGCCAAATACAGTTCTGCATCAAAGCTAACGTAGATATTTGCTGGCAGTGTATACTTACTTTTGTAAGCCTATCGTATTTTTTACGTTACCAAGGGAAACAACATTGCTCAGCCACAGTTAAGAAACAAACATTCTTTTGAAAATGTTTAGTGGTAGTGTTACTGCCTTGCTTTAATTTTTTTTACATTTATGTAACTAACAATAATTAGTCAACCAGGAGTTTGGGAGAATAGTATCAGAAACATTTGATTCAGAAAAAGAGACAAAGGCAGTTTACTAGTGATACTGTAGCAATATATAAATGCTATGTTTAAGATGATCTATATTTCCATGCTTTTGTTTCTTGCTCTTTCAAGTCTAACTACATTCAATCATCTCTTAAAAAATCTAACTAGTTACATGTAATCATTTCTTAATGAATCGATTCACCAAAGAACATATAGATACCTTTAGTTGGACAAAAATGATTTTTTTCTAGGGACAGTGTTCCACTAAGCTCTGCCCACATAATGAAGTGGCAAATGAAAATGACAGAATATATTAATGTTGGTCATCGCCGTTCAGATATTTATGAGCAAATCTTAGATGTTCTCCTTCAAAATGTATTCGCCAACACTGTAGTTATGCTTTGCAGCATAATATTGAGAAAAAAGAAAAGTAAAAAGTATGCAAAGACCAGGAACTGCAACAATCAAAATCCAAATCCAGCCCTCAAACCATAGTTGGAAACAACTAAGATTACAAATAATCAAGATACAGAGAACATATGGCCAACCGAGTGAGCAGCTTGTTTCCAAAAGGTGGCCACTCAGCAACCCAAACCGAACCAAAAATAATAAGAACATACATAAGGTAAAACGTCACAGAAACTCTGACACCAAAAACAGGCAACAGAGAACCACAACAGAACTACCGCCTTGGAACGGTCAGTAATGAATTACTGAAAGACTGAACAAGTAACGTATACAACTATTCATTGAGAGTTTGTAAATTCTTCATTTCCAGTATCCTTAACCAGCAATATAGTACTTCTGAAGAGCAAATAATCAAGTAATAGAAATAGTGCATATGGTACATGCCAAGGAAGGGGCTAACCTAAATTACTTACTGCATTTGATCTCTGTGACCTCGTATTACATGTACCATGATATTGTTTAGCAATGAATATGCTTGTAATCTGCTTATTTATGATATCTTACTGCTAATCAAATCATCCTTGTCCAATATTTTAGATACTGTTAGAAAATGCAGCATTTTGGCAATATCAAAACAACAATTTTTGTTGCTTACATATTGAAAATTGTCTGACCGAAATTTATCTTTTGTAACACATTTAGTCCTTGATAGTAACAGCAAGTGGGAATAAAACATGGGGTATGAAAAATTTCCTGACCAGTTAAATATTTGTAACAACAGAATGAAAAATAGACCTCCTGAACAGGCTGATGACAGAATTTATGCGTTATTAAGTATCTCACTTTCTTTAATCCTTGAATTTTCACATTGTTAATATTTTTTAATGTATTTGATGGGAGCTCACGTAGTTTACAAATTAACATGTAACTTATGATCACGGGAGCCACACGTATTTGCTAACCTATGTAAAGCAGTTACTGTGCAAAGAGGCTCTTCGCTGACGAGCCGACTGACAACATAGCAAAAATGGTGTTTAAGCCTGTCGGCCGAATCGATACTGCTTTTGATTGTCTCAGCTAGCAGTCAGATTCATATTTGTATGTCAGGTAATTGAATTGCTCATCCAACAGGATAGGTAGCGAAATTGGTTGTATCGCCATCATGACTAAACCTATATATTAATCAGTTGTAGCATATATCAACTTATACTTACTTCATTCCATGCATAAAATTAGAATAATAAAATCATTTTAATGAAGTCACTTTTAAGTGAGACTGAATTGAAGGTAAGATTGAACTGCTTCAGCTGTAACAATCTATATGCGTCTTGCTGAACTCTTGTGTATTTTAAAGAGCTAAATTTGCCATCTGACTATCAGTGGTAAGCTAATACTACAGCAATGAATAATTCATGCTGCCTGGGAACTAAAATTTTGATAACAGATGACTTAGAAATCTTATCCCAAGACATATTACTATTTTGTAACGTAACGTTACTGTTAGATTGCTTTTCAAATATACACTATACAATGTTCTTTTTCAGTTTGAAGACACATAACATTGGCATTTTTTTTTCATATTAACATATACAACAGTGTCTATTTAAGACATAATTCAGATAACATTGAAAGATAAAATGAAGCTGATGTTGGATTTCTTAGCTTTTCTCGTCATTTTGTAGGTTAAATTATTCACACACAAAAAAAAAGATACTTTCTGTCCCCATTTAATATATCCACTGCTAACTGCTACTTAACTTATCTAAGCTGGGCATGAATCGAAGAAGATTGATGGAGCACGTATAAACTTCAGTCCACCAATTCAGCGATTTAGTCTGATCTGGTTGTTGTTGTTTTTCGTATTTTTGTTGTGGTTATATACGTTACCGTTACATATTTATCATGACTGTTGACAAGTTTTGTAAGCCTTCAGTTTGCTTTTTATATACTAGAATATTAAAATAGACTTATATATGACATTAACTTTTCTCAACACTGAAATTCTTAAAATTTGCTCCTTATATTACATGCATATATACACTGAAGAGGGAAAAACGTCAAATACAAGGTAAGCTACGTTATACGGATTAGTCAACTTATCATTGACAATGTCAATTACCTTGAAACAGCAATTTATGTACTAGCAGACAAAACTCAACATTATTTAGGGCGAATACTAACATGTGTCTAACAATACATATTTTCTATAATAACGTGAATATGTTAATTTGGGTAGTGTAATTGACGTTGACGTTATACGTTAACGCCCCAACGTACAGAGGGCTAACATGTGTCATTTTGTTTCTTATATAATGTAATTTTAGAAAAGTATAGTGTACAAAACTCCCCCTTGGGGGGGGGGGGGGGGGGGGGAGAGAGGGGTCTATGATCAGCTCAAGGTCTATATAGTTTTTCGTTCGTACGTACTTTCGTGTTTTTTGTTTGTTTGTTCTTTTGTGTGAGTGCCTCACGTGAAATGCTGTCAATCTCTTCTTTCCTTTTTTTTTTTTTTTTTTGATTTTTTTTTTTTTTTTTTTTGTTTTTGAGGGCGGGGTGTATACGATCTGATTGTACCAGGTCCTGTTTATTGCCTGTATTTCTACTGGATTGGAATTTAAACGTCCTGTTGTAACACTGCGAGCTTTGTCACATTTTGTCAGCGTGAGCGTATTCGGCCTACAAGCTCGAGTGATACTACTATACGAGTGTGCCAAGAGTCATAGTCTCCTAGAAGTGAAATGATAATGGTGTGAGATTTTATTGCCTTTTGCATCCTTGGCTGCAATTGTTTCCATCTTTTTTGTGGGCATTCCTTATTTCTGCTATTGTGGGGTTGTTGGCTGAAAAGTTTGAACTTGCGTGTGCTAAACGAAAATGGCTGCCACTGGTACACGGCGGCCAATGGTCTGAATTCCGTAGATATTTGGAGGGTAGAAGAAGATCGCTTAAAAGGAGGAATTCAGACTGTTAAGAAGTCGGATCTGGATCAGCAGTAGCTGCTGTTTCCACCTGCTTTTATTTTTCACACACAGCAAGATATCAAAATTATCTTATATGAAATTTCAAAATAGTCTCAGCAGTTGGCGAGATGTCTCAATGGTTATGATTACTGAATTTACAGTATTCCAGTAGTACGTCATACGGTCGAGATATTATTGTGCAAAGCTGAATAGGATGTATGGCTTTTATCCTCTTTTCATTGACGCTATAGCTAAATTGGTCTGCCAAGTGTTATTATGTATCTGGACATGATGTGACCACCAGACGAAGCCAAGATACAAAATTTATTGTCTCTATTCGTAATGACTGCCGGCTTCTCAGACCAGGCACTAAATCATGCTGAAATACCGTTTTTGGCATAAATGTTCGAAAAATACCATAGCAAACCGTGTAGACCCAGATCAGACTACTCCTATGGAGCAGTCTGATATGGGTCTGCACTCTTTGCCAACAGCATTTCCTGTAAATCAATCCCTGACAGAAATAATGGATCTGACCAATTTTGAAAAAGAAGAGCCTATTTCAGATATAGTAAGGGGTGTCAGAATAGTTTGGGTTAATACGGTTATTGTTATCAATAAAGTTTTTGATAGTATTTCAGATGACATAATGCATTTTGATGATATTTTGGCGTGATGCGAGGTCTAGCATCTTAATTCGAACGTGTTTACTGCGTATATGCTAGGGTGGGGAATAAGCATTCTTGTGCTTTAAGCCAACAGGATGATATGGATCAGATATGTAAGCTGTTATCATCCAGTTAGGGGTCCCAGGTAGCGCAGTCGGTCATGCGCTGGCTTACTTATACCCGTAGTGGAAATCTATTGCGGCTTAATTGTGTCATTCAGTATTTCGTCTTTTCGCATGGCGTTTTTTGTCATTTCGCCCTTTCGCGGCGAAATGATGAAAAGACGAAATGGCATAGAATTTTAATACATCTTTAACGAGATTACGCAAAGTAGTGAAAAGCGAGCAATAATCGGGAAGCGTTACTTACGGAACCCCTAAACGGACATTTCCTTTCCGATATTTATCAGAATAGAAATTGAAACAAGAAAATTAGAACGGAAATAAAAACAACAAATATAATCTCGTTTGAACGACTTATAAGTCGATTGAACGATATATTAAGTCGTTTAAACGAGATACTTGTTGTCTTGATTTCCGTTTTAATTTTCTTTTTTCGATTTCTTTTCCGATATTTATCGGAATGCAAAATAGAAATAAGTCGTTTAAATGACATATTTTTGTTTCAATTTATTTTCTGTTTTTCTATAGTTAATTTCATATCTGGTTTTCTTGTTTTAATTTCCATTCTATTTTATATCGTTGAAACGACATATTATGTCATTTAAACGATATAATAAGTCGTTTAAACAAGATATTTGCTGTTTGTTTGTTTTTCGTTCTAATTTTCTGGCTTCATTTCTTTTCTGATAAATATCGGAAAGGAAATGTCTCTTTAGGGGTTGCGTAGTTACATGTACTATCAAATTTCACATCCTTCCCACAAGTAGTAAGATAATGCGAACAAATAGCAAAATGAACATCTCTGTCCCAGGTAAGTAGTTACAAAATTACCTCATATCAGAAATAAATGACAACAAACACATAGAACAGATCGATATTTCGCAGACTACGGATACAACAAATTATAACATTTATAAGCCACAAAAGAAGCACCCCATTGGGACGGTCAGTAGCTTCCATTGAGAGTCATGTGAAATTTAGTTTATCACGTTCCGCGTGGAGGTCGCATGGCTCGTCAATGAGTCAGCACAGTAAAGATAAGCATCAAAAAATAAAACTACATGTAAACAAAGATGAGTAGGAGCTTACCTCTCGATAGGTCAAAAATACCTATTCAAAGGGACACAAAACTCCTATATACATCCAGCTATGCAATACTCTAAGGGCTGGTTACTAGTGGTTCTAACTTCAAAACTTTGGAAGTACAAATAATATAAAAAGTTTGTAGAGAGCATACTCGGTACATCTAACCGAGTATGCTACTTCCAATACTTTAATACTATGTCACTTTTAATGTCACATTTCTCAGTATGTGACTCTGTGTCTGTTTGTCAGAATTACTACAAAATGCTACATTTCTCTAACGCCGTCTAATTTTTACATGAAAGTTCTTTTCATATCTCAGCTGTTTAACGTAAAGAAGTTTATAAAAAAATTGGATAAAGCATTTACAGAGACGAAACAAAACTAGCAAAACTGGTCAACATTTTGAGAAGGTCGATGTTCATGGCTGAGTACACACTGTCTGGTCCCAGTATTATATTCACAGTGCTGTTGCACTTACGGTTGATGTAGTTACTTTCTTTACTTTAAGGTGGTGATTTATGGTAAATGTAAAAATCTGCATAAAACCATAAAAAAGTAACGTATCTCCCTGAAAGTTAGCAGACTTTTTATTTTTGTTGTTCTTTACAGTTTAGAATACAAAATAGACATACATGCTGCTTAAAAAAGTGTTTTTATAAGGAAAGATCAAAGGGTAATTTTCTGCGAATAAATCTGAAAAAATAATATCGTTATTGAAAATTTACGTAGTGCTGAAGGTGCATTATTGCATAATGAAGAGCGTCCTAGCAATTATTTATTCCAACTCTTTCTCAAATTGTAATGTAGACCAGATGAAAACGGTAGCTTTCTCTCAAATGTTCAACCATGTACAAAGTAAATGTACACTGGACGCATTTATTAAATATAGGGTGGGCAAGCATACCTATGTTAACACCTACAATATAAATAATACATTACTGACATGATCAGTGGTGTGTAGGTGAAATTGTTCAACCTTGTTAAAATAGTTTCGCCTGTCTCACCTCTGTGTTTTGACAAAAAATTTGGACACAGACTGCATCTTATTTCATCTGCTCAGCCTGATAATGTGTGAAAGCGTTTGAAAAAATAATTGCTAGGACGCTCTCCATTATGCAACAAGGTACTCTAAGCACTAAGCATATTTTCAATAATGATATTATTTTTTCAGATTTATTCGCAGAAAATTACCCTTTGATCTTCTCTTATAAAAACACTTTTTAACATTAACAAATGCTGAATTTTGGGATTCTAAATTATGAGAAACAACATAGAGAAGGCATCTGCTAAGTTTTGGAAAGATCAGTGTTATTTTGAGTATTTTATGCAGATGTTTGTCTTTGTCCCAAATCAGTGATTATCACCACCTTAACTGACACGCTGTCAAAGTTATAGGTCATTAGATAATAGAGAGAATCGTGTTTTTCAAGTCTTGAAGAGAGTAGCATTTACAGCTACTAGAGGCTTGTCGTCAAAAGTGGAAGGGGGAAACCACAGAGGTAGTGGAACAGCCCTCATTTTTGTACATCAGTTAGCAACAGTAGGGGATAATAAATGTGAGCATAACATGATATCATTTTAAACTTGAAGTAGATATGCTTAACCAATCAATACCTACCTACCTACCTACCTATCTACTACCTACCTACCCACCTACCTACTTACCCTACCTACGTACCTACCTATACGGCAACACCCCCTCGCAAGGATTTTATGCAGGAAAACCTCACACAGTAAAGAACTAAATTCTTTATATCTTCCTAACAGGAAACGTTGTAGAACCTTTTCAAAAATCAAAACCGACAACACCACCAAAGCCTAAACAATAAAAATAGCACTGCGAGTACCGTTTACATGTTGGGACCGAACTTCCAGATCAAGCTAGATCCAGATAAGATTGCTCCTACAAGAACAGCACTTCTTGTCGTTCAGATCAAACATTCCGTCCCAATGTCGATTTTGTTGGAATACATAAAATTACTTTATTAAGAATAAGGTTGTCCGAATATATACAATTTTTCTGGTAATTTTGTCTGACCAAGTGACAGCTAAGTCATTAAATTAACCTGTTGGTTCGGAGAAATCAATACATTGTCTTAAGGTGAATGGGTACATCTCTATGTTTTTCCGCCATTTTTTGCAAAGGGGAACACTTTCGGTGACTTCATAATGCATTCCTGGGCAACCACACCTTTCCATAATAGGGTCTACTCTTAAAGGAAAATATTTGCTCTTTGAAGAGCAAATATTTCCTTTAAGAGTAGACCCCTATTGAGAAGGGAGGCAAAAAAGAAAAGTGCAGAGTTGCTTTCCCTGAAAGTGTTTCCATTCACCTTAATAACAACAGAAAAAGTTATGGACATGAAAGTGCGCAATTATTTCCGTTAGTGCAAAGAAGCAATTTCTTCTGTAGAAAGAGCTAATGGAAGGACTCAAAATTTGATGCGGAAATATTTGTGCAAATATGTAAAGAAAAAGTGGCTGAGGCTGTAACGAAGAAGAGGGTCAATACCATAATTCATCTTACAAATCTGCGCCAATCGTATTTCTACGCCGTATCGCCATTTGTGTCTGGAAACAAAACCAACATCTTTGGTAGACAAGCTTAGGTCTGGGAAAAGTACATCCAATTATAAGGGAGCATAAATGTTGTGATAGAAAATGAAGGATGGTCGCACGGACAACTTGACGATTTTAAGTCTCTTTCAAAGGTATTTCAGTCAGATCAGAGTGATTCTGAAGGCTCTGTGCAGTGAAGCGCTTTTAAGGCATAATTAAGCCTCCAGCGGGATTCGAACCCGCGAACCCATGTTACGCGGCCATGCGGATGCTTCGAAAAAATATAGGATCTAACATAAAATACCGATTTACCTCTTAATGCCTAGCGTCCCTTAAAACGCGGCGTATCAGGGACTGCAAAGTTTGCATAAACTTTCCTGCAATGTCCATAAAAATGATAAAAAAGCAAGAGCTGTCGCCTGACAGCATAGGTCGCCCGAACTGGTGCTTGGCCATCATACATGCAAGATTCTAAGTCAATGACCTTGCCTTAAAGGCCACAATGGGTGTGTGCATTGCACTGCATTAACTTAAGTTATTATATGACGTCGCATCTGAGAGTGTAATAAAGCCATGCATTAAAAACGATAATCCACTAGTGGATTAAATATGCAAATTACGTCGTAACGTCATACGTTGACGTCCATTAAAACATCGCGTTTTCTAAAGGCGAAATCGTGACGTTTTAGTGCTAATTTTGCTTATAAAATGCGATTTTAGTGTCATATGATAAATAGAATCTTGCATTCGTGCTCCTGTATTATTGAATTTATTAAACTCGTTGGGGAAAACCGATAAGATGCTCGGCAAAGCCTCGCATCTTATCTTTTTCCCCAACTCGTTTAATAAATTCAAAAATACATGAGCACTCATGTAAGATCCTCTATGTAAACGAGTATTCTCAGCTATAAAAACTATTGACCGTTATTTACATGTAACATCACTCCAAGTATCGACTAAATCCATCATGGCAATGCAAATTGTAAGTCTTTAGAACACTTCACCCAATTTATCTTATTTCAATGTCACCCAGTGGGGTAGGGTAGTATTTGGTAAAAAGTACATACCTGTATTTAACAATAGTTCAGCAGAAACTAAATCTGTTCAGACATTGTAAAACAGCGTGCATTTAGAAAACTTTAACCACACTAAATGTTTTAGGCTATGATCTTAAATATAACCTCAAGGTCATTGAGCAGGTAGGGGTGGTACTCTGTAAAATTTGGACTACTATATACAACTACAGAGGAAGCATGAACTAAATCCATCATAGCACTGTAAAATTGTCTTTTTAAAAATAGAGCTTAAACCAAAAAAAAAAATAAGATACATTTGAAAGTCCATGACAGTGACTGCAGGGCCGCCCAGTGGAGGTAGGGTAGTAATTTCTGCAAAAACTCAGATCAATATTTTAACATCAGTTCAAATATAAACTAGATCCATCAATGCGTTATGAAACAACATGTCTTTAGACAGCTTTAGCAAAATCTCAGATTTGAAAGTCTGTGGTCGTGATCTCTACACAGGGTATAATCGATTCCGCTAATTTTCGCTTCCTGCAGAGTCTGTACATCATATTTGGCTTCCACCGAGACTGTCCGCGATCTCTTGCTTCCTGCCGAGACTTCTGTACATGATAAATGGCTTCCTGCAGAGACTGTCCGCGTGATTCTGCTTCCTGCCGAGGCTCTCGGCAGGAAATAGAATCACGCGGACAGTCTCGGCAGGAAGCCATTTTTCGAGGACAGTAGTCTCTGCACGAAGCAAGAGTTCGCGGACAGTCTCGGCGGAAGCCGAAAATGACGGACAGTCTCTGCAGGAAGCGAAAATTGGAGGAATCGATTATACCCTATGCTCTAGGTCACTTCAAGCAGAATGGGGATAGTATTCTCTAAAGTGCTGGACCAATTCAAGTATTAGATGAATACCTCCATGGTTTAAGGAGATATTTCTTCGTATAACGAATGTCTTGCATGAACTTTTCGAAGAGAATAAGTGAAAAACCTGCTGGAAATTTAATATGAATCAATATGCAATGTAGAATTATTATAAATGACACATTTGTTCTAGTTCCAAGTATGCTGGATTGAATAAGGCAACACAAACAATTTTGCAACAAACAAAATTACTAATGTTGCCTCAAAGTGTAATTATGCCTTAAAGTGCAATATTATCGTGTTTTAAAGTGCGTGTAGTCAGACAGAAAATCAATATGAGTAGACTGCGGTCTTTTAAACACTATTGAGATGGTAATTGTATTATAAAATCACAGGTCCACGAACACTTAAGCCAGCGAAGATCTTTTATAATCAAGAGGTCAGGGCGGTCATTTCTTGACTAATACAGACGATGTCAATGACTCTTTCTATGAGCTGCGACACGAGAAAACCAACAAAGTGGTTGTGCGCCCAGCGCAGACTCAGATCAGCCTGGGCATCCGCCCAGTCTGATCAGAGTCTTCGCTGTCCGCATGGAGCTAGCTGAGACCCTTGGCTACCCTTAAAGTGCAAAGGGAAGACTCTGATCAGACTGGGCGGATGCCCAGGCTGATCTGAGTCTGCGCTGGGCGCACAACCACATTGTTGGTTTTCTCGTGTCGCGGCTCATATCACAGCATCGCATTACAGTTTGGGTATGAATGTTTAATATCCGAAACGACAACGTGAGAGTAGAACTCTACAAAGATAAGTCATTTAAAAAGAACAGCACTGGAAATACTTTGTATAGAACATGTATGCAACCATAAGCGTGATTTTCCCCATTTAAAGTTATCTTCATATATACTATGAAGCATATAAATACGAAAGAGCTATATACGGTTTAGCAATGAAATTTGTTGGGTCCTATTGTTTTTCCGTAAATAAAGGTAGTATAAAGTAACGGCTGCTGCGAATGCCGTTTTAGGACGAGCTTTCAAAAAGCAGAGGCAATGCTACTAGCATGCATAGCAGAAACAACACACTCTTTTGTCTGACAGACTTACAAAGAAACTATCAATCAACCTGTTGGGGTTTGTCTCAGTACAAAGGTCGAAGCGAAAAGACTTTGTTATTAAAGTGCAAATTTATTCATTTATTTCATTAGAGCCTGAAAGTAAATTCATTCCTGCGATCTGTCGAAACAGCTAGTCCTACAACAAGAAGGCATCGTCACAGAAAACTATACCTGGTCAAAATAGTAACGATACCAACTACTGGCTATATTTTCAAGGAACCCAGTGTATATTGGCGTTACTTGAGGCACATGTATGTTTTCGGAGACGCCAAGGTACAAAAGGCCTAGACATTTACTATACTCAGGCTGTATATGAGAGGCTTTAATTCTCCAAACCCCCAGAGTTTTCTCCATCATCGCGAGTTTAATGAATCTTTACTACTACACCTGTCCGTCATTTTCCAGAGGTTCTTCATAAACATTTGTGTAATGTCATTGTTTTCATTACATGATGACAAAATTGGAAGAGTCATAACGCACCCGCTAGCTTTTACGATTTCAAATTCCTATGGAACTCTCTTTGACTGAGCCATTTAAAACAGTCTTTGAAGGAATCACAGTACCCTGAGTTGTGGTTCAAATTCTTGCAATCCGAAGGAGTCAAATTTCAAATTTCTTTGCCATGTAGCCTTGCCTAAGGCCTGCTCTAGTGTATGTGGAGCACATATTCTGGGAAATCACTGTTCACAAATCAGTTTTTGAACTTTTAATTCCAATGATGTTAATCTGCGAAAATAAAAAATACCCATTGCATATTCAAACGATTCTTGCAGCATCTGTAGTCCTAAGAAATCAAAATAAGATAGTTTCATTGGCAAATAGATACTCCTCTGAAATAAGTAAAAACTAAATTTTCATAAGTTCCACAGTTGCCATGGCAACACAAAGAATTTAATGTATAGGAACTTTTTGACACAGTGTATATTAAATGTCTCGACAAAAACAATACGGTTTACAATAAAATAGAGATTAATTTCTATGTCAATTGATTCAATGATCAATATGATTTATAAATACACAACAACTTTTTGTCTCGCCTGCGAAGCAGAGGCGAGACATATGTATTGCTTTTCCGGTGTCGTCGTCGGCGTCGTCGTCGTCGGCGGCGGCGTAAACTTTTGTCGAGTTTTGGCGTTTAGGTCTTTTTCTCAAGAACTATAAGGGCTAGAGCCATGAAACTTGGTACATGCATACATCTGGAAGAGTAGATCTCAAAGCCATCATCAATATTGAGTCTTGACCTATATTTTACGGTTGACTGACTTTGCAATTTTTGTCGAGTTTTTGCGTTTAGGTCATTTTCTCAGAAACTATAAGGGCTAGAGCCATGAAACTTGGTACATGCATACATCTGGATGAGGAGATCTCAAAGCTATCATCAATACTGAGTCTTGACCTATATTTTATGGTTGACTGACTTTGTAATGTTTTGTCTAGTTTTTGCGTTTAGGTCATTTTCTCAAGAACTATAAGGGCTAGAGCCATGAAACTTGGTACATGCATACATCTGGAAGAATAGATCTGAAAGCCATCATCAATTCTGAGTCTTGACCTACATTTTACGGTTGACTGACTTTGCAATTTTTTGTCGAGTTTTTGCGTTTAGGTCATTTTCTCAGAAACTATAAGGGCTAGAGCCATGAAACTTGGGTCATACATTCATCTGAAAGAGAAAAGCTCAAAGTCATCACCAATATTGAGTCTTTACCAACAGTTTACGGTTGACTGACTTTGCATTTTTTTTTTTCAAGTTTTCGCGTTTAGGTCATTTTCTCAGAAACTGTAAGGGCTAGAGCCAAGAAACTTCGTTCATGCATACATCTTTGCTGATTTACCTTTTTGTGACAAAGCGCCAGCAGGCGAGACACCGCATTCCGCGGAATTCTTGTTTTATGAAATCGTACCTAAGATTCTTGAAATTCAGATGCCGGGATTAAATTATCTTAAGATAAGTGGATATACATTTCAGGGGAGCAACTCTGTCATTTTCGTTTATACCTCCCTGCTCAATACAGATCAACTCTGAAAGGAAAAAGAGTATTCCCTTTAAGAGAAGAAGAAGGGTTTCGATGATAGGAAAAAATGGAAGTCAGTAAACAATAGTTATCTCGAATTGTAAACAAAATCATAGAGGTGTACTCATACTGCAATGGGACCACCTGGTCAAGCTATGAGTAAAGTAGTCTTGAAATGTCAGGATTGGTGATCACCTATCACAATACTTCTTAAAGTGTGTTTGACCTGTGTCGTGCTCAATACTACGTGGAGGTGTATAGATACCAAGCCATTGGTTCAGTTTCTATATTTATTCTTTATGCCCTTAACATCTGAATTGCATTATATTGTATATATGACAAATGAATGTTCACCAAGTAGACACATGAACTATTACTATGAATACACCTAGTCTTTCAGAAATCTGCAGTTTCAGTTTTAAATTCCTATCTCTGCAGTTGCAGCTATAGAGCAACATTTTCAAAATATCTGCAGTTGCAACTAAAGATTCCAATACCTGCAGTTGCAGTTATATATGAAAACACCCGCAGTTGCAGTTCTGAATACTTAAGTTATTATTAAGACCTATGATTCAACAACACTGATGCAAAAGACCTACCAGAAACCTTAGACCATTCTTATACAGCCAATCATATAATTTTAGTATGTGATTGCTTAAATATTAACCTGAATTTAAAGAAACATGCAGTTGCAAGTATACTTAATTTAAGCGATAAATATTGATAGAGACGTAAACACGTTTCACTTAATAATTGAGGTTAGTTCCTTACGATCAATATAACTTGAATTAGTCCCTAACACTTGCAGTTATACAACTCAGTCCCTTACGATGAACAATAAAACACAGTTACAGTTTGCCGTTACACCTACGTTTGGATTGAATGAACACTCTGAATGAAAGAAATAAGTCTCCTATATAAGACCTACACATTAAGGATACATTACATTGTGCCTTTACATTAATCTTCAAGTTATAACAGTTTCGCCTAGGTAGAGGGAGTTTCTCCTATGTAGGTGTAGCTTCGCCTAGCAAGGTGGAGCTTCACCTAGGTAGGCGGAATTTCCAATTTTATGGTTGTAATAATAAAGACACGATTGTTGTAGAGCTGTTACATCAACTGACCATCAGAAGGTCACATCTGAACTCATACATTACTCATATATTTGTACTAATCCGCAGTAAAATACTTCCACCTAGAATGGTGGACTTCACCTGCCTAGCTAGATGCAATGTACCCTTATTGTAAAAACTACACAAACAGACAATATTTTATGCTAAGGGTGGTCATTAATAAATAGATGTGCATTTTACAATGAGTGCTTAAGGTGAACCTATGTCAACTTCACTAATAGAAGAGTGAATGAAATAAGAGAAGGATTTCCGCCAAGCTATGCGCATGGCTTTGAGGTGTATGGTGGGGTAATGTAAATAAACATTAAGATTATGAGACCTCTTTGGGACCAAGTCTGCGTCTTTTGAGAGGCATATTTCGCCTACAAACTGTATAGGTCAAGTATCTAAATGTACAGCAAGCTAGGCGAACGGGTAGCTACAACTGTTTGAGTGAGAGCTCACAACAGGTTGCAAAACATTCAGCAACATACCTTGAATAGTAGTAGTAGTAGTAGTAGTATTTCAATTCTCGTATCGACGTTGCCCCCGCACCTCAGCGGAACGAATCCATAGCCGCAGTAACGGGGTGCCGATCGTCCGCCCAATCAGAGCTTAAATAGTAGTAGTAGTATTAAAATTCTCATATCGACGTTGCCCCCGCACCTCAGTGGAACGAATCCATAGCCGCAGTAACGGGGCGCCGAGCGTCCGACCATGAAGAGCTTGAATCGTCTGCGCCGCAGTATTTATAGTCTAGAGGGGTTGCCAGATGTTCTTGCGCCTACTGTAGAAAAGTATATGAAATCGGAAACCAGCACAAGGCCAGCGCGCGCTTAGCAACTTATGCGGGATAACTCGGCACTTATGGTTCAGTCCATATGGAAGCGAAACAAGCGCGAATGACAGCTAAGAAATCGAACATTTGAGCAGGAATAGACGCAAAATACAGCTATAAAAATGGATTTAAGAAAGTAAAAAGGGTATGCTTACTTCATTTAGCATTAGAACTTTATACTCTAACAGTGAAATCTTGCTGTCAGACCGTATTAACATGGAAAAAAAGATGCGAAGTTGGCACACATTTGATTCGATCATGGTTCGTTTCGAACCCAAGATCGTGTTTACGATATGAAAACAGAAAATACAACACTAGTTATGAAGAAATAACACCCAATAGCCAGACGCCATTACAATACACCTTACATCGCTATTGGAAATATAAAAGAAAATTCTAAGGTAGTGAATAGTTAATAATGATGATAATAGTTAAAAAAATCTTAAAGATTTCTTCAAGAGCAGAGAACACATTCGCAAAAAGGAACATGGGCCATACTTCGAAGTTCCGGTTACTAAAGGATCATCAGTGACTCTGACAGTGCCTGGTGACGAAACCTAGAAAAAAAAGCATTTTGTAATTTCTGAAGAACCAGTCGATTCAAAGACTGACCAGTATCAAAAAGGGCTTAACTTGATGACCATTAAAAGCGGTGATCTAGAATAAAAGTAAAAAATGTCCGATTTCTCAGAATATATTTCGGTGGGTTTCATCAGCAATGCCCGCAAACAGGAAGTCACAAAACTGTACCTCTTTGCAAAATGGCGGAAATATAGAGGCGAACCCATGCACATTGAACTTGAATTCTGGCCGGTGTGAACAGTCGGTGGCTCTCGAAAGGGCTGAGTTTTCTCTCAGTTTTAATATCAGGACTTAAGGTGTGTAGATATGTTTTTGGCCATTTAACCAAGAGAGCAATTTTTGTGGCTTCCTGTGTTTGCGTCCCTAGGCGACAAATCCTTTACAAAAGGGATATACTCTTAAAGGTAAGAGTTTACCCTATAAGGAAAGAATATGCTCCTAGAGGAAAAATTATTTTCTTTAGGAGTTGATGCCCAAGGAAATTGAAGGCAAAAATGAAATTGACAGAATGGACATTTTCTCTCGTCTTTCATTTCTCTCTTCTGTCTCCCTCCCTCTTGGAGATGGCCCGATATAGACTGAAATACTGTCGCAAAGGGCCGTTTAACCCATCACAACAACAACAACCAATGTCATGAACTAGTTGCTTATTTAATTTTCCTAGCATGTTATGGAGCTTTGATTTGCTTTTTTTCAATAGTATTACGTCTAGAAGAAGTTCAATACCTTCATAACGAACAGAGATATATGCTTACTGAGTTTTCATTGTCGGTTCGTCATTCTGTTACTCCGTACTTCCACTTGCATCAGTCTATAAAGTCTATCAAGTACTGAGTAGCAGTGGGGCGCTGTTGCAGCTTTAGTATTTGCACTATAAGCTACCCATAAGTAGGGAGCTGTAAACGATTGAAACATACTCTGCCTCGTTTGGGGGCAAAATTATTAGAAAAGGCCTATATACATTTTCAATAATCAAGTATTTTTCAAACAGACTGGCCGTGAGTATTTAGACAGGATCTATAAATCAAGTTGAATATTTTCAATAGTGTGCGTTCTTCACAATTACCAACGCCGCATGTAACACATTATGGCACAAATGGATGACCTTTCCATAATCTAATGTTTATCATCAATAAAAGAAGTTTATGGATTAGTTTTCACGCTAAAATGTCCATATTCAATTAGAGCACGTTATCAATTCACAGCGCAATAATTAAAACAATAATTTGGAGTATCTTTCTCCGATATCTCGAGAGTGCTTTGCTTTGTGATTGTGGCCTTTCCCGGTTAGCTGAATTACTATTTCTGATTGTCACCGATCTTAGGCCCAAGCATGTCACTATGACAGAAACTCAGTTGCTTGATCATTGTCCGGTGAGAGGTTGCGGCTAAATAGTTTCAAAAGAAATGATCAGTGGCCATCCCAGCGGGCACATGACGTTGCACTGACGTCATTGCGACGTCATGTGCCTGCTGGACATATTCATGCTTATGTTCAGGTTATGATATGGGCCATATCAGTTACTAATAATTTATCAGTTACTATTGGCAATGATCTGAAAATTAAAGTATGAAACATATCGGTGAAAAGGCTACACTTTCAGGGGAAGCAACTCTCTTATTTCAATTTTTGCATCTCTTCTCAGTGGTGGTCAACACTTGAAGACATAGTTCTCGGTTGGCCATATGTTCTCTGTATCTTGATTATTTGTAATCTTAGTTGTTTCCAACTATGGTTTGAGGGCTGAATTTGGATTTTGATTGTTTCAGTTCCTGGTCTTTGCATACTTTTTACTTGTATGTTGGTGTCATAATCCTATTATGCAACAGACCAGTGACACTGCTATTTCAACAAAGGAAATTTCCTATCTCACATAGGTAATGACATAACGGGGTATAGAGTGGTTCCACTTTTGGCTTACTTTACATATACCTTTAACGAAGAAAGTTTGCATTTATTTTCTGTATAAGTCGACCCCATTTTACAAGGACTTCATTCTTCAGGAAAGCAAACAGAAAGTAACAAAATATGCCCCCTTCTGTAAAAATGGGGAAATCATGGGACTCTACCCATACACCTTAGGTTGATTAAGGTGTTTGTATACAGTTATATCTACATGTATCTATATACTTATAGTAGCAAGGTAAGTGTCAGCAAAACATGAAATGGGCAGACTTTGTTTCTGGGTAACCCAAAGTGTCATATAAGTTGACCGTCAAGAAAACCGTATAAGACAACAGTTATTTCATACAGAATCTAAATATCATTTTCATAGCTTTGTTGTCTTTCTAAAACAGCTACACCAAAGCTTGAGAAAAATATCGGTGAGACCGGATATCGAACAAAGGACCTCTTATACGCAAAACGAATGTTCTATGACGGCGCCAAGAGCGGAGTAATAAAATTTAACAAAATTTTGATATTAACAGAACTGCACTGACAACTTAACAACTAAATCATTTAGAGAGTACTTATAAGTCAGTTACAAGAGAACATCTCCATTTTTATCTAAGAGACTTAAAAGGTTTTGAAGGTCACAGACATGCGAATTCCAGTAAAAATATTCTGAAAGCAAAAATCGACGATCAAGTACCATAGAAATGGAAGATGAAATGCCCTGTCCAAATAAAATATGGAAACCAACGGGCATATAAAAAGACTAGTCTAACATGTACACATGTATCAGTTTTTTACTATTAGAGCATTCATTCTTACCCATTTTAAGAGAAACTACATGTACGCCTAGAAAAGACGACGTGGTGCATTAATGGAGTAAAGAAGCGCAACAACAGACAAGAGGTTGCAATATTTTTCATAAGTAGCAATTTCCTGCAGTGGTGTCTTTGTATTTGAAAAATACCATACAAAACGAGCCTTGTAAATGCTGTAACTTGACATTAAATTGTTTAACACAGACTAATGTGTCTGTCTCTGAAAAAAGTGATGGTGCATCTTGTCTCCCTGCCGGTGTAAGCTTACTGATATTAATCCTTAAAGGGCCAGAAATTCTAGTTAGACGACAAATGATTCGTCTTCCAAATTCTGAGAAATGTTCTGTCCAAGATGTATCGCGAATTCAAAGACTAGAGGGCAAAAAGTGAAGAACCAGATGAAGCGGCTCATCATGAGCCGCATCATCTGGAACTACGCTGTTTGCAAATTCAGCTACTTTCATTATTTTTATTTGGCGCTTAAAGTGTTAACTACAAAATGCCTTATATTGTCTGCTCCATTTCTGACCTTGTTTCGGTGAGTTCTGTCAATCGGATTTGCAATGTCTGCAAGGGATTATAATTTCGTCTGTCTGGTAAATACTGAAGCAAAAGAAAACCACAAGTTGATCTCCGAATTGCCTTCACACACCACAGTCACTAGTCTACACATACTGGAATTTTATTGTCGCGCGCTGTTATTGGATGCCCCACTCTCTCCTTCTTAAAGAGCCCCATTTGAGATCGAAATTTTTTATGAAAAGCGCTGGCCTTTTTTTGTACGAGAAAGCTCACAGTAAAACATTTACGACTATTTAATCATATTAAATATTTGTTGAGTATTTGACTATTGTGAAAATAAAATAGACTTTAAAAAGTGAAAATGAATAAATGATAAATATAATCTCACAGGTAATAGCGGTTGTTATAATGTAAGATAATGATGAATGTGCTGATGAAAGAGAGCATTTTACTTCTCTTCCAGCTCGTCTCTTGAGTCATTTTCTAACTTACATTGAGTAACAAGAAATTTGCAAAACTATGCCACACAGACCAAAATGTGTTCTGTCTGCTTTCAGCTTGCAATATTTGACAAATAGTCCGATATTATAGATGAGTCTGTTCAAATTTTGGTTGTGTGTGGGAGATGGAGGCGCGAGGGGGAGAGGATAGCACTTAGGAGCTTATTTCAAAAATCGATTCAGGGCCTTTGTCCCTCTATCTGTTTCATCGAAGATTATTTTATTTGCCCCATGCTTGTTAAACAAAAATCTGCAATGTTTGAGCAAATAAAACAATTATGTGGCGCCTCATTGACAAGTTTTTTCCTTCTTTATTTGTCAGCCAATTAAGTTAGCAAAATTTAATAGCTAAACATTACAGCCGTTTGAACATGCTGAATCTAATTCCTTCTTTGCGATATTGATTCCGCCGTAAAGTTTGCAGCTGGGAAAAGACAGTATTCGTTATATCATGGCTTTATCTGACATTGGTATTGTCGAATTCATTTGAGCCGCGACACGACAAAACCAACGGAGTGGTTGTGCGCCCAGCGTAGACTCAGATCAGCCTGGGCATCCGCCCAGGCTGATCAGAGTCTTCCCTGTCCGCATGGAGGTAGCTTAGACCCTTAGCTACCCTTTAAGCGCTTAGCGAAGTTTCTGATCACACTGAGCGGATGCCCAAGTTTATCTAAGTCTGCGCTGGCCGCACGACCACTTTGTCGGTTTTCTCGTGTCGCGGCTCATTTTCTTTTTATAGAATCCAATTTCCTGAAAATCTTAACAAGGGTGTGTGATTAACGTACAATCTTTCAGATGATTCCGTCATCCGGTACTGTATTGACATTAAAGTTTGAAGTGGCTCTGTGAAGGTCGGATTCCGTAAAATTCTAAGAATTAGAATAAATAGGTCTGAGCAAACAATGCAGACCCAGATCGAACTCGTCTTAAATTAGCAGTATGACCAAGATCTACACTGTTTGCCGTTCCAGCTGCTTTTTTTGAACGCTATAATCGATAAAGTCGCGCACGAGTTATCTACCCAAGTAGACTGTGACGTCATCTATAGCAACATTCCATATTATTCAGTACAACTGCAAGCACACATAACATTCATAAACAGACGTTTCGTAAATGTGAACTGCAAAAATACATTCAAAGACCAAATTAAAGTATAATTGCCCTGTTGTCATGTGACATTTTTATATATTTATTTTGTTTTATTTTAATATCATATTGAGAATCCCGACAAGTCCGATTTTCATGACCCCTTTCATCGACGCCGTGTTTTAACACCCCGGCAATACATTCACGTTTGTTCAGTATAAAAGAGCTACATTTCGTATAAATATGTTTCGTAAATCCGAAAAGTTCTTTCCATTTTTCCGACAGGTAAAACGTCAGCATTCAGGTAGTAACTACGCATTATTACCAGGCAGATTATAGCGCTGATACTTATGGTTTCTTGGGCGATACACCGATCAAAAAGCATCAGCATCCAGACAGTTTTCCGTAAGTTTGAACTCGAGGTTGAATTTATATTATTTTTCCATCTTTTACTTCGGTATTATTAATTGATCGTTTCCATTTCACGGTGGGGTGTTCTTAAAGCTGACACGTGTCTAGGTAATACACAATCATAGGTGTTTGTCTATTGCGACAATTGCGATTCGGTGATTATACAAACGAATTCCATGTCAGCACACTTTGTGGTCATTTTTAGCGTGTGTCTGCTTTATAAGCAGCTAATCGTCCGTTTTGTATCTTTTGTAATAACGGTCTGAACATCTTTCGCGATTTTCTTTCTTTTCCTTATGTTTTGGAAGCTGTACTGGTGATACATGCTCTTGATTACGGTAGTTCTGGCCCAAAATTTTAGTCGGAAATCTTTTAATTTTATGTCAAATTCCCATATGCTGTAAGTTATAAAGCTAATTTTCCGACAAAGAAAGGGCTATAAAAAGTTGGAACAAAATAGTTGTCTTAATTTTAACCGTTGAATGTTAGTTTTGACTATACGGAAAACCGGCATTTATTTGGTTACACAATGAAAAACAATAGCCTATCCTATAGATGACGCCATAGGCGTTGCAAGGGACAAAACTCGAACAGACTCTGAATTAAAGGAAAGGTGTATACTTCATTGTAGACGTTTTACCCAGTATGTTCGACTAACGACGGATATTCACATCATTCTGCACCCCCCCTTCCCCTCCCCCACGAACTATGTAAGTGCATCTTTAAGGTGTATGAATACACTTTCAGGGGAAGCAGCTCAGTCATTTTCATTTCTCCCTTCCTTCTGAATGTAAATTAGGAAACGAACTGGCTCCTAGGAGCATTTTCCCTCTGACGAAGAGCCCATTTCGGAAGGGCTTCTCCAACAAGGATCGATAACAGGAATTCACAAAACTGTACCTCTTTGCAAAATGGCGGAAAAACATAGAGGCGTACCCATGCACCTTGAATGCTGGCCGGAGTGAACAGTCAATGGCTCCTGAAAGGGCTGAGTTTTCTCCAAGCTTTAATATCAGGACTTAAGGTGTATAGATGTTTTCTGCCATTTTAACCGAGAAAGCAACTCTTGTGACTTTCTGTGTTTGTTTCCCTAGGCGACAAATCCTTTACAAAAGGGGGTCTACTATTAAAGGCAAGAATTTACCCCTCAAAGAAAAGAATCTGTTCCTAGAGTTGCTTCCCTGAAAGTGTACCAACTGGCCTTAATTTGTAGCGAGTATGTCAGAAACCCCGACAACTCGGTTTCAAAATGTTGTCTTTGGTTCTGTAGCTATTATGTTAGATGACTTTGTAACAGCTGAGAAAAGGTTATTGAGCCTCGACATAAGAAAAAGTACCATGAGCGTCCAGCGAAGACTCAGATCAGCCTGGGAATCTGTTTAGTCGGATCAGAGTCTTCGCTGTGCTGTTCATGAGTAGCTAGTCGTCTAAGCTAGCTCCATGTGGACAGTGAAGACTCTGGACGGATGCCCAGGCTGATCTGAGTCTTCGCTGGGCGCACATGCCACTTTGTTGGTTCTGTCGCGTCACTGCTAAATATTATAGAATATAACAGTCAGCTGTTGGTATATATATCATGAACCAGTTGTTTATACAATATCCCTGGCAGGTTATAGAAATATGTCTTTATATATCGCAAGGGTATTATTGGTACGTCTGAGAGTTCGGAACCTTCATTCGCGAAAAGAAAGTTATGTTTACTGAGGTGTCATTGTCGGTCCGTTATTCTGTTACTTTGTTTGTACTACTGTACAAATGTAGCTGATAATTCTATAAAAACATAACGGGAACTGTTGAGCAGTGGGGCGCTGCTTTAGTCTTGACACTACCTACTACCTATAAGTAGGGCTGTACCAGGCTTAAAATCAGTCTGCCACGTTTGCGTGCAAAGTTATTATAAAAAAGTACAGAAATTTTGGATGAGCAAGTGTTTTTTGAACAAACTGGCCGTGAATATTTTGACAGGATCTATAAATCAAGTGAATTCGTTCCAAAGTGTAAATTCATAATCTAATATTTATCAGCCGGTGAGATTGCGGCTCAATAGTTTCAAAAGATATTGATCAATGACTATCCCAGCGGGCAGATACCGTCGCAATGACGTCGTAGTAACGTCATTGCGACGTCATGTGCCTGCTGGGAATATCCATGCATATGCTCTGGTTATGATATGGGCCATATCAGTTACTAAACATTTATTAGTTACTATTGGCACTGATCTGAAAATTACAGTATGAGACCGATCAGTAAATGGCTACACTTTCAGGGGGGAACAAAACTGTTATTTCCATTTTTGCACCCCTTCTTAATGGTGGTCAATTATTAACGAAAAACAATTCCTATATATATATGGAAATGGAAAATGAAATGCCCTGTTCAAATAAAATATGGAAACAAATGAGCCTATAAGACTAGTCTTACATGTATTAGTTTTTTACTTTAGAATATTCCTACCCATTTTAAGCGTAACTACATGTACGCCCAGAAAAGATGACGTGGTGCATTAATTGAATAAAAGAAGCGCAACCACAGACAGGAGGTTGCAATATTTTTTAATAAGTAGCAATCTCCTGCAGTGTTGTCTTTGTATTTGAAAAATACCAGACAAACGAGCCTGCTAAATGCTGTAACTTGACTCTAATATGTTTAACTCAGACTAATTTGTCTGTCTCTGAAAAAGTTGATGGTGTATAATGTCTCTTTGCCGGTATAAGCTTACTAATATTAACCCTTTAAGCGTCAGGCATTCTTGTTTGATGACAAATGTTTCGTCTTCAAAATTCTGAGAAATGTTTCGTCCAAGATGTATTGCGCATTCAAAGACTAGAGGGAAAACAGTGTAGAGCCAGATGAAGCGGCTCATTATGAGCCGCATCATCTGGAACTACGCTGTTTGCAAATTCAGCTACTTCATTATTTTTATTCGGCGCTTAAAGTGTTAACTACAAAATGCCTTATATTGTCTGCTCCGTCTCTGAGTTTGTTTCGGTGAGTCCTGTCAATCGGATTTGCAATTTCTGCAAGGGATTATAATTCCGTCTGTCTGGTAAATACTGAAGCAAAAGAAAACCACAAGTTGAACCCCGAATGGCTATGACACACTACAGTCACTAAGCTAATATTCATATGCATACATACTGGAATTGTCGCATGCTGTAGATCTAACGGTTGCCGTTATGACGCAAAACGAATAGAGCTATATTTTTCAAAGGCATATATGACATATGGGATCCCCGCTTTCCCTTTCTTAAAGGGCCCAAATCTTAGACGCGATGACATTACTGATAATCGAAATTTCTGGCCCTGGCCTTTTTGTGTACGAGGAAGTTCATAGGAAAATGTTAACGACTATTTAATCATAAATTAGATATTTGTTGTGTATTTGACTATTGGGAAAACAAAATAAATAGTCTTTAAAAAGTGAAAATGAATAAATGATAAATATAATTTCACAGGTAATAGCGGTTTTAATAACGTGAGATAATGGTGGATGTGTTGATAAATGAGAGCATTTTACCGACTCCTGCAGCTCGTCTCTTGAGTCATTTTCAATCATATCTGGAATAACATGAAATTTGCAGAACTATGCAATACAGACCAAAATTTGCTCTGTCTGCTTTTTAGCTGGCAACATTTGACATATTGTCCAATACTATAAATGTTCAGATTTTGGATGTGTGTGGGGTATGGATGGGATGAGTGGGGCGGGGCTAGCAGAGGGGCCTTATGTCAGAAGTCGATTGAGGGCCTATTGTCCCGCTTGCATTTCCCATCGCAATTCTTTTATTTGCCCCATGCTTGTTAAACAAAAGCTCCAATATTTTAACAAATAAAACAATTATGTGGCGCCTCATTGAAAAAAAATTAAATTCTTGTTTATTTGTCAGCCAATTTAGTTAGCAAAATTTAATAGCTAAAAATTACAACCGTTTGACATTGCTGAAACTAATTCTTTTCTATGCGATATTGATTCCGTCTTAAAGTTTGCAGCTGGGAAAAGACAGTATTCGTTATATCATGGCTTTATCTGACATTGGTATTGTCGAATTCATTTGCTTTTTATAGAATCCAATTTCCTGAAAATCTTAACAAGGGAGTGTGATTAACGTACAATCTTTCAGATGATTCCATCATTGTTTAGAAGACGAATCTTTCTTCAAATCTAATACTGTATTGACATTAAAGTTTGAAGTGGCGCTGTGAAGGTCGGATACCGTAAAAGCCTAAGAATTGGGACAAATAGGCCTGGCCAAACAGGGCAGACCCAGGTCTGTCTGCTCCTAAAGGAGATGAATCAGGGTCTACACTGTTTGCTTTCCAGCTGCTTGTTCTGAACACTTTACTGCATTGAAAACACAACAATTTCCAGGAAGTTACGGTAATCATTTTAGATGTCACTATTTTTAAGGTAACTTGTGTATTGTTCGGACTTTTAGTATTTCTGTTACCGAGCACAATAAAATAGAGCGTCGAAGTGGTCTTCGCTATGTTTACAGACAATGCCAGTCCAGGCGGAGCCTATTCATATGGGTCTGCATTGTAAATTACACCATAAAAATGTTGATTGCAGTCGACATTTAAATTAAAATCTTAAAGAGTTCCTTCAAGAGCAGAGAATACATTCAGAAGAAGGAACATAGACCAGACTTTGTAGTTTCGGCTAATAAAGCCTCATCAGTGAACCTGACAATATCTGGTGACGAAACTAGAGAAAAGCATAGTGAAATTCCTTAATTTTAATTTGGCAGTCGATTCAAAGACTGACTAGTATCAAAAGGTATCAAACGAGTCCAAATAGTATAAAAGACGATGATCTAGAGGAAGAGTCTAAGCCAATCTAAAATTTCAGATTTCTCAGAATATATTCTCTGATCTCAAAGGATGAAAATAAAATAAAATCTGCACTATGGATGATATACTGGGAGACATTTTACGGCCGCCACACGGCACAACACCAGCTGCAGGTTGAAATTCTAGTATGGAAATTGCGGGTTAACCCTAAAGCGCCGAAAACCAGACGACAAAATTTATGTCTACAACATTTCAAAACTTGTTTTGTCCTCTATGCTAGAGCCTGTTTCAACTTTCAAGACTTTGTTGATAGAGGGAATCTATTCACCATCAAATTGTTGTAACAAGGTTATCGCAGAACGAAACTTGTGTTAACTCTTAAAATGTTCTGTGGAAGACATCATGACCTCGTTGATCTCTACAATATGGCCGTTTCTATATTTTTTCCAACCTGATAGCCACGCCCGAAATATAGTATGGCTTTCAACTACCGAAATTTTATTTTCATTGACTTTTCCATCAGATATATAGACATGACGGGTGTATTATAATAGGCAGGTAATGCTTATTACTCGCAAGCACCTGATCACATTTCCGTTTTGGGGGGTCATATCTGTGCATCTGTATATTTCGGATTTGTCAATGTTTATAGGGATTATATGAGTTCGGACTTATGATTTTGATACTTTGACCGCTCTAAATTCGCTGTATTTGACGCCGACAGAATACATATTTTATTTTTTGTATATTTATGCCTTACAAATACGTTCTAGTTTCTATGGATTTGAGCATCCAGTAGACTCTAAACAAGAATATTTTGGTATGCCATTATAAGGTGATATGATCCAGTGTTGTTCAGAGCTTCAGAACTTAACTTTAAACGTAATAGTCCATCACAATTTTAACTCTCTCAGCCATATAAGTCAGAAACACCATAAATAAATATCGCAAAGTTTTATATAAGTATTCAGGTTGTATGTTTCTTTCTGGTTATTATGATTTATGGCTTTCTGATACTGTTTTTAGAAATTGTGTCTCTATAAAAGGAGTCATTTAAAGATATCATGATGCTCTGCAGTTGCGAAAATTGACAACACTAAAGCCTACACGAGTATATAAAATATATAAAATATTATCTGTTTAAAAACTATCATTTTCAGGCAAATAACGCATGGGAATGAGACATTTACCAAAACACCGTATTGTTCCGGCTACAAACCGATATTTTTTCCAACTCTATAATAACCGCAAATATCTAAATCAGGCGTATAAAATTCAGCTATGAGATGAATTTTTCTCTTTTTAAACAATCTAATAATGCTAGATCCGTCTTATAAGACTTTTTGGGATCGTTTTGGAAGAGGAAAACCCGTCTTATAGCCGAAAAAATACGGTAATTAAAATGCAGAATTACTGAAATTTGTGTTGCAGGAATCGTACAGGAACCTTGTTATCTGTTTTGCATTATTCTATATAAAGAGAAGTCTGAGTCCCCCAGTCGTTGCAGGACAGTGATGTTGTTTTTCCTGTGCCTCATCCCTGGTTTGATCCAGCTATATAGACTTGTCAGAGTAGGGAAGAGTCGGGTAAATTCGGACAGCGGGTAAAATCGGACAGTAACATTGTTTCTCATTAGGAGCCGTCTCATCTGGTTTTTCACTGTTTGCAATTTTGGTATGTCCGAATTTACAACCCCCCCCCCCCGGCCGAAGTTGCCCGACTCTACCCTAGTATGCGCAATCTAGTCTGCAAACAACTACAGTACTGCTACTGTTGACCCTATTGCGCTACTGTTGACCCTATTGCGCTTACGAGAAAGGGGAAACATTTTCAGCGTTTTAAGGTTATAGAGAATTACTTGTCATAAAACACCATAACATTGGCACCATTTTATTTCAAATACTAAATACTTCCCATGAACTAAAGTAAAATTGCACAAGATGCTTTCTGCTACAACCGTCTTATCACCGTTAATTAAGACCCTTTGCTGCATATACCCGTTGATAAAAAGTCTACCCAATTAGAACGTTGCTTTAACGTTAGATATACGTTATCGAAACATCTCATGCCCACTGGACAAGTTTCCGTCATGTTTCTTAGGTGAATAATGGTGATTTCTACTTTTGTTTTATTTTTATTACAGTTATCAAGAACATCTTCGAAAGCATTGAAAGAAGCGTTTGAGTAATCTGCACGAGAAAAAAGATCAAATTAATAATTATTATCTTCCGAGCGCTATTTCATGAGCTTATTGTACCAGTAACCGGAAAATATATAACGGTTTTCTCTTGTAAAGCTCTCCGAGTAATCTTGTATCAACATCCTCTTGCATAGTCTATTTATGGAATGCTATAGGCCTATATGAATGGCGATTTGATAAGTTTTGCCCCATCAGATACTGATTTAGCAAATGTGTTGAGAAAAGTAGATAGAGACTGTTTTAAATAGAAGTTACTTCTGGCATACTGCTGACGTCATCCTTGACCTTGCTATAGGCAGTACTCATATCTTTATTGAGTTGTATATTACTGAAAAACAGAGTGAGCTTCAAAGGTTTGCGCGTAATTCTTGGTCAAGTGCCAATTTTTGCATAATTTTACATACATGTATTAATTAATATGGGATTAACAAATGACATTGCGTTGATCATACAGAGCAAATATATTGAATAGTTGATAGCCTGTCCTCCCACTCCCCCTGCCCCCAACCCCCACCCAACACACACATTCATACACACCTGCCCACATGTGCGCTTCAACAAAGGCGTGATCCTAACATCCAATGTAAAACAACGAAATTCGATTTCGCTTGGTAGTTTAAATGAATGCATGGAAAACAAATATATTCCACACTGGTTTATAGGCTGCTTTGGTTTAGCATTCCTTGAAATTTATGGCGAGGGGGGGGGGGGGGTTAATATCTATAATAAGAGGCCACCTGTGTATGTAGACAACTTTGCAGCCTACCCAAAATAGGAGATGGGTAAGGACCTCTAACAGTTGCAATGCAAATTTGCCTATAAAAGTGGTCAAAAGTGTACTTTCGGTCTGCTACAAACTGTCCATTAAAATTTGTCGCTCATAACTCCCTATAATTGGTACAAAAATATTTTTTTCGATTATTTGGGTCACAGACTTAAACATTTGGTGTAAAAGCAAGTTTTTTTCTTTTTTTTTAAATTGAATGTAAGGAAAAAAAGGAAAAGTAAAAAGATTGGCAATGATCAGGAATTAATACAATCAAATTCCACATCCTGTTCTCAAAACCAATAAGGAGAGAAGCACACACACACGGAAATAATTGACACAAATTCACGAAAGACACGCACGGTAAACCGAATGAGCAGCTCTTTCCCAAACAGGTGGTCATTCAGCTACCCTAATCAAAAACGGCATCAACATCTTTTTTTACATGTATCTATTTTATTTTTAACTTACAAAACAAAACAAAACAAAAGGCAGATTGGGTAGCAAAACAGGTGACCAAACCGCCAGAGAACATCGACAAGCGGACATAGCACAAGGTAACATCAAGAAACCACAATGCTACTTTGGGATATGATATTCTGGTCTCTTATGACAGGGTTTTGCTTAATGGAGGTGGTCTTTAGGACAAGTTTGACTGCAAGGCTCGATTGCAGAGGGAAACTCTCTTAATCTTGTGTGGTCAGAATTGAAATGGAAACAAATTGCTATGACATCTGAGCCGCGACACGAGAAAACCAACAGAGTAGTTGTGCGGCCAGTGCAGACTCGGATCAGCCCGGGCATCCGCCAAGTCTTACCAGAATCTTCGCTAAGCGCTTAAAGGGTAGCTAAGGGTTTTTGCTACCTCCATGCGGACAGCGAAGACTGATCAGACTGGGCAGATGCCCAGGCTGATCTGAGTCTGCGCTGAGCGAACATACCACTTTGTTGTTTTTGTCGTGTCGCGGCTCATCTAAAGTCTACTATCGACCTGGTCAGCAATCCAACTATACATTAAGCCGCAGTAGCACAAAGCGGGATTGTCTAACAAGATTTATCGTGACAAAACAGCAAACACTCTCTGACTTATCGAGCCGTCTGATTAAGTTTTGTTGTTACCATTGGTCATTTATCTACACTGTTATATATGATATGCCAGATCCTTGTACAGATCCATCCGTCATCTAACAATAATAAAATAAGTCAAATGTATTATGACGATATCTATCATAATAAAGTTCAACAAACACTATGAAATTGCTTTGAAAAAAAGTCTTGTTGATTTATCGATGTTTGAAGACTTTTTGTATACAAATGGATGGATGACTTGCGAGTTAACGTCCTTTCAACAGTATTTCAGTCATACTCTCGACAATGGGACGGTGCTAATGAAAGACTGTGTGCAATGGATTCCCATTTACGGTAGTTTTGTATAGAAAGTATTAGAAAAAGACAATGACCAAGGACAGAGGCTTATAACTACTCACGGGGCTAACAGCTTCCTAGTATAAACCATGTAACATGAAGTGTGCGGGTCGGACCTGAAATACTCTACAGATATTGGCTTTTCACTGGAGAGCTTATCAGTAATCTTATCACAACCTCTGTAGAGAACCTGTTATAATAATAACTTGGTCTCAGCAGCACATCATTAAAATGTTTATACCAATAATAAATACACATGTCAGCTGCCTCTCAACCTTTAACACTATGTAATTATCATAAAAATTTGGACAGACATGTTACAGGAGACTGTCTAGACACAGATCAGGCTTATACAGATTTCTTTGTCATATTTTATCATTTTTATAGTCATATTTAGTAGAAATTGATTGTCATTATACAAAAAGTTATGCCAAACAGACAACACAATTAATCACAAGATCTCTAAAAATATAAACTGGTTCTAATATTTAGACTAGACTCACTTCATGAAAAGCCTTTGGTTGCAAGTTGCATATGTCTTTGTATCATTTCAGCTTAAAGTCATAAGAAAATGGCATCTAAAATGAAAAAGTCGCTTAAATTTCTTAAAAAATCTGAAAGGAAACTACTTATTGAATCTATAAAAAAGGAAAAGCAGTCATTTCTTAAAATTTACAGTTGTGCTTAACAAATGAATAAACAGGATATCTGAAAAACTTGCCTCTTAGAAAGTCTGTGTTTTTGAGTGCAAATAATTGTATTCTATTAAATGGAGTGTCGGATAATTTATTTGATGCACTTATTGACATTTTTAATTCTGTTAAAAAGGGAGGATCCAAGTACAGCAAATTTCAGATAGAGTGGTACATATTTTCTGGTAAATGTTTAGACAAGACAACACAAAGTGCTCTTGATAATATTCTTCTAAACTTTGAACAGACTGTTTTAGACTCTGTGCCAGGCTCAAATGACAAAGACTTCAGAGTCTATATGTCATGTGTTCTTCGCATGGCACTTAACAGTTTTCAGAAAATGATTATTTCGTGCAAGAAGTCTATAGGGAAAAAATCACCTGTGCCAACACGTGTTGTAACAAGTTACGATGACACATCTCTCCACAGAATGGCAGGAGCAATGCTGAGGAAAATGCTGAGGAAAAGATTTTCAGACAAATATTTTAAAAGACTGACTTTAAGGCGGCAATCTTTAACTAAATGTGAAACAAAACTTTTGCGCCAAATGTGCCTCAGCAAGGCTGAAAAAGAGTCATTTACTACAAAATTACCTGTTGGTTTCCAGGTGTTGGATAAAGGGCATCTTCTTGTTTTGAAACCCAGAATCCTTCATTTTGTCAGACATTTTAGTATTTTGTTCAGAACCAATGTTAATGCACAGAAATATTCTGGTCTTGGATCACAAATGTTTAAAATAGCAAAACTTATAACTAAAAGCAGCAGGACAACCAAAACAATGTTTTTTGATAGTGCCAAGAATGTTTGTGGAAGTACTGTTGTTCCAGAGGATGCTATCCAAAATGTGTATTTTGAATTCACAGAGAAACTGTTTAACACAATGGCAAATGAATACATGAAAAAAGTGAAATTTCATAGTTTGACTTCAGCACAAGTGATGCTGCGTGACAAACTTAAGGTTTATGCTTCAAAGACTTCTTCCACTCGAAATTCAAAGCAGTGAATAGAACGAGTTAGAAATCATTTCTTCCTTAAAGGCCCCATTGCTCTACCAGCATGAAAAAAATTATCATGAGGTATCGCTGCAAGCTTCTCGCTATAGTTTCGTAATTGTAAATGACCGTGATTAGCCAGCTTAAAAAATAAAAACATCCTTGAGTTTCACATAAAAAAGGGTTTGAAAACTTATTTGGGTCATTTTAGATGGCGACCAAAATGACCTACTTTCGATTTCATAAAATGGTAAAAATACAACGTACAGGTGTGGATTCCCAATCACTATTCCGCCTACATTTATATAGCATTGCTAGACGGGAAACCAGAACAGGAAATTGTATTTTGTGGAGCGCGATTTGTTATTTTTCAAAAACTTGTTTTCTCTCCTTTTTACCAGTTATATGACTCAATATATGCACACCAACCCATATTTTATTACCAAACGTGAAGGTGGAACCGCTTTTTACAATGATTTGCGTTTAGGGGATTTTACCGCTGATAGGACTATGGAGACTTTAAAGGCTTCTTACTGAACAATCCCAGTGGAACATTACGATACTCTTGGTCTTTTACTGTGTGACCTCTTACTACTTTTTTCATTAAGATACTTGATCTAGCAGTAGCATAATTTGTGGCACTCAGCTGTCCACCCGCGCTGTACTTTAGCTGCGAAAATAATGTTTCGACTGCACTACCATTAAGCCGCACTGGTATGATGTAATGGTGTGTATTCGGATGCCGTCGAAAAAACTCTTGAATGAACAGCTTGAATCCATAAACCATAAGTCTGGTTAAATCCCATGTTTGCCATGCTAGAAACTGTGTAACTTCATTGGAAAATATATTTACATGCTGTAATATTGCATCATCACACCAACCCATAAAGAAGTGGAAACCTTCATCTATATTCTGTAAGACATTTGATTCTGCATGTTTAATTCCTGTATGTGACAATATTCCATTTTCAAACATTTTGTTACATGCTTGCAGATACTGTATAGTTAACTCCAGTGCACACTTATTGTTTGGGTTTGCTGTATGAATGAACTCCTTTATTTCTGAAATCACATGATCCTGTTGCATTATTTTTGATGCCTTAACATTTAGTCGTGTCCATTTGTCACGGAATACATAGCTTGACAGTAAATCTGGCACTCGCCGAGCCTCTCCTCTTTCTGCACGTGACTTCTCTCTGTTATATAGGTCATATATAGCATTCCATCCAAAGTGAGTATCACCAAACTGAAAGTTTTTCTTGCCAGTTTGCTATGATGAATATAATGCTGCCATAAGATTTTTAAGTTGATGCGAAGGACAAATTAGCACATGAACATCACCACCTGTATATATGTTTCTAAATTTTGTTGGAACCTCATATCTCCTGATTCCTTCATTTTCTAAAATGGGATATACTCCACAATCACCTGAGCACAACAGTTTTAGCAGTTTCAAATTTGCACTGGCGCCATCACATATTAGCAGAACAACATGAAAGTCATATATGTAGAATAAGTGGATAGTCTCCATTACACAAGACATTATGAACTTATGATCAAGGCCTTCCTGACTTGTGTAATATGGTCCAACAATATCAACATTTGTCACAACATCTCTCCACAAAAACTGAAGAATATATGAAGCTTTCTTTGTTTTGTCATCTTCACTTGACAGTTCTTGGTATATATCATGAAGGCTAGCCATGTCATCATGCGTCAGTGCGTGTCCAATAAACTTGTTTGACTTGGCATTCCAATATATGTTTGCAGTCACCTTCACTTCATCAAAAATTAATGCACCCTCATGTAAGGGAGCCTCCATGTTAGAAGCTGTTTTCAGTTGACACAACTCTGCATATTTTGTCTTCTCCTCTTCCATACGTTCATACATTGGCCCCGGATCTTCAACATTGGCACGCATATACTGTTTTAACGTGCCCACTGAAGGGAGAGACAAAATTTCAAAAGACTTCAGCGCATCGTATGCTGCTTTACTTCTGGAAAATATGGCCAGTGCTATCCTTAGTGTTATGACACTGAAACGGTTTCCACTTTTCCCATGTACATTTTTCTTCTGGTCTTGACGAAATTGTTTTTTGCTTTCATTTTTGTCATGCTCCCAGATCTTTTTTAAAATGCCACTTTGGGAATTTTCCTTGAACAGACTGTTTAATTCTTCATTAAAATTGTCCCCAATTTTACTCATTATATCGTTCATTTGTGCTGTCTGGTCTTCATTCAGCATACATATATACTTTTCATGAGACTTCAACTGCTTTTTCATTTTAAACAACTGTGTTCTTTTTTTCCTCAGTACTTTTCCTTCGGTTCGGGGTGTCAGATGAGCAAGTGGCGTGTTTTTTGGTGGTGTTTTCTTTGGCAAAGATGCCCGAACTTTAGCTCGTTTCTTTGACTGTCGCATTGACTTCAGAAGTAATTGACATGACAAACAAGCATATTTACCATATCTCTTTTCGTTTTCTTTAGGATTGAACCAGAGGTGGCAGTCCAAGCTGTCTGCTCGGCTGTTTCCTGCCCACAATCTAAGATTTTGAGGCTTTTTACTCAGGTCATCCTTTATTTCAAAGTACTGGTTGAGAATTCCAGGACAGACTTCAAAGTTACTCTCTCTTTTCATTTGCATGAGATAGTCCTTAAATGACGGTTCTTGTACTGTCCCTCTACCTAATGTCACTAAAAATACTTGGAATTTATAATTTCCATCTTTGTCAATAAGTATTCGGGCAGCTTGTGATGGACCAAAATCATCATCAACAATGTCTATTTGGGAATAAACAATCAGCCACCGTAAGTCCTTTCCTTTCACTTCTTGTGATGCAAATCCTTCATGTGATATTTGTTCTTGAAGTTTAGAGAATAACACATTAATTCTGTGTGTTTCACTGTCAGGCTTTGGTAAAATTTGTCTGTAACTCGCCATTTCATTTCAATTTAGGTCATTTTTTTCATGTATTCAATCGTAGAAATGTTTGAGCATCAAGTATCCATAATTTGCATATCAGTGACTTCGCATTTTGTACCATTTTCATTTTTTTAAATCATTTCAGAGCTCAAGATAAGAAGAGAAAACAGGGATGATTCAGAGATATTTTTTCTTACCTACGAAAGACGACATATGTTGTAACCTCTAATTAGAACAGTCTCATCGAGACGGTTCTAATGAGGGGTCACAATATTATGCTTTCATGGCGAAATACAGAAAATTACCCCTAAATCATCCCTGTTTCCCCTTCTTATCTGGAGCACTGGTATTCCAAAATCACTTCAGAATGCAGATTCTGATATAAGTCATAATTTGCTTTTAAATATATTAAATTATGATTTTAATCAAAACTGTTTATATAGTTGTTAATTGTTGTGGTGTGGTATGACTGTAATGACACACATGCATGAAACACAATTTTTCAGGCAATAATAATTTCTCAGTAGCAGGAAAGCAAGAATAAATTGAGCCGCGACATGACAAAACCAACAAAGTGGTGTGTGCATCCAGCGAGGACTTAGATCAGCCTGGGCATCCGCCATGTCTGATCAGACTCTTCACTGTCCGCATGGAGGAAGCTTAGACCTAAGCTAGCCTTTAACTGAAAGCAATGACTGACCAGACTGTGCAGATCCCAAGGCTGATCCGAGTCTTCACTGAGCGCACATGCCGCTGTGTTGGTTTTATTATGTTGTGGTTGAGTTACTGCTTGGCATGTACATTATATTAACCACATGTTGAGTGTTATCTAAATCTGATCTCCTAAATGATGGTAGAAATTGTAGAGAGCTGTTAAAGCAAACACATTAATGCCAATCACTGCTGGGATCAGGCAGCCAATGATCATAGACCATTATGGCTTTAACCTCTTCAATGATGTTTTCTAGCTCATAGCCCCGTGAGTAATTCATAAAGGGCCGTATACACTATCATTTTTTCTTGTACAAGTTTATTGTACAAGAAAAACTGTCATTTAATTTGATGGTGTATACAGCAGAAAATTATCAGTTTTTTTATTGTACAAGAAAAACTGATGAATAGAAACTCATCCTATTTTCAATGATAACTTATCAAACTTGCCATCAAATAGCCAATCAAAAGCAAGAGAATTTGTAGCAGCAGCATTGTAAACAAAAGCACATGGCCAGTATTTGGCGGGGAAATA
Organism: Ctena decussata; assembly: GCA_963989385.1. Classification (NCBI taxonomy): domain Eukaryota; kingdom Metazoa; phylum Mollusca; class Bivalvia; order Lucinida; family Lucinidae; genus Ctena; species Ctena decussata. The sequence continues at coordinate 19,524,453 of OZ022498.1, forward strand.
TTGCTGCAAGAGGATATCATGGCAGATATTATTTGGACAGACACAATTACATCAAGACTCATTGACCTAATAGAAGAAAATGAAATTATATGGAATATCAGGTCAAAAGAGTATAAGAACAGAGATTTGAGAAAAAGGCCAGTTCTTGAAGTCTGCTCCTGTACAAGCTCCTGTAGAAGTGTATGATAAGCACTATGCTGCTGTCTCCGCAGTAACCAATCTCGCGACCACAATGTCTGTATCTGGTGCTTAATCTCCTTCGCAAAATCACAATGCATAAAATGCACAAAACAAATGCAACATAATCTTCCTCTGTCTCCATTGCTACTATTGTGTAATTTCCCGCAAAATGTTTGACAGCAGAGTAAAATTCTTCCTACGTGTATACACCTCATCATTGTCACTTTTTTTGGTCATTTTTTCTTGTACAATAAACTTGTACAAGAAAAAATGATAGTGTATACGGCCCTTAAGCCTCGGCCAAGAACTCATATAACACACTCCACACCCACCCGAGAAAGCAACATGAACTAACAACGCAAATAATAAGAAAATACAAGGGGAGAACAATATAGAAATTCTCATCCCTACAAAATAGACCAATACTTAAATAGACACATCCTAAAAGGCGATGGACCCTTTTTGGACGTCAGTTTTGGTATGCTAAGAACATTCTGATTTGCGCCATTCCAAAAAAAAAACTGCGGACTAAATGAAAAAAAAGACAAAAAGCAAAATACGTATGTTAAAAGTCTACATAGTCCTATCAGTGGTAAAAACTTCTAAACTCAAATCATTAATTGTAAAAAGCGATTCAACCTTCACGTTTAGTAATAAAAAGAAAATTAATGTGCGTATATTGCGTCATATAACTGGCAAAAAGTAGAGAAAACAATTTTTTATTTTTTAAATCACAAATCGCTCCGCAAAATACAATTTCCTGTTCTGGTTTCCCGTCTAGCAATGCTATGTAAACATAGGCGGGATAGTGATTGCGGCTCCATGCCTGTACACTGTATTTTTACCATTTTATGCAACTTAATAAAATCGAAAGTGTGTCATTTTAGTTGCCAACTAAAATGACAAAAAGAATTAAAACACGTTTAATGTGAAAGTCGAGAATTGTTTTGATTAAAGCTGGCTAATCACGGGCTTTACAATGATGAAACTATAACGAGAAGCTTGCAGCAGTACCTCATGATAATATTTTTCATGCTGATAGAGCAATGGGGCCTTTAATAGGCACCGTAATAGCGTGTTCAGCACACTGGAACTAACAATAATAGGCTTACGTACATTCTCAGACATATCAGCCATATGGACTCGCCAGTACTCCCCACTAGTTAATGTTCCATAAACTGTAGATGAGTCGCGACACGAGAAAACGAACAAAGTGGTTGTGCGCCAAGCGCAAATCAGATCAGCCTGGGCATCCGCCCAGTCTGATCAGAGTCTTCGCTGTCCGCAAGGAGGTAGCTTAGCTACCCTGTAAGTGCTTAGCAAAGAGTATGATCAGACTGGGTGGATGCCCAGGCTGATCTAAGTCTGCGCTGGGCGCACAACCGTTTGGTTGGTTTTCTCGTGTTGCGGCTCAGATGAGAAGGCAATAATCAGGAACCCACACAATCGCTTACCACACTCTGCCCTAATTACCGAATGGAAAAGAAAAAGGTAAAGACGGCATACAGAGCAAAACAAACAGCTTTTTTTCCAACCGGATGTCCGCGAGGCTACTCAAATAATGTATAAAAAGTCAAAGACCGATAGAAAGACGACAAACAATGACAGCAATTGTATAATAATAAAACCATCACGGAAGCACTTTCTTGGAACGGTTTATAATAAATCACTTGGGGCTGAATTGATTTTACGTGGCTACAACCCTCGCCCTGGGTTCTGTTATGGTTCATAAACATACAAGTTATTCGGTCCGGACATCTAATCCATCAATGGATCAAAACAGATAATTTGTAAATCCAGATAAAATACTGAGATGGAACAAATGGCCTCTCAACAGCGAGCACAACACTGCAACATCGGGGTAAAAATGTCAGACAGTTGAAACTGTTGGTGATAAACTGATCTTCTTCGAACATTTTATTCAAGTGTGTCTTTCCGATCAAGTAATGGTCGGTTTCTTTAACAGGCATGCATCGCACAGCCATAGATACAGAGACGTTCTCAGTTAAGCTGGGCCATTAGCTATTATTTTTGTCCTTCGTATTACCTTTCTTTAAATTACAAAATAACGGTCTTGTTAACCCTCTGACAAGTAGCCCTCTGTCTAAAGAAGTAGATAAAAGTACCAAGACATGCATGCGTTTTGTTAGACATTTTTAACACTGGTTCGAATAATGATACCCTGGTTTAAAAGGCGACGTTTTTAAATGTCGCAATATTGCCGTTGTATAGATATGAACGTCGCACGGCTAAAAAAGATAAGTCACTGCTTAAAATCGAGTTCCATTATTAAATTCATGTGATTTCTTATATATTTCCCCGCTTAAACAATATCTAAAGGGTAGTTTTTGCTACGAAATGAGACTGGGAACTAATGTCGCAAATTTTATGTAACCTTCGTCACAGCGCTAAATTCGTGATACATGTATTAACTAAAATGGCCCAGCATCATAAAACTTACAAGATCACACGAAAAAATATGTGTTCCTTAATATTTTATATCATTTGCGCAGATTTGGTCCATTTTGTATATTTTACTCGACTTCAAAATACATTACCCCAGCATTTTTCTTTAAGAATGTAACCTTTCGTCACGGGCTTTTCTTAAAACCGAGCAAAGCAATCGCTCTGAAACTCATGTGCAAAATCCTGCCTAGTAACAGCTACAAGATGGTGTGCTTAGATTTCATGCACTGAAACATTAAATGGTATAAAAACGTTAAAAAGTGTGTACTGTAACCTACGTCACACGTAACCTACGTCACAACGTTACTAAGATCACGTTTTGAAAGCGTTGACGTCATTTGATTAAGCAGCGCTTCATAGAAAACCCCTTTCTTCCAGAAAAGCAAAGAAACACATTTCAAATTGAAACCAGCCAAAATAATCAAATGTCAGTAGATTGGTAAAAGTGCAATGCTACGCATGTCAAAGAAATCGTAATCGACATCGATCTTCAACGTATCTAAATAACGTCATAAAATACGCCATTTTTTAATTGTTAGGGTATGTCTCTAAACATGGTTGGTATTCCATAAACTTTAACTATTATCTGAAAATATTTCAAAGCTTTGAAGCAGATATCATGAGCATTATGGTCGTGATTTTTTCTTGAATTCTGGCATGGTTGTATATATAGCCATTTTTGTCCGCGAATGGCCCAGCTTAACTGAGAACGTCTCTACAGTAATGCATTCATCTGTTTAAACAGATGAGCGCATGTTTGTATTCGATGGCTCTGCGATGCATTCAACAGATTAATGCATGTTTAAACAGATGAATGCATGTTTGTATCCGATGGCTGTGCGATGCATTAAGCAGGTGAATGCATGTTTGTATCCGATGGGTCTGCGATGCAAACAGATGAATGTATGTTTTTATCCGATGGCTTTGCGATGCATTGAACAGATGAATGCATGTTTGTATCCGACGGCTCTGCGATGCATTAAGCAGATGAATACATGTTTGTATCCGATGGCTGTGCGATGCATTAAACAGATGAATGCATGTTTGTATGGCTCTGCGATGCAGTCCAACAGAAATAAATACTCGTATTTAGGATGGATGAATGGATGAATGACTAGATTTTACGTCCTTTTCAACAGTATTTTAGTCATATTAGGACAATGGGAGGACGATTACGATAGTCTTTGTGCTATGAAGCGATGTTATGGTGCGAAAAGAATCTCGCATCGAACAGGACTCGAACCTGCGACCCCATCTCTGCAGTGGGAGCACTAACCACTCGACCACGCTGACGCTTTAGATATCTATTTTGTACTACATGGTAAGTAATTAGGATGTTGTGCATATTTTAAAAATACAAATACAAATTACAAATACAAATTTATTTATTTCGAAAACCTATATCAGCAAGGTATAATAAAAAAAACACAGACAACGAGAATAAGTATTAACAAGACTTAGTCATAACAGCTCTAAAGGAGACAACCTAAGCACTAGTATCGTGTTACAAACTTATCGGCCCTTCTAGTTCAAGGATGACACTTTTTGTCTATAAGCTCAAACCTCGAAAGGCCTTTGAAATGTGAAAATATCGACTGCTAGGTTTGGAGTTGTTTTGCATAGGCTTGGTCACGAATTACTGCGAAAGAAGTCCTAAATTGTAAAATTATCATTGAAAATAGATTATTGCTAACTGCGAAGCAGTAACTCTTCGACTTTTCAATCCTATTTAATTAAAATTTCCATAATACACTATTGTGAGCTTGAAAGCAATAGCATTCAAAACTTAAATTCCAACGTCGAAATGCTCTCTTTCTGGTAGCGCTAGGGTTCTGTAAATGCCTCGAACGTACGTGATACAGAGAATTGTTTACAACATTTCTCGTTATTTAAGGTGAGTTTTATATTTAAAAGGAATGCGACGCTGCAATTTTAGTTTCGTTCTTCCTTTTCATATGGGTAAACTCTTAATCGAAAGTATTTGCTCTAGGAGCTCTCCGTTAAAAGTATACCCCATTTTGAATTCTGCAAAGTAGTCGCAAAACTGACAACCTTATTAATGTGCTGCGTATATAAGTAACATTTATTCATGGATCTTGCGAGACTTAAAAGCGTTTATGATGGTCATAGATCATAGAACTTGAGCAAAATTGGACAATTCACCATAGAGCTAAGACCCCTTAAAGTTTTCATTGGCTGACAGGGGGAAAATAATGTCTGCATGCTGGAAACTTCGTTTTCAAGGCATCTTGTTGAAACGCTGAAATACTATTAAAAGAAATACAAGAACTGCCAGAAGACAACAAAGCGCAACTTACGGGAGCTCGGCTTTAACAAGTGCAAGTTAAATATGGACAATACCGGCCAAGTGAAATGATATCAACTGCAGTGTCAGAATAAACAGTTCTCCTTCGAATAATTCAAACATCTAAAATGAAATGTGAAATATAGGTCACAGTGACCTAAAAGTGACATGAGGTCAATCACTGTATCTGAATGTACTATTACACCAAGTATAATACATGTCAATAAAATAGTATACGCGCTGTTGGCTTAAATCAGTAAACCATTAAGTACAGGTCACACTGGCATTACAGTAATATGAGGTCACTTGAGCCGCGACACGAGAAAACCAACAATGTGGTTGTGCGCCCAGCGCAGACTCAGATCAGTCTGGGCATCCGCCCAGTCTGATCAGAGTCTTCGCTGTCCGCTAGATGATGGTAGCTTAGACCCTCATCTACGCTTTAAGCCCTTAGCGAAGAGTCTGATCAGACTGGGTGGATGCCCAGGCTGATCTGAGTCTGCGCTGGGTGCACAACCACATTGTTGGTTTTCTCGTGTCGCGGCTCAGTCTTAAAGTGTCAGCTCAATGCATTAGGGCCATTCTCGAGATAGAAACACGTCTTTTATAGCGACACGAGAAAACCAACAATGTGTTTGTGCGCCCATTGCGGACTCAGATCAGCCTGGGCATCTGCCCAGTTTGACCAGACTCTTCGTAAAGTGCCCTAAGGGTAGCCAAGGGCCTAAGCTACCGCCATGCGGACAGCGAAGACTCTGAGCAGACTGGGCGGACGCCCAGGCTGATCTGAGTCTGCGCTTGGCGCACAACCACATTCTTGGTTTTGTCGTGTCGTGGCTCATATGTCTTGTACGAGATATATGTCATATGTGCTACTCGAAGACAAAAGTGCAGTTGAAGATACTTTTCACAAATAGTATGACATTCTATAAATAACATTACAGTGATGGCCAGATAATAAAAACGATATCTTTGCAGTTTGAAAGCATTCGTTCATATTATTCGTTCGTATATATCACAGGTTCTCCTGTGAGCAATACATCTTGGTTCTCTTGTTGTAATTCTATATGGTTCCATACAAACAACTGCTGACTTAAGATAAAGGTTCCACTAAATTTGCATTAAAGTTTTGTATACGATTGTTTTCCCCTTTTTTTCAACCTTAAATAGAACCTTTTGACAAAGCTTCCTCGGTCGTTCGACATAGATTGCTTGCCTGTGTATCTGTTCTTGGTTTATTAAAAGTGCAATAACGTTTTTTATCATATGACGTCGCATCTGAGATAGTGGAGTTGCTTATGTCACAAAAATATGCTCCCGTGTCCACTTTTTGTTAATCAGGGTTTATATACATCAAAATGTTTGTCAAGCTAAGTAGAGTCAGAAAATGGTTCCTGCGAATTTTTTCATGACCTTTATAAGGTCAAGGTCAAGGTCAAATGCACGGCACTATAATTTTTCACCTTTATTTCATTTCTCTCCATTTTAAGCCATTAACGTCGTGTTTCAAAGGCGTAAATGAATTTTGTTTTACAAAAATTATCATTTGATGGACGAAATCAGGAAAACGATAAGAAAACTTGATTTTGGAGAGCTTTAGCGAGCATTTTACGGGTATTTGCAGTACTTTTTCCACATAAATACAATGAAAATAGAGCTTTATTTAGACTGTGTTGACACAACATTCAGTTACAGACTTCGTATGGTATTATATGGCAATCCCTTAAATTATGAAAAATAGGGTTGGGCCCTAACGAACACAGTTGTTGCCATGGCAACCAATATTTTCGACCAGCAAACCTTATATCGAATCGGATTTCTATATCCGCAATGCGCTAGCTGATTCATTTTATGTTCAACCGTTCGAGATGGAGAAATAATATGCAGAAGGCCCATAGGCTGGTAACGCTAAACACCTTTTTTATTTTTGTAGGTAAGTGGAAACACCGTAAGTCGAATGGTCACACTAAACACCGTAAAACTGATATCGTATGTGTGAGATTTCGGAGAAAGTCTAGGGTACATGAAAGCTTGCTGTACATTTCTGTTTTCTGTTTAAAAGCAATACTAGTGTAGTGTAAGAGATTTACAAGCTGGTAAATATAAGAAACGAGGACTGAAGGCTTGCACAGAAATCATCTTGCCAACTAGGAAACAGCCTTTATAGCCCAAGTCGAGAAAACCAAGTAATCAAATATGACTAAGATATCTCGCCATGCTATTATTTCTATTTTTCTAACTGAATAAAATAATTGATACATTATATACCTAATCCTCTATTCTACCAGCCGACTGTTTCAGTTTTAGGGTTTATTTCTTCAATCTGTAATAGCTGTATTGTCAATGTTCAGATCCCCGACATGTTGGTATAAAAAGATAACAGATAAAGACCTATTATCCTGCAAGTAATTGTTTCCAAATTATTAGCAAGGTGCACTTATTTCATTTCTCTACGGAGATATTATATCTATAATTTCTATAGGAGAACGTTTTGAATATATACTAATGTCTACGCTTAATACATAATGAGTCGTAAACTTACAAGCATCGAAGTCACGAAATTAAAAATAGGGAGTATGATGGCATCAAGGATTCTAGAATTACGTGTACTGCTCCTACATGATTAGCTGCCCTGATATCAGACATATCGGTATGGTGTAATGTGATATGTTGCAAGGTTTAGAAAAGCCTCGAAAATTTGTGCCAGATCACACAAAACACACGATAAATCCATATGGAAGCTATGATATAGGCTGTTCATCTCTATATAAGAAAGACTCAAGAAGCGGACAAAAAGAGAGAAAAACTCTGATTTGGAATGCTCATGCTGGCCAAAGACTTAAACATGCATTACGCTCTATGCAGTTCAGGATCACATTCATTATCAAGATAAATGTGTCGAACCCCCATCAGCTGTCCCAGAAAAATATATTCTACCGCACAGGTCGTTGATAAAAAGCTGTGAAAATCATGTAAATTTTTCATGGTACAATAGAAAGATAACAGTTCGATACATTTCCTTTTACAGACGGGGTAATATACCACCCCGGCAGAATGGGAAGGGGGTGGGAGGAGGTAAGGCAGTGGATAGACAACCACCTGTGATCTGGTTCATATCATGTTCGTGATTGATTAACTTTTTTCTTAAGAAATGAACGTATGTTATAGCGATAATATTTTTCGCGACACGACAAAACCAACAAAGTGGCATTTGCGCCCAGCTAGACTCTGATCCTCCTGGGAATCCGCTCAGTCTGATCAGAGACTTCGCTGTCGGCATGGAGCTAGCCTAGACCGTGAGCTACCCTTCAAGCGCACAGCAAAAGCTCTGGTCAGACTGGGCGGGTGCCAAAGTTGATCTGAGTCTTTGCTGGGTGCACATGCCACTTTGTTGGTTTTGTCGTGTCGCGGCTCTCATATGCTAAAAGTGAAATCGTTACTTGCGAGTACAGTTGTATAACTAGTTTGATGAGCATAAAGATCAATTAAGTATTCATTCATAAGCTCCAAGTCAGTTAAGAGTTGGTTGCTGAGGATTCAAACTGGTTGCTCAAGTCTAATACAAAACACGTTTTTTTCTTCAAGAGAATTAAAATTCACACAGCTGTACTTCAAACGTTGCAATCTAGTTCATTGCACATATAGGATGTTCTGTTTGAAATTCACTTAAGGTTTGAGCGCTGTTTAAATTTAGTCGCTTAAGGCACATATTGGAAGCTGTGGGCGGATACATAGAGGTTTTCAAGGTATTTTTTTTACTCTATCGACTTTATTTGTCTACATAATTTGTAGGGCATAAAAGATAATCTTAGTGTAATATGGTCAAAAATTCGAAATCACATAAGAGTTGGTTGCTAGGGGCTCAAACCGGTTGCTAAGGACACATTTATAAACAGATTGTGGAAGTCCGACAGTTTCTTACCAGGTAGAATATATTCCGGATGGATTTCAGTAAACAGTCTCGAATTCGCTAATAGTTAGTTGCTAAGACTGGTTGCTAAGGATGCTAAGGATAAATGTATAAATAATTGTTCTAGAACAAGTGTATATTAAATAGTTTTTTTTTTTCAACAAATTGTTTAAGTCCAATACTTACGCTTCTAAAGTGTATAAAACAATACATAATACATTGTAAATAGAAGATGATTTGTTTGGAATTCTCTCCATAGCTCTAAATCTGTTGGAAAGTGGTTGTCAAGTGCTTAAATCGGTTGCTAAGGACAAATATATACCCATGTTGTTTCAATGATTTTTCGAAGTCAGCCGGAAATGCTTCAAATTGTCTTCAAAGTTTGTTGCACATAAAATATATCCCTTATGAAGTTCAGTATCAGTCTAAAATGTGTTAAGAGAAAGTTGCTAAGCGCTAAGGGTCGTCGCTATGGACAAAATATACGCCTCTTTTTCAACAATTTGTTATAGTCTGTAACTGGTTTGATAAACATAACTTACAGTTATCTGTATAAACATTGATTATAGAAGATATTTCAATTGGAATAAACTAAAAAATCGAAATTTGTTACAAGGTGGTTGCTATGGGCTCAAACTGGTTGCTAAGGACATAAAGATACCCATATGTTTCAACAGATTTTCAAAGTCGGGCAGCTGTGCTTTAAATATTACTTCCAATTGTCTTCGTAGTTTGTTGCTCATAACAGATATCCAGAATGAAAGTAAATCAAAAGTCTATAATCTGTTGATAGGAAGTTGCTAAGGACTAAAATTGGTTGCTAAGGACAAATGTATAGACTGGTTTGTCAACAGTTTGTTAAAATCCATTACTTGTTTGTTAAATATAACTAATAGTTGTCTGCATAATGCATTGATAATAGAAGATATCTCATTTGGAAATAAGTAGAAATAATCCAAATTTATTACAAGGTGGTTGCTATAGGCTCAAGCTGGTTGCTAAGGACACATAGATACCTATATGTTTCAACAGATTTTCAAAGTAAGATAGCTGTGCTTTAAATATTACTTCCAATTTTCTTTATAGTTTGTTGCTCATAACAGATATCCAGAATGAAAGATAATCTAAAGTCTAGAATCTGTTGATTGAAAGTTGCTAAGGACTGAAACTGGTTGCTAAGGACAAACGTATACGCAGGTTTTTCAACACATTGTTAATTTCCATAACTTGTTCGTTTAATATTACTTACAATTGTCTGCATAACACATTGCAAATAACTATATCTCATTTGGAATTCAATCAAAAGTTCCAAAATTGTTATAAAAGATGGTTGCTATGGGCTGAAACTGGTTGCTAAGACAAATATAAATGCATCTTTTCAACCAATTGAAATCTATCAGCTGTCCTTTAAATATTTACAACAGTTTTTATCATGACTTATTACACATAATAGCTATTCTTCGTGGAATGAAGCCAAAGGTTTCAAATCTGTTAAAGGTTGGTTGCTAAGGGCTTAAACTGGTTGCTAAGAATAAAGATATACACATTTCCTTCTTAAAAAACTTACAGAAGTCTAACATCTATGCTCAAAACAAACCGTTTCGCATATAACAACCAAGATTTACTTCCTCAAAACCCATCAGGTTTGCACAACAAACTCCAATGCTTATCTTTAAAATGCCCAGTTTTTAGAAATGTGCTTGATTAATCTGATGCCATGGCAACGGATTTGATAATTAAGATATAATATTGAAAACAATGGCCTGCTAAACTATTTTAACCGCAAGAATGATCTGTGAAATGCAATATCCAATTCGCGTTTAACGAAACAATAATCATAGTGTTTATATCTATATATTTTCTTTCGACCTTTAGTGAAATGACCTTGACCTTGCCACACTAGCGGTCAAAGACAATTGTAAAATGAATTTTTAATTACAAACATTTATTTTCTTTCGATAATACCAAAATTTAGTCCCAAATCTTACACTGTGCCCACCATAAATCACGACTTTCAAAGGTTTCCTTTCTATTTTGAAGCGTTGACCTTTGACCTTGACCTTGAAAAGTGATAGAAAAAAATCGCAGGAACCAGTTTTGAAAACTACTTGTCAAGACAAACATTTTGGAATATAACATTCCTGATTAACAAAAAGTGGACACGGGATTACATAAGCAACTCCACTAAGAGTGTAATAAAGCCATGCATTAAACCGATAATCCACTAGTGGATTAAATATGCAAATTACGTCGTAACGTTATACGTTGACGTCCATAAAAACGTCGCGTTTTCTAATGGCGAAATCGTGACGTTTAATACAAAATTTGCTAATAAAATGCAATTTTAGTGTCGTAAGATAATAGAATCTTGCATTCGTGCTCCTGTATCATTGAATTTATTAAACTCGTTGGGGAAAACCGATAAGATGCTCGGCATAGCCTCGCATCTTATCTTTTCCCCAACTCGTTTAATAAATTCAATAATACATGAGCACTCATGTAAGATCCTCTATATATTATTTTAATCTAATTAGGCGGTAGGACAGGCCGGGTATATACTGACCCCTAGCTCTTCTCGTTTTGCTTTATTATGTTTTTATGGATTGTAGGTCTTTACTTTTACTTTCATCTTGTTGATTCACTGCTATGCAATAAACAAAGTTTGTCGACACTGCCCCTTGCTATATAAAGATAATGGGTGGGTTTTTACATGTAACGTGAGTTTTGTGATAGGTTGACAAAATATTACGGCCCTCATGATTCAGGAAACGTTTGCCAATATATGTTTTTTTTTTACTAAATTGCTTGGTAACTCCACCGAACCTGTTGCACCAAATATCCGGCAGTACCCTATTTATTCAAATAATTAATTTAATGAACTTTTGTATGTTAAATATTACCTTAGCATATCGTCAACATTCTTATATGACAATGACAAGCATTGCTTCAGTGAAAAGATTCTGTTAAAAGATTGCTTCGGAAGTTCTTTTATTGTCATCTGTTGCTCACTTTTTTATGTCAGATGTACTCTTGAATGCCTGTTCTGGTGAATCAATAGACTTGTCAGTCAAATGCGACAGCTTGTTTTGCACTAAGAAAATCATATACAGCATTCTGATGAAGTGTGAGCGACACTTGATGAGAATTGTTTAATCGAAAATATATTTCGGCCACGTGGTTTGCCTCAGAAATCTACAAGGCCCAACTATTGTTTGCGATATTTTGGCGATAAGTTGACGCCGCGTTGTGTCCTTAATCCTATAATATCTGCAATAGTTCTTAGATTGCAAATGGTTTACATGTTTTATTTTTTTCGGATCCTGTTCCTCTTTTAATATGTGTTACATATACACAGTGCTGGGAACTCCTTCATCTACAGTAGAGCCGGGAAGCTTCGTTGGTTGGTTGTTTTTGGGTTAACGGCCGTTTGTGACAGTATTTCAGTCTATATCGGGCCATCTCCCAGAGAGAGGGGGGCAAGAAAAGAGAAAAAAAATGATAGATGAGAAAACAATCAAAACGACCCCCACCTGCACCTACTGCAAGCACAGTAGACCTTTGCCCTACTTTTATCCAAATAAGTAGGATACGCCGTCACTGGAAGTTATAACCAGCGCCATCGCCCGACAACCACCCCACGAGCCGGGAATCAATGATCTTTTGTGATATATCCTTTTCTATACTAAATTGTTACTATATGTTTTATGCTGTTTCTCAATCCGGAAGAAGTCCTCTACTACTCTCAGAAACATGTACATGTACATGTATTATGTATCGCAGTTTGGAACGGATCTCTGCCAACTGTCAGGAGTTTAAAAATGAATAAAATGAGCCGCGACACGACAAAACCAACAATGCGGTTGTGCGCCCAGCGCAGACTCAGATCAGCCTGGGCATCCGCTCAGTCTGATCAGAGTCTTCGCTGTCCGCATGAAGGTAGCTTAGACCCTTAGCTACCCTTTAAGTGCTTAGCGAAGAGTCTGATCAAACTGGGCGGATGCCCAGGCTGATCTGAGTCTGCGCAAGGCAAGCAACCACATTGTTAGTTTTGGAGTGTCGCGGCTCAAATATCTTTTTAAACAGTTTAGATATTTTGTAAATGCAGACAGGTTTTGAAATTTATGTCTTTCTATGAATCATCTGACACTTTTGTTACCCAACTGGGAAACGAACCAGTTTAGGAATAGATTCCTCCTCTTGACATTGAGTCGTGTCACGCTAAACGATAGCTTCATGTTTTTTACGAATATAAAGCGGACACTCAAACCAGTAAATGACTCCGTGCAATCTGGCTAGAGACCTTTTTTAACGCTTGTGTATTCCTCACGATCCATACAGGCCGTATACGAAGAGCAAAGGTTCTGATCAGACTGCGCGGATGTGCAGACTGATCTGAGCCTTTGCTGTTCGCGTATGCGTTAAGCAGTGTTTTGTTGTTTTGCTTTTCCACATACCAAACGTATTCAGAGAGTCCTGGTTTTGAATATTATTTGTAGTAAAAGGTTATATTTGTCAGTTACATAAAATTTTAGTGTGATTAGTCTAGCACTGATGGTAGATATACTTGTCAAAAAAAGGGAAAAAGAAGAATAAAATCGCAATTATGTTGTTTTAAAATTTACTAGCATACGAGCATGTCCACTGGGCGAACAACGTTGAACCAACGTCATAAAAACTTCGATACAACGTAATTAGGAATGGTTACGTTCTTAATTTTTCTGACCCAATTTTCTTTGAAAATTGTATTTTTCTACCACAAAGATAATACGTTTGCAGAAAAGTCGAAGTAAGTATGCTGTATTTCTCCCCAAACTCTCATATAGCACTTGAACGTATTACATGTTTTAACAAACAAGAGGGCCATGATGGCCCTGGATCGCTCACCTGAGTATCCTGTGAACTTAACCTCAGAAACATCCATACGTCCAACAGACAGAGTTTCACAAAGATTCAATGGAAAATGAACCCTTTATTGTGTACCTTAGGTTTTTATAAGATTTAACCTAATGACCTTGTTTTTGACCCCTTATGGCCCAGTTTCAAACCTGGTCTAGATTTTTTGGATATAAACATTCTGCAAAAGTTCATGAATATCGGATCAAAACTGTGCCCTGTAGAGCGTAAACAATGCTTTTCTAAGGTTTGACCTAGTTTTTGACATGACATGACCAAGTTGCACCCTTGGTCCAGATTTGTAGGAGAAAAACATTTTGACTAAGTCTCATGAAGATTAGAACAAAACTGTGTCCTCTAAAGCATTCACATGGTTTTTCTAAGAACTGACCTAGTGACCTAGTTTTTGACCTGACATGGCCCAGTTTCAAATCAGGTCTAGATTTCATACAAATAAACATTCTGACAAAGTTTCATATAGATTATATCATAACTGTGCGCTAAAGAGTGTACACAACGTTTTTCTAAGATTTGACCTAGTGACCTAGTTTTTGACCCCACATGACCCAGTATCAAAGTTGGTCTAGATTTCATTCAGATAAACTTTCTGACCGTGTTTCATGATGATTAGATCGTAACTTGTGCCCTCTGATTCATTCTAAGATTTATTTCTATTTTTAGCTCTGGCTGCCATTTTGTACAGCAGAGTGGAACCGTTTCAGCAATTTTTGTTTAGAACCATGAGTCAAACACGTCTGTGAAATTATTTTGAAATCGAGCCATTGGCTTTAGAGGAGGTATCATTTAAAGGTTTTTCTATATTTAGCTCTGGTGGCCATTTTGTTCAGCAGAGCTGAACCATTTTAGCAATTTTGGTAGAGGGTCTCCTAAGGAACATTTCTGTGAAATTATTTCAAAATCTTCCGAGCAGTTTTGGAGGAGAAGTCGTTTAAAGGTTTTTCTATGTTTAGCTCTGGCGGCCATATTGTTCAGCCGAGTGGAACCGGTAGAGCAATTTTGGTAGCAGGATTCCTAGGGAACATTTCTGTGAAATTATTTCAAAATCTACCCAGCAGTTCTGGAGGCGAAGTCGTTTCAAGGTTTTTTCTATTTTTAGCTCTGGCAGCCATTTTATTCAGCGGAGTGGAATCGTTTTAGGAATATTGGTAGAGGGTGTCCTAAGGAACATTTCTGTGAAATTATTTCAAAATCTGCCAAGCAGTTTTGGAGGGAAAGTCGTTTAAAGGTTTTTCTATTTTTAGCTCTGGCGGCCATTTTGTTCAGTGAAGTGGAACCGTTTTAGCAATTTTGGTAGAGGTTATCCTAAGAAACATTTCTGTGAAATTATTTTAAAATCTGCCCAGTAGTTTTGGAGGAGAAGTTGTTTAAAGGTTTTTCATTTTTTAGCTCTGGCGGCCATATTGTTTAGCGGAAGCGGAGCGGAACCGTTTTAGCAAATTTGGTAGAGGGTCTCCTAAGAAACATTTCTGTGAAAATACATCAAAATCTACCCAGCAGTTTTGGAGGAGAAGTCGTTTAAAGGTTTTTCTAATTTTAGCTTTGGCGGCCATTTTGTTCAGCGGAGCGGAACCGTTTGAGCAATTTTGGTAAAAGCCCTCCAAAGGAACATTCCTGTGAAATTATTTCAAAATCTGCCCTGCAATTTTGGAGGAGAAGTCGTTTAAAGGTTTTTCTATTTTTAGCGATGGCGGCCATATTGTTCAGTGGAGCGGAACCGTTTTAGCAATTTTGGTAAAGAGTCCCCCAAAGGAACATTTCTGTGCAATTATTTCAAAATCCGTCCAGCAGTTTTGGAGAAGAAGTCGTTTAAAGCAAAAGTTGACGACGGACGAACGACGGACGACGGACAAAGACCGATCACAATAGCTCACCTTGAGCACTTCGTGCTCAGGTGAGCTAAAAATGCGAAAAAGCCATCCTCTTACTAGAATTCATCATGTCACGTGAATCTAAGTTACGGAGTCCGGAACTTGGACTCACGTGACATTATGAATGCAAGAAAGAGTGCGGAGTTTAAGAAACTCTGTACTCTTATGCCCTATTCTTTAAGTGTTAGCTCAGGAGCAATCTGACCTGGAACTATACTGTTTGCTAATACATTTCTGTTTTCAATTTTGTGGTAAAGTGTTCCACATTCAATTCAGTAATCACAATTCATTGGGCACCCAACGTTGAAGACAGTGTCAACGGTCGACCAAGTGGCTCGGTAGCTCAGTTGGCAGAGTGCTCGCACGGTAACCGAGAGGCCCTGGGTTCGAATCCCGGACGAGCCCCCAAATGTAACAGAACGTATAGTTGGGGATAATTTATGTTTGTGGCCCCTCTCATGCACCGCGGGTTCTCATATCAAATGACCAAGACGAGCCTGGAAATACATTATATAAATATATTTAGATGATTCACATGTACAAGTTACGTGAAAGATATGTACAGGTCAAGGATACAATGGCAAATGCCCTGAAATAGAAATCAAGCAAACGTGAGATGGATGGGTTGAATACACAATGACCTAGTTACTCCACCTTGCTAACAGACCAATATGGCGCTAACGGCATACCCAAACCAATTTCATTTGATCAGTTAAGCCACTTTGGGATAATAGTAAAGCCCAATATTTACTTCAAAATGGTGAATGTACTAAATTACAATGATAATGTAAAAGTATGATACCTGGAAATATATTATATAGATATATTTAGATGATTCACATGTACAAGTTACATGAAAGATATGTACAGGTCAACGATACAATGGCAAATGCACTGAACCGTTGAGCTGACCACGGAATGTAAATAGTGAGCATTATGATCGTGTGTGTGTTTTACTATAAAGCACTATGCATAACACTGTACGCCTAGCTACACTATTCTACTTGTACAGGTAAAGGGACAAAATGGATGATAGAAAGAAAGGAAAAGTATGTCACATTTGGACAGGTTTGCTGACAAATATGGGGAAAAATAAACATAACAAAGACAAAGAAATTCTATTATTTTATTTTACCCTATGACAACAGCACTGAAACAACATTGAATCAAGGTTGATTCAGCGACCCCATCGTCGTTGATTCAACGTAGTTCCAACGTGGTTTGACCGATGGGTATGTATTTACTTTGCTTTACATGCGCTCACTGAAAGAACAATATGCTATATGTGGCCTTTGATGCTTCAGTATGCTCTCCGATTTTCATGTAATATATGAGCCGCGGCACGAGAAAACCAACAAAGTGGTTGTGCGCCCAGCGCAGACTCAGATCAGCCTGGGCATCCGCCCAGTCTGATCAGAGTCTTCGCTGTTTGCATAGAGGTAGACCCTTAGCTACCCTTTGAGTACTTAACGAAGAGTCTGGTCAATTCGGCCGGATGCCTAGGCTGATCTGAGTCTTCGCTGGGCGCGCAAGCACATTGTTGGTTTTCTCTTGTCGCGGTTCAATTATATCTTTTTGTCTTCCTATAGTAGTGTGCCTGTTGCTGAAAAAAATGTTGTGATGGACTTTAAGGTTCATATTCGGCATGCGCGATGCATGGATGACAGCATTCAATTTGGACGACCCTTCAACACTAATCAGAATAATTGCACTCATGCAAGTATGGTGACATGCAATTCTAAGTTGTAAAACAGGCAGACTAAACTATTGTCCCTCGGTGGACTCTGTAAAGCACTAACGCTATAGTGAATCGTCCTCAGTAATCTTGCGTCATTACATGGTGTATGAGAAGCAACCCTGGCATTTGATCCGCGACACGACAAACCAAACAAAGTGGCATGTCAGCTTGGGCATCCGCCCAGTCGAGACGAATGTAGTTTAGACCCTTAGCTACCCTTTAAACATATAGTGAAGACTCTGGTCAGACTGGGCAGATGCTCAGGCTGATCTGAATCTTCGCTTGGCGCACAAGCCACTTTGTTGTATTTTTCGTGTCGCGGCTCATTTTCAATTTTACCTTCATTCTCAAGTGGGTCAACTTCTAAAGGACAGAATGTGGCAAATTCTTACATTTAAGCGTTTACCCCCTTTAGAAAGGGCTTCATTCTCCAGGAAAGCAAGCAGGAAAGTTGTTCCCCTTTGTAAATATGGCGGAAAAACATGGGGATGTACTCATGTACCGTACGAGAGCAAAAAGGGAATGAAAAACATGGATTTACAAAAATTTCACATTAACGCATAAATACATGTACCAAGCGTTCCATTAATAAGACATAGGCAAACGGTGCAGACCCAGATCAAACGCCGCTAAACGTGGCGTCTGATCAGAGTCTACACTATTCGCTAACGACCAATTGGTATTTCTCCCTAAAATAAAGTACTAGTAGAAATGATACGACTGAACAAAACCAGACACCCCTTAATTGACAAATTGACTCATCTATTTGATAAGGATAGATCATTCCACTGGGCATACATGGGTTAATATTCCAGGCCCAGAGGTTATAAAACTTGAGTACATTCTCAAACTCAATAAAGCACACTGATTGGCTGCTTCCGAGCACGCTCGGAAGCAGCCAATCAGTGTGCTTTATTTTGAGTTTGAGATTATTCTCAAGTTTTATAACCTCGAACCCTGATATGGTTGTAATTTGTTTAAAGAGAGAGTTCCTATTTCTGTCAGTACATTGTCCGTTGTTCCCTGAAATAACTGTAAAGACCTTTACAAATGGGACAGAAATGCACGTTACCAAACATTACTTTATAGTCCAATATAAAGGCTGTTTCTGGTCAGGATTTCCGCTGTTTTCATTTCGCCGGAGGTTTTGACAACTATCCATATAGTAAATTCTTTTTTCTCATTTTTTTAGATTTTTATTCCAAGATGATAACAGTAAATGGGTTAAGATGTGTCCCCATGTTAATGAAAATCAGGGTACCATGTCAACTCATTCCACGTATTCATTTAGCAAGAGTCTATTATCAAATTAGCTAATGTGTATGACAATAACTATAAAAGTTTACCACGATGAGCTATTTCCTCAGCATCATTGTTGTTGATAAAACGCTTTTCCCTGACTCATTAATGAAAATGAAATGCTTTTTAGTATTATATTGTCAAAGGTCAACATCAATTGCATCCATTCTGACTCTATGTATGAGCCTTTATTGGACCAGTAGCTAAGCCCGTCCATTCTGCCGCAAGTAGGTTTTGTTTAGACGATTAGACATGTTGCATGCAACACATGTTTTGGGGTTTGCCATGCAACCTGTGTTGCCTTTTAACTCCACCTTTAACGTGGGGCAAGGGGCTGCTGTACCTTCGATAGTTGCGGGTGGGGGTGTCTCATTCTCTTAGCTAGCTCGTCTCCTCCCCCCTGAATGACTGGTCGATAATTGTACATCCTTCATCACAATGTTTTAAAATTATACTGTTTTGGGGGTTAACGGCCCTTTGAGAGAGCATTTCAACTAAAATGCTGTTTCAAAGGGCCGATGAACCTCCAAAAAACAACAAACCAAAAAGCTACTTCATTTGTTTATGTATACATGTACATGTAGAACATTGCGATCTAGGAATATACGTTTTTTTCTTAAATTTTGTCGCACATGGCCATCCTAAGCTATTAGACATTGGAAATAAAAGTAATAAAATCTATTCAAGAACACCCACTTTTAAGCTTACCCTGAGACTCAGTTGATCACGATTATAAACGACTGGGATATAATCTTGGATATGGGCGGTCAGGCTGACACTGTTATCATGGACTTCGAGAAAGCTTTTGCTCCCCCCCCCCCCCCCCCCCCCCCACCTGATGAATTACTTAAATGTAAGCTTTTCGGCTGTGGTATTGGTGGGAAGACTTTGAAATGGATAGATTCTTTTCCAGAGCTTACGGTAAGAGAGGATAAAGTATACTTCTTCAAGATGAACTTGAGAAGGTGCAGAAAAGGTCAGCTAGGTTTGTAACAGGAAAATACACCTATGAAACTGGGAGTATGACTGGCATTCTTGAGAAACTTAAGTGGGAATCTCTGACAACGAGGAGGAAAGATAGTAGACTCAAGGTCTGAAGGACGCAGCCAGTATACCCATAAATGACCCTGTTCCCCAACGCAGGCGTATCAGGACTCCTCATTCCCTGGCATTTCAAACCTCATTGGCTGGGACTGACCTTTACGGGTCCAGTTTTTTACCCCCAGACTATTAGAGATAGGAACTCCTTGGAAGACTCCCTTATTTCTGCTGCTGGGTGTGTAGAGGATTCAGTTACTAAGTTTACTTCTCTTGTAAGGGCTAGGGACTAGCTTTCCTGATCACAGGTATTGGTGAATGATTGTCCTTTGATATATCACCAATAAACAATTCTGATTCTGATCTGAAATTTTAAAGAAATTACAAGTTTGTTAAAATTGCATTAAATCTGTTTTGCCAAGGTCTCGTGTCTGGGTTGAATGTAAAATTCAAATTGTTTCCTATTCCCAAAGGTAAAATATAAAATATTGCTTATGCAGCAGCCGCATTCGAATTCATAATAATGAGCCGCGACACGAGAAAACCAATAAAGTGGTTGTGCGGTCAGCGCAGACTCGGACCAGCCTGGGAATCCACCCAGTCCGATCATACTCTTTGATAAGTGCTTAAAGGGTAGCTAAGGGTCTAAGCTACCTCCATGGGGACAATGAAGACTCTGATCAGACTGGGCGGATGCCCAGGCTGATCTGAGTCTGCGCTGGGCGCACAACCACTTTGTTTGTTTTGTCTCGCACGTCGCACCTCAATTATTCTTTATTGCGATTCCTTTCTAGCTCCCAAATCAGTTTTAATAGAATTGATTTAAAGAAGTAGGTTTATTAGACATGATAAGAGGATGATGGAACAAGGTCAAGGATACAGGGATGTTAAGGCACAGTATCAGTATCGAGATGCTGCTCTTTCAATAGTCAAGAACAATGGCTGAACGATGAGCTGGTACATTATCATACAAAAAATGGATACTACGCACCCCAGCTTGTGGATGCTTCGTCACATAGTACTGAATGACACAAGGGAGAATTTGTTCCTCGTATAATATACAATGTACCAGTAGCTCTGGAGTGCTCAGGCACAGGGACCCTAACCCCGGTGCCGTGAGGTCGACTTCCGGTCTTCTGCTTGTCTGAATACCTACGGTCGGGTTGCAGGCCTACAGGGACCCTAGCTACTGTTCCATCAATTTTATAAAATAGGGCATACATAAACCGCCGCACAATCCTACTTGTACGAGCAATCTTGGGTCGTTGCTAATTTTCACCTATCCACACCTTGTTGTTCTCTTTGTTCTCATGCTGATAAAACGACCAGAGCCGCAACACGACAAAACCAACAAAGTGGCATGTGCACCCAACACTCATCCGCCCAGTCTGATTAAATTCTTGGCTGTCGGCATGGACGTAACTTAGACCCGTAGGTACACTTCAAGCGCACAGCAAAGACTCTGATCAGACTGGGCGGATGCCCAGGCTGATCTGAGTCTTTGCTGGGCGCACATGCGACTTTGTTGGTTTTGATGTGTCGCGGCTCACCCAGATTTCGTCACCTGTGACAACTTTTCGAAGATGGTTGAACATGGCTAGAAGTTGAGGAAATATTAAAGAACAGGCCCACCGAATGCAAACCTATTCCCTATTTGGCTTTGAAATATAAGCAAATGGTACTTATACGCTAAAATGTGACCCGAACAAGTTTCTATCGCTTTTAATGAGAAAGTCAAAGATGCCTTATTAGTCAAGCCGCAAGACGGCTTGACTATATATTAATATGAGTCCAAGTTTTTTATGTGATGCGTTTGGTGTTTTAATTGCTTACTGATGAATATAGAATTGATTATACGAGAAAAAAAACTTAAAACCTGCCTGTTAAATGTCTCTTGTAGATGACAATTATTAATTACAACGTGGAACTACATCTAGCTGCGCAATTAACAAAGGAAATGAGTACTTTGGATTCGGTCAGTTGAAATACCGGAACGAGAATGGAGAATAGATAAGAAGTATAACCCGCCCCCGCCCCGGCGTAACCGTATTGGAATTTTATGAATGGCTGAACATGTATGTAGCAGCAAAATAATTAATGTAAAAGTATTGAAATAGTTACATATAGGATTAATGAGTTAAAACCCACTAAGAAAGTTCGTAAGTCTGGTCTAGTTGAGATTATGAACACAAAAAATCGAATTCAAAGTAGGTAAAATGTGTAAACCACACCGGCGATAGAACACCCGCGTTGAGAGTTAAAATCTTTGAAAAGCCCTCTTAACGGTAAAATATACGTCTAAAGATGAAGACAAATGATATATAATACACACTGTCAAATCTCACTAAGAAAATACGTAACACAACTCTTATAGCTGATTTTGAGAAACAAGTGCTTGTGCTGTACCGGTAATCTGATATGATCAGGGCATCATACCCAACCCTTTGCGGGGAAGTTTTATAATATCAATACCCTTTCCTCTGTACGCAACGTTTAAAAAGTGTTTAGAGGATCATTTTCTCTTGTACGTCATTTGATGAAATTTTCGTGTAACTCGAACAAAAAGGTCAAATTCCTGTGTCCTGATCAAATGCTTAAAAACAAATAGGCATATTCCGTGCCACCCAGGTGCACAGGGAAATTTCTGGAAATCCTGCCTTTTTGTCTAAAGACAGAGTGGTACTACAAAAGACTAATTAACGTCCACTATCTAATAAGGTAACCGCTGTCAGGCCGTGTAGCGCAGTCAGTAGGGCGTCTGACTTATAATCCAGAGGCTCTGGGTTCAATACCCGGTGCGGCCACTTACTTTCTGATTCAAGAAGGACAGTTGTCAGTAGCTGTTGAAAGTAAGTGCACTTAGTACTGGTTAACCGCTTAGGAGGTCTAAGCCTGCCCCGGAATAGTGTGGTTAGGTTAACTGACCGTCCCGACATGACCATAGCTGTTGACCGTGGACATTAAAAAACAACACAACAACAGGTAACCGCTACGTGCCTCTAGCGCCCGATTACACTAAAATTCTAGTCAGTCACTGTATACCGTATTCAGATTGTCTGTGTATGTATACTTGATCGTGTGTGTGTATGTACGTCCCTAATCTTGTTAAACTCAGGGTTAGGTTTTTTTTTTTTTTTCCTTTTTTTTTTTGTAAGAGATAGATAATAGATTGCCTATTACGTTAGCAACTTGATACTTTGCATGTTTAATATATCAGCAATGTACAATTACGGATATTACTAGGTTATTTTGACCCATATTTTATGGTTCACTGACTTCGACTTTTTGCTTCTTTAATAAAGTAAACATATTTGTAACTATTCATTTACTATTGTATAATAGTTTCTAGGATTTGGCCAAAGTTTTGGACATAAAATCCCCTTAAAGATATACGCCCTCAATATTTCTATTAACTTTCAAATTTCTTACGAAAAACTATATCCCAGGCATGATAATGATCGCTTGTAAAAGTACTTTTATCAGTTTGATTTATGATTTGTTATGGTCACTAAGTAGGAGAATTTAAGAAAATAAATAAATTGGCGGGAAAAGCGGTCCGCTATTCGCGCCAAAAATGAAGACTGGACACGCCCAGCAATCATAGTTAATCAGGGTAAAGTTAAATCATGAATAATTTCAAGACCTTTCTTTAATCGCCTTCAGACAGTTATTGGCTGAAATGAACTCACGTGCGCGGATTAGAGGTTAATGCTATTGTTAAGTTATTTACTCCACCAATCATAAAATTCCAAGTGTGCTTGCAGAAACGCCTTTTTATTGCCACGTGGGAGTCAGTCATTTTGTGACGACAAAATATTCATGCATACTCAACAAGAGTAATAATGTATGCACTGATATATCGTCTCTGCCTCCGTAACAAAGATGTTTTCTCTGAAGAGTGTCCGTACAAATCTTAATTGTGTTGCATACAACTAACCGGTTTCCTAATTTTGTGATTATTTCGTAATGAAATACGAGGGAGTATACCTTTAAATAGACCAGAATAAAATTCAAGTATTAGCTTTCTGAAAACTAACGACTTATTAAACTTCGGATCATCTCAAAAACAGCCCAAGCAGTGCAATGTTTTACATTGCTGATACATAAATGTCGTTCCAGAGATGGACTGTCACAATGTGGCTTGACTTCTCTGACGGCATTTCGTCAGAACTAGCTTGTTTGTGTAAACCTGGCCAGTCATGGTATTTGCAATCAATAGGTGTGGTGAAATCTTACGATAAAATAATGCATAAATTTACATACCACTGGGAGATCAACGGAAGATTTAAAGGCCCCTTTGCTGTATCAATTTAAGGAAAATTTTATTGTGAGGTGTCGCTGCAAGATTCTTACCATAGTTCCGTCATTGTAAGTGACTATGATTAGCCAGCTTGTTAATATTGCATCGTTTGAAAGGGAACCAGAAAAGGAGATTAATTTGTCATTTTTTCGCAACTTGTTCCCCCTATTTTATTTTATCTTATTTTTTTTTTTCAGTTATATGTATATGACTCAATAAATGCACAGCAAACCACATTTTATTACCAAAAGTAAAGGTTGAACCGCTTTCAAAAAAAAATAGATGCTTAAACTGCTGATAGTACTATGGAGACTTTAAAGTTCTTGAACAATTTTGCTCCACAAAATACATTATCCTTTTTCTAGTTCCGTCCCAATACTTAGAATTTTTACAGTTAACATTCGTACCAACTGAGCAGTCTTGATTTCGCATCGACCATTGGGATGATTATACACATTCATGGCATGTTACATATTCCTTGTCTACACATGTAGCAGAAGTTTAGCGTTGAAATTGATAATAAACGGATATACTTCTGTTTTTCTACCGAATTATGATATTTTTCTCGTCAATGGAGGCGACTCTTGTCTTTTTTACCACAATGGAGACATAATTTCTTGTAAAAATTTCAATAGTCGCTCTTAACCGCCTAGCCGCGTGACTGCAACGTGTGTCAGCTTAATGGTTAAAGCTGATGCACGTGGCAGAGCTGGGTGCTGTCGCCGCATCCGTGGGGGTTCAAAGCCGGCTAGCGATTATTTTATATAATCGAACATGATGACAGAAAATGAGTGAAGAAGATATGTATAATTATACAACATGTATATTTCAAATGGCATGGCGACTACAATTAGAGCCACTAGTTCTGTTTGATATGTATATGTAAGTTGGGTGTAATAAAGATTGTATTGTATTGTATGATGAATAGACGGTTTCACTTTTTCTCCATTTTTTGGTCATGTATATATGTTATGTATGTATATATGTTATGTATGTTTTATGAGGGCCTCAGGGAAGATTGGCTTTGCCAACTGAGCCACCCTCACTAAATAACCTTACTTTACTTACGATAAGAAAAAAAAATACCTGAAAAATTGGAATCAACAGAGAAATTGAACAATCTAGCTACATTCTGTTTCTAACAGACCCACTTTTAGATTTCAAAATCAATAACAATATTTTTGTAAGTGATTTTTGCTGCCATCACTACCGCGTAATCTATTAAATGGAATAGGAATTGGGAATTAGAAGTAAATAATTATTCAGTTCGCCACACAAATGCAATGTCAGGCTGAGCATTAAGCGAAAATCCATTTATCATCAGTTCAGCTCCGCGATAATTTACTGTTTCTCGCATGTCTAACAGCACAGCATGGAATTGATACTATTAATGGAATAACTATAATTAGGACGTCCCGAAATGGGTGATAAAAACTAGAAATTAAGTACAGCATGAAATGCCACGTTCACAAGGCAAATCTTTCCAAGGCATCCAAAATACAAGAGGACCAATGGTCCTGTAGCTCACCTGACACTTGGTCCTGGTATATATTTTAATGCTTTTATACATGTATATAGCACCAGGGCAGGGGCAGATAACCCCCCTCCCTTGGGGATTAATGTTGAGTCCCAATTCTATATACCAAGCCACAAGGTCACTGGGCCTTTGTTTCTGGACAAAGATTTCTGAAGGGTTTTTATCATAAATGGGTGTGGCGGCCACCATGTTCATACGACCATGACCATCTGAACAAACTTTGATTCCTTTGACCCAGTATTAAAGCTCCATAATATATGAAACACAGTAATCATTTATATAAACTATGATGGGCCTGAGTGCCCAATGCTACATACCGGTACCAAGTTTCAAGGTTATAGGCCTTTCGGTTCTCGAGAAAAAGACGTTTGAAGAGTTTTTACCATATATGGGCATGGTGGCCATCTTGGTCAAGTGACCAAGACCATCTGATTAAACTATGGTTCCTTTAAGCCGGTGAAGCTCCATATGAAATATGGCTTCAATTGACCCTAGTGGCCACTGAGAAGATGTTTGAAAATGTTGACGGGTGACAGAATCTCAATGACCTTGTACAAAAGTCAAAGAATGACCTTGACCTTTAACGATAAAATATCTTCATCTGGTCATTTAGTCAACCATATATACCAAATATTGCACCTTAGACGTAAATAGTTTCTGAAAAATCCACTGTTTAAGCATTTTCCCATATAAAAGCCGACATAATGTACCAAAGTTGACAGTGTCATAAATTAGGTCAAGGTCAACGCACGATCATTTGTATAAACTATGATGGGCTTGAGTGCCCAACGCTACATACCAAGTTTCAAGGTCATACACCTTTTGGTTCTGGAGAAGATTTTGAAGGGTTTTTACCATATACGGGCACGGCGGTCATCTTGGTCAAGACCCTGAGAACAAACTTTTATTCCCTGATCACACTTAGACTCCATATGAAATTTCGCTTCAATCAGACCAGTGGTTTCACAGGAGTAGATGTTTTGAAAATCTTGATGACGGACAGACCGACAAAATGACCTTGACCTTTCAGTGACATAATATCTTCATCTGGTCATTTAGTTGACCATATATACCATGTATTGTAACTAAGACTTAAATAGTTTCTGAGAAATCCACTGTATAAGCGTTTTCCCATATAAAAGCCTAACATACCAAAGTTGACCATGTCGTCAATTAATTCAAGGTCAACACATGGTCATCATTTGCATAAATTATGATGGGCCAGCATGCCCGATGCTACATACCAAGTTTCAAGGTCATAGGCCTTTTGGTTCTAGAGAAGAAGATTTTCGAAGGGTTTTTACCATATATGGGCATGGTGGCCATCTTGGTCATGTGACCCAGACCCCGGGTATAAAATTTCGTTCCCCCATCCCACTGAGACTCCATATGAAATTTGGCATCAATCGGCTCTGTGGTTTCAGAGGAGAAGATGTTTGAAAATCTTGACGACGGATGGTCCGACGGAATAACCTTGACCTTTAGTGACATAATATCTTCATCTGGTCATTTAGTCGACCATGTATACCAAGTATTGTACCTAATACTTAAATATTTTCTGAGAAATCCACTGTTTAAACGTTTTCCAATATAAAAGCCTAACGTACCAAAGTTGACCATGTCATAAATTAGGTCAAGGTCAACGCAAGGTCATGATTTGTATAAAAAAAGATCGGCCCGCATGCCCGATGCTACATACTAAGTTTCAAGGTCATAGGCCTTTTGTTTCTGGAGAAGAAGTTTTTTGAAGGGTTTTTACCATAAATGGGCATGGCGGCCATCTTGGTCATGTGACCCAGACCCCGG
The DNA here is from genome assembly GCA_963989385.1 of Ctena decussata. Taxonomy (NCBI): domain Eukaryota; kingdom Metazoa; phylum Mollusca; class Bivalvia; order Lucinida; family Lucinidae; genus Ctena; species Ctena decussata. The sequence continues at coordinate 19,551,814 of OZ022498.1, forward strand.
GTATAAAATTTCGTTCCCCTATCCCACTGAGACTCCGTATGAAATTTGGCTTAAATCGGCCCAGTGGTTTCAGTGAAGATGTTTGAAAATCTTGACGACGGATGGTCTGACGGAATGACCTTGACCTTTAGTGACATAATATCTTCATCTGGTCATTTAGTCGACCATGTATACTAAGTATTGTACCTTAGACTTAAATAGTTACTGAGAAATCCACTGTTTAAGCATTTTCCCATATAAAAGCCTAACATACTAAAGTTGACCATCCCGTAAATCAGGTCAAGGTCAACGCAAGGTCATGATTTGTATAAACTAAGATGGGCCTGCATGCCCGATGCTACATACCAAGTTTCAAGGTCATAGGCCTTTTGGTTCTGGAGAAGAAGATTTTTGAAGGGTTTTTACCATATATGGGCATGGCGGCCATCTTGGTCATGTGACCCAGACCCCGGGTATAAACTTTCGTTCCCCCATCCCATTGAGACCCCATATGAAATTTGGCTTCAATCGGTCTAGTGGTTTCAGAGGAGAAGTTGTTTGAAAATCTTGACGACGGATGGTCCTACAGAATGACCTTGACCTTTAGTGACACCATATCTTCATCTGGTCATTAAGTCGACCATGTATACCAAGTATTATACCTTAGACTTAAGTAGTTTCTGAGAAATCCACTGTTTAAGCGTTTTCCAATATAAAAGCCTAACGTACCAAAGTTGACCATGCTGTAAATTAGGTCAAGGTCAACGCAAGGTCATGATTTGTATAAACTTTGATGGGCCCGCATGCCCGATGCTACACACCAAGTTTCAAGGTCATAAGCCTTTTGGTTCTGGAGAAGAAGATTTTTGAAGGGTTTTTACCATATATGGGCATGGTGGCCATCTTTATCATGTAACCCAGACCCCGGGTATAAACTTTCGTTCTCCCATCCCACTGAGACTCTATATGAAATTTGGCTTCAATCGGCCCAGTGGTTTCAGAGGAGAATATGTTTGAAAATCCTGACGACGGATGGTCCGACGGAATGACCTTGACCTTTAGTGACATAATATCTTCATCTGGTCATTTAGTCGACCATGTATACCAAGTGTTGTACCTTAGACTTAAATAGTTTCTGAGAAATCCACCGTTTAAGCGTTTTCCCATATAAAAGCCTAACGTACCAAAGTTGACCATGTCATAAATTAGGTCAAGCTCATCACAAGGTCATGATTTATATAATTTATGATGGGCCCGCATGCCCGATGCTACATACCAAGTTTCAAGGTTATAGGCCTTTTGGTTCTGGAGAAGAAGATTTTTGAAGGGTTTTTACCATATATGGGCGTGGCGGCCATCTTGGTCATGTGACCTGGACCAAATATATAAACTTTCGTTCCCCCATCCTGTTAAGGCTCCATATGAAATTTGGCTTCAATCCACCCAGTGGTTTCTGAGAAGAAGATGTTTAAAATTGTGGACGACGCCGACGACACCGACGCCGACGACGCCGACGACGACGGACGACGGACCAAGTCTATACTATAAGCTCACCTTGACAGGTGAGATAAAAAGTGATGCTCTCTTCAATATTTCCTTCAGAGTGTTGAGTCGTTGAAGTAGTAAAAATTCAGCATGATGTATTTATCTAACCCATGAGACAAGAAGACCCGTTTCTAGAGCTGTTTTAGATTCTTCTTTCTCTGCCTGCTGCTGCAAGTCCAGTCATTTTAATTTCAACAACTCCACTTGCTGTGATGTAAACTGCGTGCAGAATATTAAAATGACAACCAGTGCCTCTGCAGATTTCTGATTAGCTGTCAGTCAAATAAAGTGCATGCGAAAGAAAAAATGAGCCGCGACACGAGAAAACCAACAATGTGGTTGTGCGCCCAGCGCAGACTCAGATCAGCCTGGGCATCCGCCCAGTCTGATCAGAGTCTTCACTGTCCGCATGGATGTAGCTTAGACACTTAGCTATCCTTTAAGCGCTTAGCAAAGAGTCTGATCAAACTGGGTGAATGTCCAGGCTGATCTGTGTCTGAGTAGGGCGCAAACCACATTGTTGGTTTTGTCGTGTCGCGGCCAAAATATACTTAATCAAAAAAGTAACGATACCAACTTTTGGCTTTATTTTCAAAGAACCCAGTGTATATTGGAGTTACGTGAGGCTCATGTGTGTTGCGGGAGACGCCAAGGAACAAAAAGCATTGAAAATCGTCAAGCGATGCTCTTTCACAGAAGAGTTATCTGGCAATTTTCGATAAGTGCTAATTGGAATGCACCTCATCAGTGCGCACGTGCAGAATTAAATTTTGTATCGCGCAGAAAAGTCCATTAACATTAAGCTGGAATCTCGAAAAACACTTAAAATGCCCAGTATCTTGTACTCAGGCTTTATATGCGAAGTTTGAACTCTTCAAATCTTCAGATTATCTCCCTTTGAATTAAAGATAAAGCGATTTTCAAAACCTCGTCATTGCTGTACCTGTCCGTCTTTTTTAAGGTTTCTTCATTAATATTTTAAAGTCTCCATAGTCCTATCAGCGGTAAAAACGGCTAAATTCAAATCATTGTAAAAAGCTGTTCAACCTTCACGTTTGGTAATAAAATGCGGGTTGGTGTGCATATATTGAGTTATATAACAAGCAAAAAGTAGAGAAAACAAGTTTTTGAAAAATAACAAATCGCTTCACAAAATACAATTTCCTGTTCTGGTTTCCCGTCTAGCAATGCTATATAAACATAGGCGGGATAGTGGTTGGGACTCCACACCTGTACATTGTATTTTTACCATTTTATGAAATCGAAAGTAGGTCATTTTACCCAAATAAGTTTTCAAACCCTTTTTATGTGAACCTGAAGGATGTTTTATTTGTTTAAAGCTGGCTAATCACGGTCATTTACAATGACGAAACTATAGTAAGAAGCTTGCAGCGATATCTCATGATAAAATGTTTCATGCTGATAGAGCAATGGGGCCTTTAAGGTGTATTCATTTACCTTTTAGTATATAATATTCCATTTGAGCCGCGACACGAGAAAACCGACAATGTGATTGTGCGCCCAGCGCAGACTCGGATCAGCCTGGGCATCCGCCCAGTCTGAGCAGACTGAGTCTTCGCTAAGCGCTTAAAGGGTAGCTACGGATCTAAGCTACCTCCATGCGGACAGCGAAGACTATGATCAGACTTGGCGGATGCCCAGGCTGATCTGAGTTTGCGCTTGGCGCACAACCACATTGTTGGTTTTCTCGTGTCGCGGCTCATTTATTCGTAGTGAGACAACTTTTGTGATTGATTGATTGTTTGGGGTTTAACGGCCGTTTGAGACAGTATTTCAGTCTATATCGGGCCATCTCCCAGAGAGGGAGAAAGAAAAGAGAAACGACAGACGAGAGAAAAAATGTCCAAACAACCCCCACGCGCACCTACTGCAAACACAGCAAGCCCTTGTCCTACTAATAGATCAGCAGGACGCCCCGGCACTGACAGTTACACGCAGCACAATCGCACCAACCGACCATCCCCGAGACAACTTTTGTGAATTTCTGTTTGCTCATTTAGGGAACAAAGCCCTTCCAGGAAGAGGTCTACTCTTAAAAGAAAAAATACTCTTTCTTTTCTTTTAGAGTTGACTTCCACTGGGAAGGGATACAACAATGAAAAGGGTTGCTTCCCCTGAGAGTTTACCCAATTCACCTTAAAAGCGTTTTTGATATTTGCGATTATGTTTATTATTTATTATGTTAGTTCAGATGTTGTGGAATTGGTGGTGTGGACGAGTCTGATGAAGGTTTCAGAGATTGGCAGATTAATACCTACTACAACTGCACACCGTCCAACAAGAGTATTTACCGATGTGCCGTACCTACATCTTGCTGCATTTTTGAGCAGGTACTCTTTACTAGGTTTTTTTTTTCAATTTTCGGAGTGGCTATTACCAGTCGACTAACAGTAGCGAAAAATGTTAAAATCGCTATTGACAGTTAACTGGTAAAAGCCATTTTGCGTGAAAATCGCTGTTGCCAGTCGCCTTGTGATAGCGATTTCAGCTTAAAAATGCTATTGTCAGTTGACTAGCAATAGCGATTTCGCCGCAGCATTGCCAGTCTGCTGGCGATAGTGTTTTAAACGCTCTTTTGCTTCTACCAGCTGACTGGCTATAGCGATTGTAACGTAAAATGGATATTGCCAGTCGATTAGTAATAGCGATTTTGACGCGAAATGGCCATTAGTCCAATACCATTCAACTGTCACTAGCGGTTTCAACAGCATATGACTATTACTAGTCAGCTGGTACTAGACTTTTCCTTTCATTTCATCTTCTTCATCATCATTTGGACGGACGATCGGCGCCAAGTGCGTGCAACTATGGTTACGTACCGCTGAGCCACTTGGGGAACGTCGTTAGGAGAATTGAACTGAACTGAACTGCACTTCATCATCATCTTCTTCTATTATCACTACTATTGTAATTATTATCATCTTCATCATTATTATAAATATGAGCCGCAACACGACAAAACCAACAAAATGACATGTGCGCTCAGCGAAGACTCAGGTCAGCCTGGGCGTCCGCCCACTCTGATCAGATTAAATTGTCCGCATGGAGCTAGCTTATATTTTTAGCTACCTTTTAAGCGCACAGCCAAATCTCTGGACGCCAAGGCTGATCTGAGTTCTCGCTGGGCGTACAGGCATTGTACTGCCGCGGTGTCTTTACTACTAATACCACTACTGCAACTACTACTACTACTACTGCCGTTATAAGTTGTTTATTTTGTTCAGGCTGATCTGAGTCTTCGCTGGGCGCACAGGCCACATTGTTATATTGTCCTGCCGCGATGTCTTTACTACTATATGGCCTATAGACTGCGTCAAGTTTAAAGGGGGTTTTAGCGTAGAACTTCAAGCACCTGTGGTTACACATGCAACAGTAGTGACATTGTTTTAGTCAGAAATTTCTGAACCATAAAACCTAGATACGAAAATAAAAAAAAATCAAATAAAAAACATTTTCACATTTTATTTTCAATTTCAGGGAGATCGAGTTAATATAATGTGTGGTTTTGAAATGTCCGATAAAAAGGTAATCAAATTAATTTCTTTTTCTGTTGTGTCAAACCTGCTTTAACTAGATGCGATAAAGAAAATCAATTTACCGTATGTCCGTTCGCCCATCTGTTTGTCCGTCCGTCCACAATTAGTTGGGCCTAAGCGTTTAAGGTCATTTATCTCAAACTGCTATACCTACATTTATGAAACGGGCGTACAGATTTTTCTTAAGATGGTGTCTATGGATGTTGTACTTATTTGTTACCTTTTACCTATATTTCACGGTCTGTAAGCAACATGCCTACATTTATCAAATCTTCCAGAAGTTTGCTCTGAAGGTGGCCTCCCGGGATACTGCTGTCGTTTATACCATTGACCTATATTTTACGTTCGTCTGACTCTGCATTTTTGTCAACTAGACAACCTTAATTGCATTAATTGCGTTTAAGTTCATTTCTCTTCAACAAAACTACGTACATAAAATTTCATGTTCAGATAGTATGCTGAATTGTTATGCTGCTTTATGCCATTGGCTGATATTTCACGCACTGTTGAACGTGAAATTTTATACCTAGATTTGCATCAATGAAATGTTACATCCATAATTACACCAATCTTTTAGCTTTGGAAGTTAATTTCGCTCTACCGTTAATTAATCCTAATTAATGCCCCGGCTTTAATAAACGCCCCCTCTATTCTTTGCCGAAAAATAGTAGATTGACTTTCCAAATTGCATACTTCCCGGCATAAATTTCTCATATGTTGTTTGATCATAAGTGCAAGTAGTATGTTCACTTCATCTAGGTCTATGAGGATGCTTCATGCAATATCGACAGCTATTTTAGTGATCACTCGGCGCCGCTAAATTATTATGTCACAGTCAAAAAATAACCTTTATTGTTAATTGGAAGCATTTTTGTTGGTGACTGATTTGTAACCGTTTAGGCCCTAAATAACGTCCCTACTTTCTGAAATGCAACACCCCGGGGTGCTTAATAGGATCATAAGGTATATATGAAACGTTATTTACTGCTTTTTATACATTCATTGTAGTTGATTGATGTTCGAGATTATATCTATACTCGGGGATGTATACATGGTTTTGGAGAGTGGCTGAGTAAATATGACGAACTTATTGTCATCGCCTCTTTATCAACATTGATCATGCAAGTAAGATTTTCTGGAACATGTGGTTCCTGACAAGAGGAAACCCAGTCAGGATATGCACTGTACTGCCAGACAGCATAATTATCTTGTTCAAATTGTAGGATATGTATGTTTTCGGGGGACAGTAGATATCTTAAAGTGCATGTGTATATTTTCATGTTGTTATCATGTTTACAAAGGGGGACAACTTTTGTGACTTTCTGTTTGCCTCCGTGGACGGCTAGCCCTTTGAAACATGCGGTCATCTCTTCAAAAAAAATTGCTACTCCAGCATTGATCCCCGTTAAAAAGGGAGGTGAAAATAAAAACGGTAGAGTTGGTTCCCCAGGATGTTACCAGACACCTTAAGTGCAGTTTCAGTTGCATTGCAATCATTGCATTATAATACAAACATTGATTATACTGAATCTGTCTGGAGCTGTTTTCAAGAATACGAATCTGTGTATGGATCAGTTAAATTCAATTACTTTTTTTCCAAGAATATTGTTAAGACTTTAAATGTTTACATATCTGTAATCTCTTGTGATTTGTCTGGTTCGGCTTTAAGGTGTACGGATACACCCCAAGTTTATCCACCGTTTTTACAAAGACGAACAACTTTGAAAATTGCCATTTTGCTTCCCTGGGCAATGAAACTCTTCAAAGTGGGATCTATTGTAAGAGGAAAGCAATTATAAATTCTTTACTTTTAAGAGATGATCCCACTTGAAAGGGGTTGGTAATAATGAAAATGCAGGGTTGTTTCCCCTGAAAGTGTACCATTTGGACTGAAGTGCCCGAGTTAACATCGAGTTACATGTAACACTACAGCATCGATTGGGCGGGACCAACAATCTGCAAAATTTTTCATTTCGCCAGAAATCAAATAGTCCACTAATGTGTTAGGCCGAATACCCGAATTTCAGTCCCACCTGAAAGCTTCTGCAAATGGATATTAGTTGGTTGGTTGGTTTGGGTTTAACGACTCTCTGAGACAGTATTTTAGTCCATATTGAGCCGTCCCCCAGAGGGAGGGCGAAAGAAAGAGATATGATAGGCGAGAGAAAAATATCTGAATAAACCTAAACCGCACCTACTGCAAGCACAGCTGGCCCTTGCCCTACTATACTCAGAGGCAAAAAGTATACTCTTTTTCAATGCCCATATTTTACTTATTTTTCAATGCTCTGTTCTGAAATTCTGTTTGACTTACTTTTACTCTCGAAACGCTTGACTAGCGGCACTATGTGTACATGCCGGTTTTGCACGTTTTTCACGTGCAGCAACATGGACAATAAGATTTTGCTGTTAATCTGCATTTGAAATTTGGGGTGTTCTAAACAAGCCACAATGTTTGCGTTTCATTTGCACCATTACAAGGCTCTGTGTGGCAAGCAGAAATCATACACGCAGAGGCAAAAGAAAGTATGCATTTTAAATGCCCGTATTTTTCTTATTATTCACTGATCAGGTCTGAATTTTTGCATGATGATTTATCTTTCCTTAAATAATATACATTACGACAATGTTTTTAGTGCAGATAGAAGTTGTTACAAGCTGACCGCTGAAAGCGGTTCGTGACTGGCTAGAGTCACAACTGACTGGCGAGAAAGTTTATCTCCTTTTGCCTCTTACTACTTTTCCTCTGCGTGTATGATTTCTGTCTGCCGAAGAGAGAGCCTTGTAATCGTGCGAATGAAACGCAAACGTTGTGGTCTGGCCGGGCCGCGTAGCGCAGTCGGTAGCGCGTCTGACCCATGAGCCAGAGGTCCCGGGTTCGATACACGGTCCGGCCACATACATTTACTTTCGTTTCTCCTTCCGCTGATTCAAGAAGGACAGTTGTCAGTTACTAGCAAAAGTATGTGCACTTAGTACTGGTTAACCGCTTAGGAGGTCTAAGACTGCCCAGGAATAGTGTGGTTAGGTTAACTGACCGTCCCTGTTTACCGTGGACGTGAAACAATAAAACAACAACAATTGATCAGAACAACACTCGAAATTTCAAATACTGATTCACAGCAAACTCGTATTGTTCATTTTACTGCACGTGGAAAACGTGCAAAACCGGCATATACATTCAATGCCGCTGGTCAAGTGTATCAATGAGCAATTCTACTATACCACATTGATACACCTTGAGTACAAATTAACTCATACATAATTTCAGACCTGTGCCACGAGAAATGAGTAAAATATATGCAATTAAAAAGTGTATACTTTCTTTTGCCGCTCAGTATATCATCCAAATTAGTTGGACGCCCCGGCACTGAAACCAAGCACCATCCTCCGACCCGACCATCGCCCTCAAATGGATAGCCAAAATATAACAATGTTATCCTACTTATACTATTTTAATTATACGTATGTTCATATAAAAAAGTACATATTATGTACAAAATTTCACTTCTCTTAGAGGCAATTAGATGCATATATCAACAAAATCCTGAAAACGTCATGAGCACAAGGCGTTATCCTTTCCGCTTCGCTTCAATGTACGGGAGTAGTATCGCCAAGGAGAAGGTATTCAGATGCAATGAAGTTAATTATTGTGTACAATAGTTGCTTCCCGTTGAAAAATACTCTGTTGGGGTGTATCCATTTACATTAACATATATTTGTATATTTCTTTCAGTTTTTAGCCGTCATCTCAGCAAAGATCATGATCCGACGGATAGAGAAGACACGTCGCAGATGGAGCCGTCTACTGCGTTCATCAACGTCAAGCTGACTAGATTCCGACGTCTCTGACTCCGTTTTTTGAATGTGTAAGCCAAAACACAGCAGCAAAAGACTGTCAAAACTACAAGGGAGTCGATCTCCTTGGAGAAGGGAGGCAAAAATGAAAATGACAGAGTTGCTATCCTTGATAGTGTACCCATTCGCCGCCTTAACTCCGCTGCATCGACCTTCTTTTGACTGTACACGCTTGCCACTAAGTCTGTTGAAACAGGGCTGACACCTTGGTATTTTGTATTATAAAAACTGAAAATAAAATCTTAAAGCCTGTAAAACGTTGCGTTGGTTTTCTACCCATTTACACTTTACTTGAAAAATGATTCAATTACTATATGTTCTGTACAATGTTACCCTTAATCTCTTCCACAGCCTGCCGCAAAGACAGACTTCTATTCTGTTGCATTTATACTTTTAAGAGTGTCATCTGAAATATATCTCATTTATGAAATATGAAAAACGGTTGATACACAAACGTGTGCACTGCTTAAAGGTTTATGGTAAGTCTGTGTAATTAATCACTCTGAACATACCTAATATACCCAAGTTGCATGAATAATACAACAATAGGCCACACTGATTTGATTTCTTGTTCTTCGGAAATTAGAAGAAGAAAAAAATAATAGAAATAAAAAAAATCTTCCGCTTAGTTCCATCCAAGTTGTTATAAGTTGTTATAATTTCAAACACAAACTGATTATTTGGGGAAAACTCGCATTTTTCGTCTCTTTTGTCTGTTTTGGTTATTGTTAATGTCTGTTTAATGGTCTTGTGCAATATACAAGTAGTGGGAGGAAACATTTACTAAAATCAAACCAACTCAGAACTCGGAATGCTCATGTATCCAGGCTCAGGTGAAAAAACCTGAAAAATGCTTTTTCAATAACATGCTTTTATCTAAATTATCCTTGAAAATTGCAGTGTTTAAAAAATAAATGCGTCAACATTATTACATTCAATGAATTTGTAGCTAGGAAAATACAACTTAGTGAATTAATTCGTTATGTTTTAAATGACGGCTTGATCAACTTAAATACTAAATTCTTAATTTCTAAAAGGCTAAACTGTATGCATGTAATAGAACAGCATAGAAGGTCTGCACAAAAACATTCTTATATCGAAATTGTCAGTATATGCTCTATATATTCATACGCTGTAAGATAGCCTTACAAGGACATTTAATATTCTAAACAAAACAAAAACAAAAGTCCGGAGGGACCCTCTGCTAAAGATTCATAGAAATAAATGTTCTGAAAAGAGCAAATACGGGCTGACCAAGCAATTGCCTGCGCCATCTACCATCGATTACAGCTTTTTTGCACAGGACATGCTGCCATCTAGTGTAAAGTCGTGTAAACTCGGACAGCGGGTAAATTCGGACAGTGATATTATTTTCTTTATATGTCAGTTTGTTGATATTAAAACAAACTTAACTGGGCAAACAGTGAAAATCCTGATGAGACGGCTCATTATAAGCAGTCTCAACTGGATTTTACTGTTTGCAATGGTGTGTCCGAATTTACCCATTGTCCGAAGTTACCCGACTCGACCCTATACTCTAGAGTAATACCAGAGCAAAGATATGATAAAAGATACATATACAGTGTATATTTTGCATTCATATTTCACTGCACTCATAATTTCATAGGATGTTGTTGCTGTTGTACTCAGTTTAGATTATTCGTATTTTCATAAAAAAAAAATATTCAAAACTCGATTTTTTATAGCAATGTACTTGCAAACAATGTTTTGGTATGGAAAAAATATTACTCGCTTAGTTAAAATTTCTTTCGCTTCGTAAAATCAGGGATTTTCACAAAAATTAAATAAAGGAAAAAACAAGATATTGCTCGCTTGAAGTAAAGAAAAAAAATTTACATTGGTGTGGCCTTCGTATATGTCGCGTGACTTTATTGATGCAGATAAGAAAATGCCTTTGTGCTTTTTATCATAAATACATTGGCCAGTTAGCTGAGAGCTTGGGGAGTAATATTACATATAAAACTCTCATATTGGCATATTATTAAGTAATTTTTGAAACGTTATTTCTTTAGGTTGGAAAAGTATAACTTTTCCTTGAAAACTGACTTTTTTCTACTACAAAGAGATAGTGTTTAAAAGATATTTATTCCGAATATAAGCGTTCAGTTTGCCAGGTAGTTTTCAAACTCTCGGTTGTTATTGTTGTCATATCAATTCCCATGATGATGGTATCCAAGTGGCTCAGCGGACCGAGTCCATGGCTGCATCTCCTGGCACCGGGTTTGTCCATCCCAAACTCTCGGTTTAAACTCTAACGTTTTAACAACAAAATGCAAAACACATCATCTTACCTGCATCCATAACGTCACTCTGTTGCTTTTAAATTCCGGATGCGTCTTGGGTGCAGGGTGTCAAACTGAAGCAGGCATATCAGCTTCAAATGAATGCGCAAAAAGTCCAACACAACATGAGTTTTCTATCAGCCCAAAAAAAATCAAGGATTCTTACTCTAAATGTTCAACATCTGGGAAAATGCTATGTCAAAGGGACCAAACTCAGTCAAGTATATATTCAACAGCTCTGCAGGTATACAAGGCCATCCAAACTAGACCAAATAGTAATACCAAATATAAATATTTCTCCTACATGTAAATCAACTATATGCAGGGTGGGTAATCGGAGCCACCGGCTCCGCACGCTTAATCTTATGGGAAATTTCCGCGTAATGTGCGGCTCTGAAGTTGTAGCTGGTTAAAGACAGGACTTCTCTGCCGGGAGGTCTGGTTCCCAGCAATAGCATATCTTACCTGTACAGGTAAAGGTGTGAAAATTTATTCAGCCAATCAGTGGACCAGAATTACTAGTTAGGATCATTTTATTGGCTGGCTGGAGGTGTTGACACTATGTGATCAAGAGACAGAATGACACTATTCAGTTCAGTTCAGTTCAATTCTCTTATCGACGTTACCCAAGTGGCTCAACGGTACGTAGCCATAGTTGAACACACTTGGCGCCGTGTGTCCGTCCAAAGAATGACACTATGGAAGTTAATTCTCCTTATATAGTACCACTCCTGTCTTTAAGAAGAGAAAAAGTTTGACAGGTCTGGCGTTTCTCGATTTGTATCTACTATCTATTATTTTATGGATTAAAGGCCACCTTGCTCTATCAGCATGAAAAATTTTATTAACAGGTATCTCTGAAAGTTTCTCACTATAGTTTCGTTAGTGTAAATGACCGTGATTAGCCAGCTTTAAACAAATAAGACATCCTTGAGTTTCACATAAAAAGGGATTAAAAACCTATTTGGGTCATTTTAGTTGGCAACTCAAATGACCTACTTTCGTTTTCATAAAATGGTAAAAAACAATATATGCACACCAACCCACATCTTATTACCAAATGTGATGGTTGAACCGCGTTTGGCAGTGAATTAAGATTAGGCGTTTTTACCGCTGGTAGGACTATGGAGGCTTTAAATGAAAATGAAAAAAATAATAATAATAAGAGTGCTATTAGATGGTCATGTCATTAAACTGCACTACGGATTGACTTTTCTTGAAAATATTTGTGCCGGGGCGAGTCTAATCATTCAACGGCATGGAGTGCGAGTCACTAGATTTTTCCTATAATCGGACGAGTTATGTAGACTTGAAAGGTGACGTTAACGTGTTTGGCTAGTAAAAATAGTTCTCCATTTGTCCCGATCAGTTTTCTAAATGTTTATGCGCGAAACTGCATGAAATCTGCACCAAAATGTTGTGACCCTGTTTATGTAGAGTGGCTCCGTTTACGGAATGCGGCTCTTATCCAGACACAATTGTTCATTCTCTCCCCGCACTTTGAGATTAAACAGAATGTCAAAGGCAGTCACTAGCAGACTCGACACATACAGACTCGCTCACATACACGTACAACTATTAACACCAATTAAGTGCCAATGTTGGCTTCTTTGCATGCCTCTAAATACAAGCCTATCACAGTTAAGAAACAGATATTGTATTTGTGTGTCTGTCTGTCTGTCTGTCTGTCTGTGTATGTGTCTGTTTGTGTTCGTTCGGGTTAAATATCGCTTTCGAAAAACTTTCAGCCATTTCATAACGGTTTCGGTTTGTGAAAGTAAAAGCTCAGTCCTCACCTTTAGAGTGGTCCCTCACGGAAATACCATACTAAGGATATTTAATGGCATGATACTACACCCAGTCACATTTTCCTTAACCTTGTTGACCATTACTTGTTCTACCTCGTAAATCTGTGTGCTAAGTAAGAAGCAGCTAGTACCATTTTAAGCCTTTTGAACGTCATGGCCCGGCCTTGAATCGAATGGACTGACTATTGGTCATTTTGTACAAATCTGAAGTCATTTGAAACCCTCTTTGGTCTTTTTGTGCATAAATGTCCTGGATTTAAAATTTCATGGTTATTAGGTACAAAATAGCCAAAAACAGACTTCGAAAGAAACGAAGAAATTGGGTAAGCGGTGAGTTAGGTCTCAGTGGATAAATGAAATGTCTGCCAACCTATGATTACTCGTAAGATTGATCGTAAAATTGAAATGAGCCATGTGTCGAATACTGTCCCTAACAACTATAATCAGTCCGTTCGATACCGGACCGCCACATATCAAGGTCTTAAAAAATGGTACTAGCTGCTTCTCACTTAGCGCACAGATTTACAAGGTTGAGATAGTACTGGTCGACAAGGTTCAGGATAATGTGACTGGTTGTGGTTTCATGTCATTTAGTGTTCTTAGAATGGATATCCAAAGAGGCAGCTGTCTGACAGTGAGTATTGAGCTCCCCCTTTCACAACCAAAAAGCGTCGTGTTATGAAAGATTGTTAAAAGCGACGTTAAATCCGAACGAACGAACGAATGGAAGGACGGACACACACAGACATACACAGGCAAACTTTATGCTTTTGAAGTTTGATTGACTTGTTTTAGAGTTCATGCAAAGCTGACAAGAATAACACAGTACTCCAATGAGACTTAACTGGTGTTAATTTATGTGCATGTATGTGAGTGAGAATGTGTGTGTGTCGAGTCTACACTTGACTGACTTTGCCAGTTTGTTTAGTTTCAAAGTGCGGGGTAAGAATGAGTCATTGTTGTCTAGATGAAACAAGAGCCACATTCCATAAAGCCACTTAAGTCGTTGCTATGCTGTTGCTAAGGCTACATTTCTTTGAAGGAGATTCCCTACAACTATGAAATTTGGTCTGGAGGAACAGTCTTTGTAAGACTGTTCCTCCAGACCAAATTTCAGTAAGACTGTTCCTCCAGACCAAATTTCATAGTTGTAGGGAATCTCTTTCATAGATATTTAGCCTTAGCAACCGCATAGCAACGACTTAAGTGGCTTTATGAATACGGCCCAAGGTCCACAACTTCAGAGCCACATTCCATAAAAAGAACCACGCTAAATAAACAAAGCCACACCCTTTTGGTGCAGATATCGTGCAATTTCGCGCAGTTTCATTCAGAAAGCTGATCGGGACAAATGGGGATCTGTTTTTACTAACGAAACACGTTAACGTCACCTTGCGAGTCTTCATAGCTCGTCTGTTATGGGGAAAATCTAGTGATTTTTCTCACATTCCGTGCCGCTTAATGCTCAGACTCGCTTCGGAACAAATACGAAAGTCAAGTGACATTTAAACACCCGTCTCTCCACGTTGCGTCAGTTTGAATGACATGGCCATCTAATAGCAGTCTGTTTTTTTTTTTTTTTTTTTTTTTTATCTAATCTCTGAAACAACTAATAAAAATCGCGAAACGCCAGACTTGTCAATTTTTTTTCTCTTGTTTACCGGCTAATATTTACATTTTCAGTGCAAAGCTCCCTGTAAACCCATTTAAGTGATGCGGGCGTGAATGTTGTTTACAAGTCAATAATTACATTGTGCCATGTGGTTTTGAGTGACAGCTCACCTCACTAACTAGCACTCGGAATCTACAACATGCAATGTACTTGAATGGATTGCTCGCTATGCCTACTTGCACGAGAAATCTACAGCAGGAGGTGAATTTTACTGGTAGGCAGTGACAATGCGTTGTTCCAAACTGTAGCAAAATTCGGCCGGTATTGTTTCTAAAACGATTCTTATATGTGTGTCTATTTTTGTTCATCTTTTTATTGATGAAAAGCATCGTTTAATAATGTAAATATAAGGAGAAAACGTTATTTTCTAAATGTTTACTGAAGTATAAACTACATCGGATCACGAGCAAAGTTTATGTAAACCCCTTCGGGGTTCGCTTACTTTGCTCTTGACCCGATGTAGTTTATACTTCAGTAAACGTTAAAACAAGAAATGTTACAATGTGTAACAAATGCCCCCGAAGGCCCCTAACACCTGGTATTTGACCTTGATCTTTGACTGTGAACTTGACCTTGGTTATGGGAGCCTAAATTTTGTGCATGAAACAACTTCTCATTTTGATTTACCTTTCTGGAAAATTTGATTAAATTCGCTTAAGCAGTTTTAGAGACATCGTGGACACAAGATTTGTAAGAGACAAACTTATGACCTTTGACTGTAACCTTGACCTTGGTCGTAAGAACCTAAATTTTATAGGTGAAACAACTTCTTATTATGGTTTACCTTTCTGTAAAATTTGATTCAATTCGCTTCAGCAGTTTTTGAGATATCTTGGATGTGATACCATGGATAGAAGATGTGAGAGAGACAAACTTATGACCTTTGACTGTGACCTTGACCTTGGTCATGGGAACCTCAATTTTGTGCGCGACACACCTTCTTATTTTGGTCTATCTTTCTATGAAATTTAATTCACTTCACTTCATGGGTTTTTTAGTTATTGCGGATTCACGAGATAGACTTATGACCTTTGATTGTGACCTTGAACTTGGTCATGGGAAACTAAATTTTGTGCGCGACACATTTTCTTATTTTGGTCTACCTTTTTGTGAAATTTGATTCAATTCACTTCAGGGGTTTTTGAGTTATTGCGGACACACGATTTGTCAGGGTCAAACCTATGACCTTTGATTGTGATCTTGACCTTGGTCGTGGGAACCTAAATTTTGTGTGCGACACACCTTCTTATTATGGTTTACCTTTCTGTGAAATTTGATTCAATTCACTTCAGGGTTTTTTGTGTTATGGCGGACACACGATTTGTAAGGGTCGAACCTATGACCTTTGATTGTGACCTTGACCTAGGTCATGGGAGCCTAAATTTTGTGTGCGACACACCTTCTCAATTTGATCTACCTTTCTGTGAAGTTAGATTAAATTCCCTTCAGCCGTTTTTGAGTTATGGCGGACACACGATTTGTAATGGACAGACGGACGGACAGACGGACGGTGCGTTTTTAATATGCCACCCAAAGTTCCTTCGGGAGCATAAAACGCGTTTATTCCTTGAACAACTTTAGAGCCGCATGTGATGCAGAAGTTCCCCATAAGATTTAGGGCGCGGAGCCGATGTCTCCGATTACCGAGATTATCCTCCGTGATTTGGTTATAAGTATTTTTAATGCAAATATATTTATGTTCTTTTTATACTCCTACATTGTTCAATAGTAGGGTGCATTCAAGCTTTTGCACAAGATGCTGAGTGTTACCTATCACCTGCATATTTATCTAGAAGTACTGTTGCTACAGTCGAACAATGGTCGAAATCTCTCAAACATCCACAACACGCGGTGAACGCACAATTTCATTTCCTCTTTGAAATTATTGTTTTTGTTGTTATACCCCGCCACACGTTAGTGGCGGGGCATTATATTTTCACATTGGCTGCCATGTGTCTGTCAGTCGGCACTTCGTTTTCGTTCGATAACTTAAGCATTTATTAACGGATTTAGTTCAAATTGTGCAAAGGCGTTTGTACCAAGTATGTCTTGCTTGGGATTGTTAATGGGCAAATTCCGATAATTTCTGACAGAGTAATGACACTTGTCAATGTACCAACAAAAAAAATGGTTTTTGGCCTTTAGGTCCTGTACTATTTGGGATATTATGGTGACACTTCACAAAATGATCGAAGAAACAACAGCTATTTGTTACCATAGAAATTTTGTCCCCAGGGGTTATCTGCCCCTGTCCTGGGGGCTATGCACATGTATAAAATGAGAATTTTTTTTAATATAAATTTAGAGTTTGAAGCGTTCTTTCTGAAATTTGCAGCAAATGATCATACATACTGAACATTCTTTACCGGGGCCTTGGCTTATTGATTTTGTTATCTCCCCTGTTTCCCAGTCTTACCTGTCCAATATCGGGTATTAAGTTTATATAGAAATGTATAGGGAATATTTATATTTATATGAATTTCTTATCTTTTTCAAAATATTTGAATTTTTTATAACCTCTATTCTGAAAGTATAATGCAATACCTACACGAGGATGTTTTTATTTTTCGAAAAAGTTAAAGGCCCCATTGCTCTATCAGCATGAAAAATTTTATCATTAGGTATCACTGCAAGCTTCTCACTGTAGTTTCGTAATTGTAAATGACCGTGATTAGCCACTTTTTAAACAAATAAAACATCCTTGAGTATCACATAGAAAGGGTTTGAAAACTTATTTGGGTCATTTTAGTTGGCAACTAAAATGACCTACTTTCGATTTCACAAAATGGTAAAAATACAATGTACAGGTGTGGAGTCCCAATCACTAATCCGCCTCAGTTAATATAGCATTGCTAGACGGGAAACCAGAATAGGAAATTGTATTTTGTGGAGCTATTTGTTATTTTTTCAAAAATTGTTTTCTCTACTTTTTGCCAGCTATATGACTCAGTATATGCACACCAATCCTCATTTTATTACCAGACCTGAAGGTTGAACCGCTTTTTACAATGATTTGCGTTTAGGCATTTTTAACGCTAATAGGACTATGGAGACTTTAATGTTTAATTGTTTCCTTTGCCGTTTTAATTACAGACCTATACCTACCATTATACTTATTGGCACATGCAGTAGAATTACGATATTTTCCATTTTCAGAGCATATTTCTGATAATTTGGAGCTTTTCAAATATTTTTTATAACCTAAATTCAAAAAGTCTATAGTCTAAGGATTAATATGATACTTTTATTTTTAAATTAACATTATGTCTTGATGCTTCCCCATGCGTTTAAAAACCGAAACTTTAATAGTTTGGCGCTGAAAACTCAATCGTCTAAGTTCGGAACTGACGAATCAAACTAACCATACTAGGATGGAATGAAAATAAATAAATAAATAAATAGAATTGAATCATTTTGATTCAATTTTTCTTGAGTACGAAAAATTTTGTTTTAAATTAAGTCCAGAAATTCAAAATCGAATGTCTGTCAGTGTCTTAAAAAATGTAAATAAATAAAAGTAAAATAAAAGAAAAGAAACAAAAAGAGGAAAAAAACTTTGTAAACGTATTTTTATTTTTTGATTTGTTTCTTTAGTTATTTAAATTAATGTAAACACATTAAATGGCAGCTAGCGGTCCTTTTGCTCGGCGATGTAAGCATAAAAAGGTAAAGGTAAAGGTTTCCCATAGCCCAATAGCCGTAGGGGCAGTGGGGGTTAGAGACCCACTGTATCTTGGGCAAGCTGATGAAAGGCGGAGCCCATCCCTCTCCTTTCGCTGCCTTATCCTTCCCTGATTCGAAACTCTCCTTTCGCTGCCTTATCCTTCCCTGATTCGAAAAAGATACCCATTTACTGCTGGGTTGACAGAGAGAGTTTTCCAGTCATCGTATGGCGACAGTGAGCCGCGAACTCACGACCTTACGGTGACTTTCTGCACAATAGCCGAGCCATTCTAACCACTCGACTACCGCGCCTCTGTATGTAAGCATACAATAATTGAAAAATTGCTGATGGTGTCAAATAGTTTCGGCGGCTACAAAGAACGTAAGCAATTAGGTAATTCAAATCGAAAATATGTTTTGGACAAATTAATGCTTTTCGGGAGATAATACCATCGTCATTTTAATTTGTTTGTATAGGATTATAGACATATCATTTAAAGCTCAAACAAGTGAAGTGGTCAGTTTTAGAATATAATTGACTTGTTTTGCTCATTATTTGGGGACAGACTAAAACACTGAATTTCTTGCTGAATTCAGCTACTTGCTGATCACATAAAAACGCTGAACTGCTGATATACTGCATTTACAGAAATACGCTGATTAAAGATAAATAATATTATTTTGCTATGACTTTTCTGTCAAATGTGAAATTTTCAGTCGCTATGCTGATTAAATAGAGAAAAAATACCGGTAATATAATTTTCAATTTTTAGCGATAATTTCAGCTGATTTTTTCTGATGCTATATACATATCATTATTTATACGGCCATAATCAATTTTTACAGCAGTTATTCTGATTTTACATTGTATTTAATTGTACACGATATAGCATAAACTATTAAAGGAGGCATATCGAATGGACTGTAAGTGTGCCATTCAATATCACACCTTCGATTCTTCGCTCGCGCCTTATGTGTCATATACGAGGGGCGTTCGAAAAGTAATGCAAATTGCCTTATAACTTTGTTTAGGGGAATACTGGGTACAAATGCTATGAATATGCTGAAAACACTGCATTTTGTCTTTACAATGATACCAAACGCTGTACAAAGACACCTTTCCATATTGACTTACAACGCATTTTATTGGGCCCCTGTCATACCACTGGGCTAATTTCATATGTAAAATCGGCATTCAAGTCAAATATCGTTGCAAATACAAAATTAATCTTTGTCAGTTCTTGTCCATCGTTGCCTACAACATTCATACAAAAGTTAGAAGGGTGGCAACTATTATCGATTTATTCCTTGCAAAGCAATGCGCAATTTTTATGACGTTATTGAAATATACGTTAACGTCATTTTTGAAAGCTTGTAAAGGCTTCGTTTTTAGCATTAATTTAAATTTATTGACAGGTTTTCGTTGACCAATGTAAATACTCTTGCTGACAAGATTTTGAATGCTAATACACTTGTTTTCATAACAAAATCATTTAATTTTAGTAGAAATTTGGAATTTGCTATCACATAAAGTACGGATAATCCATATTCCCGGGCCAGTATGGAACCAAGATTAAAAATAATTTCCGCAATATTTACAGGACAACATTGCCTGGGCATTGTCTTTCAGTAGCAAAAATAAAAATAAATCAAAGACTGCTGATATATAAATTACGGCCTACTAAACTAAAATTCTGCAGTGTCTTTAGGGTATACCTCTTTCAAAGAAGTTAGAAATGCACCCTTTTTAAAAAAAAATACACCGTGTTTGCAGACTTTCCTACGCATATCATAGCTTTATGTGTTTTTGCAATCAGAAGTTCTGTTTTTACAATGATTACCGAGAAATTACGTCATTTGCATTACTTTTCGAACGCCCCTCGTATATTGTATAATCATGATCCGATCATATTCAGTCATTCACAATCACCTTTACAGTTGCGTATATATAATCGGTAGACTGTTGTACATTAGAACATCAAGGTGTTATGATTCGCTTCGCTTTTTAGCTCACCTGTCAAGGTGAGCTTATAGTATAGCCTTCTGTGATGCTCAAAATTTACCCCATGTGGATTATCTGCCCCTGCCGCCCGACAATATAGATGCATAAAGTGATGAAAAAAACTATATAAAATTATGATTTAAATAGATTTTTCTGAAACTTGAAGCTATTGATAAAAGTAATTAAAGCCTTTTGGGATGATCAAAATTTGGCCCAAGGGGGTTGTCTGCGCTGCCCTATGGCCACATACATGTATAAAATAACTCAGAACTTGGTTTGCAGTGGCGGGGTATCATGAAGTCGTTTGCGATGTTTTATTGTCTTATTGCTTAAGTCCACAGTAAACAGTGATGGCCAGCTCGCGACGGTCAGTTAACTTAACCACACTCTTCCTGGACAGGCTTAGACATCCTAAGCGGTTAACAAGTACTAAGTGCACATACTTTCGCTAGTAACTGACAACTGCCCTTCTTGAACTTCAGCGAGAAGGGAAACGAAAAACAATGGCCGGACCGGGTATCGAACCCAAGACCTCTGGCTCTTTAGTCGGACGCGCTACCGACGGTGTCACACGGCCCAGATCTTTGAAATCAAATATTCAAGCTTTTGCAAATGGATTATCAAACTATGATGTTCAACACATAGATATGTACAGCATATTAGTAGTACCAAACTTCATCTTTTTGAAATATAAACTGGTGCAATTATCACAAAACTTCTGAAATTGACCAAAGCGAAATTCGGTTTGGCCATTTTCTGAGATGGATGGATGACTTGCGATTTTACGTCCTTTTTAACTGTATTTCAGTCATATCGGGATGACGGGTAGGTGATAATGAAAGGCTGTGTGCAATGGAACCCCGTTTACGATTGAAAAGATTTCTGCCTACAGCGGGACTCGAACCCGGGACCGCTAGATCAGTAGGCCAGCGCTTAACCTACTAAGCAACTGGGGCTCCCACTTTCAGAGAGTTTTGCGAGAACTACGTCAGTTTTCTTTCACTTCAGACTAAATATTCAGCACAATTTTGCTTTTCATATATATATCTATTTTAGCCTTGGTGGGTCAAGGTGGCGTTTTTATTAGTTCCATGTGTCAAAATTTGAAAACACGGTAAAGAAACCATCTGGCTTAATCGTATCTTAATTTAACTTTACCACCTACCAAATAGCTGGATAGTGTTAATTTCTTTCAATTTTTGCATAGTGATCAAATGGACAGACAGAAAAGATACGCAAAAAGCAGTGAGCAGACGTATTTGCTCGGATGGACAGAAGACACAAAAGAAGATTTCAAACTAATGCTCAGTTTATTTGTTGCAGAGAAAAAAAGCATATGGTACTCGTACCTTTGACATGAGTGTTGCAATCATGATGAATCTCTCAAATGAACGTTTGCACACAAACCTATTTAGGGGTGAAGATATATAGATCAGAGAGTGTTCTGTGTTGAAAAGGTTCTGTCTCCCTATTCAAAATGAATAGAAGAATTTATGAAATGGAGGGTACTCTGATGGCAATAAATTACTCCTAAACGGCGAAAACTCGTCCATTACCCAGCAGACAAATGACGTTGAAATGATGTCATACTGACGTCGATGCGACGTAATGACGCCACGTCGACGTCAGTACGACATCCTTTGGACGTAATATCCCCACTGGGTATGTACAGGCGGGGAGGGTAGGGGGGTGGGGGTCAAACGTTTCCTTTTTTGAAGCGGATTACAAAACGCAGCTTAATTAGGACACAAACAATACTTTGA
Source organism: Ctena decussata (assembly GCA_963989385.1). NCBI lineage: Eukaryota > Metazoa > Mollusca > Bivalvia > Lucinida > Lucinidae > Ctena > Ctena decussata. The sequence continues at coordinate 19,573,964 of OZ022498.1, forward strand.
TTCTGAATTCAATCTTAGACAAAGGGCTAGTAATATCTGTGTTAAAATCCACTCGTAATTAAGATGTATGGACACACCTCGATGATTATCTAACATTTTACAAAAAGGAACAACTATTATGACTTTTTGTATGCTTTCCTTGATGATTAAGCCTTTACAAGAGGAATGCCATTAGCGGAAGGAAGACTTTGCAAACGCGTTCCTTTACACAAAAAGCTTCATTTAGAAGAAAGGCAAAAATGGCAACGGCAGAGTTGCGTCCCGTAAAAGTGTACCCATTCAACTCTAGCGGGTTTTCTCTAAGTCTTTCTTTATGTTCATGAGGGCATTGGTCCTGTCTTAAGTTAGTGATGATGATGAGTTGTAGCCTCTGTAAAGATCCATGAGTGACTTGGTGTGATCTTCTTTCTGTTTATTCCTGTAAAAAGATAGAATTTAATACTATATTCGTTAGTAACAACAACGGTTCATAACAACATGCTCTATAGCTTTATTTTCTGATTTATGAAGCCCCATTACGGACCAAAACTGACTTGTTCAAGACCAAATCTGCCTTGTACACGGGTGGTAATCAGTGGAACTAGCTCCAAAATGAGTCAATGGAATTTCGTTCCCTCGTCACATCCGGGAACCCGCGAGCTAGTGCTGTCGACAGAAAATCAGTAAACAAAGGTAGGTCTTGAAGAATTTTATCAATTTTTATTTCTTTATTAGCGATCCCAGGAAACAACTGCCGATGCTATTGTGTGCAGATATGATTCAACTTTATTCCCCGTCGGAGTTCGCCGCAGAAATGTGCAGGGCTTGAACTAACTTGTGGCAAATGTTTGAAACACCGAACTAAAAATCCACCAATTTCTGTCAATATGGAGATTTGGGTACACGATTTTTTCATTTTCCGTCCAAACTATAGCGTTCAGACCCTCTAAAGCACCATCCCTGGTAAATTCAAGCATGAAAAGTCACAAATAAGCAAAAAAGTGTGGGTGGAGATTACGTACCTGGACAATATTAACAAAATTTCTGCCTGAGCTAGAGCGCTCGACATGGAGCTAGTGTGTTCAACAAGGAGCTAGTGCGCTCATCCATATTTTTATCTCGTGATGAATCATACTGTATGCTTGAGTTTGAATCAACCCTTCTTTATAAGTAAGGTTTTCTCTTTCCGTTGATGCGCCTGTTGATGCCCGAACAGCTAGTCAAATTGCACGTTTGAAAAACTTTAATATATGAAACTTGTATCTAATAGTTTTTGCATCATGCAAACATGTCCGTATAATGAATATCCCCTTACACCCACTTTTATTTAATAAAACTGGGGTTTACAGGGGTATTCATTTTTTCTTATTTTTGCTCTAAAACATAGATTGTGGATACTCGTTAGAACCGCTGGTGAGGCGGTTCTAACATGTACCCACAATCTATGTTTTGGACAAAAATAAGAAAAATATCACCATTTTTCATCTAAAAATGATCATTTTTTTCACTTTTAGAAATTGCAGCATATTGCACGGACATGTTTTCGTAATGGTACAATTTTTTACTTTTTTCAGTTCATACTTTATATCCATAGACGCAGATTCGATCATTCCGTCTGAAAACTTTTTTTCGTGGGCCCCTCCACCGCTATTGGTGAATTTTCCGTGGACATAGGCAAACAGAATAGATCTGAGGCTACTCTGTTTGCTCACATGATATTCATCGAAAAATGAAATAAAAATGAAAATTTACTCCCAATGCCCCTTAAAACAAAAGTGGAGACATCCAAGTGATAACAATGGGAAAGTCCATTCGTCACAAATGGGTTAATTGTGTCAAGACTGCTTAAATTGTAATGCAAATATTCTGTTCTTCGTTCACTAGGTTGAACTGATAGCAAGAACGAAGTTAAAATAATAAATTGTTATAAAATAAATACCATTAACATATCACAAAACCGCTTATGCTGTGGCCCTTGTAGCTGTAGGTGTTTAGCATCTTGATCTGTTTTGAGAATACTACCAGAATTTCAAACATGTGTGACATTCTGTCCAATTTTTTCAGGAAGTAAGATGTCAGGTTCTAGCAAGATGCCAAGTTCGCAGCCCGGCTCCAGTGGAGCTAAAATGTACAACTGTACAATCTGTGAAAAGGGGTTTTCTAAGAAGTACAGACTATTTACCAAACAGGCATGAAATAACAGGACAATATCCATGTTACAGAAGAGTATTACCAAAATCGCCATAATCAGTCATGAATACTACACTCATCCGATGAATGACGATGGAATTATCTATGTACATTAAGTCATCTCTTAGCGGTTTCAAAGGGGTACAGAGCAAAACCTAAAAAACGGTTAAAATCATCTATCAACAATAAATCAACAATTCTGCCTTATCTTAGGTGTGGATGAGCGCACTAGCTCCTTGTTGAACGCACTAGCTCCATGTCGAGTGCTCTAGCTCAGGCAGAAATTTTGTCAATATTGTCCAGGAACGTAATCTCCACCCACACTTTTTTGCTTATTTGTGACTTTTCATGCTTGAATTTACAAGGGATGGTGCTTTAGAGGGTCTGAACGCTATAGTTTGGACGGAAAATGAAAAAATCGTGTACCCAAATCTCCATATTGACAGAAATTGGTGGATTTTTAGTTCGGTGTTTCAAACATTTGCCACAAGTTAGTTCAAGCCCTGCACATTTCTGCGGCGAACTCCGACGGGGAATAAAGTTGAATCATATCTGCACACAATAGCATCGGCAGTTGTTTCCTGGGATCGCTAATGAAGAAATAAAAATTGAAAAAATTCTTCAAGACCTACCTTTGTTTACTGATTTTCTGTCGACAGCACTAGCTCGCGGGTTCCCGGATGTGACGAGGGAACGAAATTCCATTGACTCATTTTGGAGCTAGTTCCACTGATTACCACCCGTGTTGTACAAGTCACTTTTGGTCTGTGAAGGAGCTTTGTAAAGCTGCAAGCTTCGCACCTTCGTAAACTTCACAACCTTGTGAAACTTACGGACAGCTGCCCATATAAAGCTTCACAACCTTATGAAGGCTACTGACAGCTGTCCATATACTTCACATATAGCAACTACATATAGATCAAGGGTGTTAGTCCCCGAGAAAAGAAATGAAGCAGGTACGAGAGTATATAATGTTTATCGATTGCCATTTGCCCCGATCAGTTTTGAAGGACCTTAAAAATTCGCAAACAGCCCCAAAGTGTCTTGTGCATTACCAGTAGGAGCAAATAACAGAGCATATATAAATTAGTTTCTTACAACTGATAAGTAGTTTCTATTTGAATCAAAAATGCTTCGTATTGTTGAAATGTTTATATCATTTGCTCTGATAACGCTTATGTCATAGCTGTGATCTGAGCTATGAGTAACAGGTTCTGTCTTTTCATCTGTCTGTCTGTTTGTCTGACTGTCTAGAAACGCATAAAAGCTGACACGAATTATGCATAAAGAAAAAAGTTGTCCCGACGATTTAACATAATATGAACCGCGACACGAGAAATCCAATAATTTGGCATGTGCGATCAGCGAAGATTCAGATCAGCCTGGGAATCCCTACAGTCTGATCAGAGTCTTCGCCGTGCGCTTGAGGGGTAGCTAAGTGTTCCAGCTACCACTATGCGGACAGCGAAGACTCTGATCAGACTGGGTGGATGCCCAGGCTGATCCGAGGCTTCACTGGGCGAACATGCCACTTTGTTGGTTTTGTCGTGTCGCGGCTCATATTCATAAATACTGAGCATCATCAAAAACTTTTCACACTTTCATGAGACAATTTATAACAAAATACAAAAAAGAAAATTTTCAAGAAGACTTGACAACCAAGAGACACATAAAACAATTACACTTAGAAAGACAACGGTACTCAGTTAAGGGAAACACTCACTAAAATGCAAGTTGGGCTAAGATTGAAAATTTCAATAAATCACACAGTGTGTTGAAAATTTCATGAAAATCAGACAAAAATAAACAAAGATATGACAGCAGACCTGTGAGTTAATGACGTCATAAAGTCACAGTGAAAATTGAAAATACTTAATAACCTCTGTTTGAAACATATTAGGACACTAACATGAGGTGATTGAATTGAATAAATCCATTTTATTTACTTCGTAAAGAAGCAATTCAAGCAAAATAATACAGTAAAGGGAAGCATTTTTTCTCTTATTAAGAGGTAAATATTTATCACATGAAAGTAACTACCAAAATGGCGCCCTCCCAGACCGCTATTTTGAATTATTTAAACCTCTGCATCTTTCCACTTTGAATCCGATTTTCACGAAGTTTTCACCAAATTTAATTGCTCATCAAGTTTAAGGTGAGGTGGGAGTAATTGACAAAACACACGATTTTATTCATATTTCCCTAGATTGTACAGTTTCAGTCCCTCTTTCAGAAAATGTAATAAAAAATGGGGATCGCCGTTGTCATTTTAAAGATATCTGACCTCGAAAACGTCAATTTTTCCCATTTTCGACCCGACGTTATAACGGCGTTCTATGGAAAACGCACTTTTTTGCACGTCTCTCTAGAATAAATAGCTTATTCTGGGAAAACAAAACACATTTTTTCTTCAAAAAACTAACACAGTATGGCCAAATGATAGAAGTTTACATTAAAGCAATAAAAATAGTAGGTCGCCGACTTAACTTTCGAGCTAACGAGCATAAAATGCCCAGCCTGCTGTCTATTAGGCTGAAATGTTAACGTCGCGCATCGTGACGTTAACGTTACTAGCTTTACGCGCCACGTATCAATTGTCGCTTTTTTATGTAGCCTACCGGCAAGATTTGTCTAAGACTTTCGTCACTAATGATTGTCATCGTCGGGAAAAGGCAGATGTAGTACATTTTCTCTCAATCTCTGCATAACCAGTCTTGGCTAACTCTTTTTTGATCAAATAAAAAAAATCGAGAACAATGACATAATGCCCTGCCATATAGTTTACGCGCACCCGAGTTGACAAATTCTCTGAAGCAACAACTTTAGGGTGGGCTTCCACGTGTTATGACATTTGAACAATTCCCGTGTCCATTTGCCGTCTGTACAGAGTAAGCGAGTCAAGTTTTCCGGTTCCTGACCTGAGCCAAGAAAGAACCTATAATATTCTGCATTACGACTGGACTTCGGCGAATATGACAGGCAGCTTGAATTCCCTTTAGTGTCTACACTGTAAAAATTTCCAGGTATTCTTCCGTAAAATCTACGGATTTCTTTTTTTAATTTTTTACAATGTGGGAGATTCAATGAAACGACTCTTTGATATACACTTCAACAAAAAAATGACAGAAAGAAAAGTGGAAGAAATGCAAGAAAAACAACAACGCTACATTGCTTTAGCCTATTGACAGAACAGATCGTTAATTTATCTTATCAATGTCGATTAAAGGTCCTGACGATATCGCATAGATGTTGATACGGCTGCCTGGCTTTGTTCAAACGCTAGGGCATATTTGAAATAACTTTTGATATAAGAATTTTTTATATAACTGAGGTGTTGCATACCTTTTACTGATTAATATCTTAAGTGTGGGTGCTATCATAACAGCTGAGAATACTCGGTAGCTCAGTAGGTTAAGCGCTGGCCTGCTGATTCAGCGGACCCGGGTTCGAGACGCTGGAGGCGGAAATCTTTCCAACCGTAAACGGAATTCCATTGCGCACAGACTTTCTTTATCACCATCCCGTCGTCTTAATAGGACTGAAATACTTATAAAAAGGACGTAAAATCGAAAGTCATCCATCAATCCTTGATAACACCTGCCTATGGCTGCTACAAAGTTAACTCTAAGTGCGTGGTCGAAGTATTGACAGTGGCCTGACTACTCATTGTACGATTCTGGATTCGACTTCACGAGGCTTTGTTGTCGTATGAAATGTAATAAAATTACTGCAACTCAACAGTTGCGAACTCCGTCTAACAAACTGATGAGAAACCTACAAAGAACAGCTTTCCCGCTAGTAGTCTTTCCCCGCGGAAAAACTAGATATACTTTTTTCAGTTTTTTCTCTACGGCATTTTCTATTTCCTTCAAATATCACTCAGCACTCATCCTCCTTGGATTTTGTGAGCAAACCAAGTAATGATCATAGAAACGGCTATCGTTGACGCCATCTTGTTTTTCTCAAACCGAACGCTTGGCGTCATTACGTAACGTAGAGACAGAAACTGCCGCACGGCGGCGCTGAATTACTCCCACCTCACCTGAATTTCAACTCGATTATGTTTTAGTGAGTGTTATTTTTATTGAACAAAAACACAAATACCTGTAACAGTGTCATTTATAATCAATCACCTTGTTCCGAAGTAGACAGTCGGCCATTTGTTTGGTTTCTTTCTGAAAAATAGTTTAATATAGAACAAACTAAATTTTCACTAAGCAAATAATGGCTAGGAGCAATTTGTTCTATTTAGGGTAGATCTCTTTCGAAGGGTCTCGTTGCCTAGGAAGTCACAAAAGTTGTTCCCTGTGAAAAAAATGGCGGGAAAATATGGTGTACCCATATACCTGAAACTAATAAAGAAAAGAGAAGAAAATATTTTCCAAATGGTAAGCATGTAAAGTAAGGGAAGCGGTAGTTTTGCAAAAGAATAAGAACTTAATTACCCTTATATTTTTTAAGGTTTATGGGTTCACCATGTGTTTTCCCGCCATTTTAAGGATGGGAATCAAATTTAGTGACTTCCGGTTAGCCTCACTGGATGACAAAACCCTTTGAAAATGGAGTTTTCCTGTAAAGGAAATAATTTGTTGTTATAGGAGCAAACTCTTTCCTGTAAGACTTAATCATTTATTGAGAAGGGAGGCAGAAATGAAGCTGGAAGAGTTGCTTCCCTTGAAAGTGTACTCTTTCATCTTAAAGACATAACAGATCATACTGGGCGTTAACAGACATTTCATATCCCTTTTTTTTCAATATCTATGTGAGAAGGGGTATTCTCGTGGAGATCTCTCGCTGACCGTAACACTTCGGTGCCAGGGCCATCGATGAGGCAGTATTGTCCGATCCGCGAATGTGTGTGTGGTGAAAGTTATGTAAAATCTACATGAAGTCACTACAATTAAAATTTTAGGAAATCAATTCTTGGTACATGTACATGTAACTCATTTCCTTATCAACTGACTGTGATTATCAACACAGCTGTGATAATGAAATCCAGAATTGTGATATGACTTTAAATACTTTAAATAATAAAAATCAGTAAATATTTTCCTAATTTACCATGTTAACAGATAGATATATATATCAATTTCCATAAAATCATTTTACAAAGTACATTTTTTAAATTCATTCATATATCTTTCAAATGTTTGATTTTCAATCATTGTTTTATGTAATTTTTGAATAGTGTTGAATGTTGTCTTTACCAAATAAAATCAATGATGAAATAACAGTTGACACTGGGCTGTTGCAAAACAGTATTATTATGATAAGCCATAAACACACTTTTTGTTGTTTTTATTTTTTAAAGTAGGTAGTGTCAACGTTGTTCTATCTACGTGCCCTAATTTCAAGAAACAAATCTGGTTAAAGACAGGATTTCTCTGCTTTTATCTGATTAGTAGCTGTATGAGTCCCAGTGACTGAAAGACACTCTTTGTTCAAATTTGTCGTAAAGTTCCAGGGACAATACCACCTGGGGTCAGATCGACAAAGCGCTGTCCCTTTTGCATGATGACGTCATTGCAAGAGAAGAAATTTACTGAAATAGAAATTGTTTCGCAGTGTGAACATCTATTTCGTGATCACAATAGTATAATACGTTAAGTTCAAACGCTCGTTCTATATGGAGACCTAAACAATTCTAATATTTAATTACCAGTATGATAAATGGATTAACAGCAGCATGTTATATCTCAGCAGAGTTCATTGAACTGAAGCAAAAATGCCTACGCGTATGGACTGCTTCAGGCGGACTATTAATGTAATGTAACTTCTTTAAGAACTTCTTTTTTCTTAGACCCAATATTTTCTCACTTGATTAACCGATTTAGTGCATACATGTAGCTACTGATTTAATAAATAATGTTTTTGGAAAATGTGGAGATGTGTGTTGAGCATTTCAAGTCGATATATGGAAACGAGCCAGATTTCCGAGCGAGCAACCGCTAGATCATACTTTGCTAGACAGTCAGGCAAATGATGATCTGGATGTTGAAATCTCGGAAATGAACCAAAAACTGCCGTTTTTTTTTTCGTAGAAAAATAATAAAAGCACGCGTACGGATCTTTTACATGTTGAACTATTTAAATCTTCTTTTGATATTATATGTCCGTTTCTTTTAAAGCTGTATAATAGACTATTCGCAAATGGCGAATACCCACGGTTGTGGGGAGAGGGGATCATAGTTCCGATTTTTAAGGGTGGCGACCCAGATGAGGCTGGCAATTACACTTTAATTAATATCATGGGGAAAATATATTCGCAGATACTACTCAATCGTTTAAATAAATGGGCAGAAACAGAAGAAAAAATTCTAGATAGTCAATTTGGCTTTCAAAAGGGCAAATCTACGGTCGACTGCATTTTTACCTTTTATTCTATTATTGTTAAAACCTTAAGTCAGGGGGAAAAGTTATATTGCGTTTTAAAGATTACGAAAAAGCCTTTGATAAAATTAACAGATCCTTTTTATGGCAAAATCTCTTATCTGAAAATGTCAGTAGTAAATTTGTCAGTGCTGTACGTTCCATGTATAATGTCGTCAAATCTTGTGTTAGATATCAGTCTTCTACTTCACGTTTTTCAGCACATATAATGGATTAAAACAGGGGGATCCGAGCTCGCCATTACTATTCATGCTTTTTATACCCCGCCACACGTTAGTGGCGGGGTATTATGTTTTCCCGCTGGCTGTCCGTGTGTCTGTCCGTCCGTCGTACGTACGTCCGTCCGGTCGTCCGTCCGTCCGTCCGTGAGCACTTCGTTTCCGTTCGATAACTTGAGTATTTATTAACGGATTTTATTCATTCATGGCATGTGCATTGGTCTTGGGAAGATCTCGGTTGGGATTGTTAATGGGCAAATTTCGATGTCTTCTTATGGAGTTATTGCCCTTTTCATGGTCTTAAAAACAGTTTTTGGTCTGTAGTTCTTTTACACTTTGAAATATCTTGATGAAATTTCACAGAAATGATCGAAGTAACATAAGCTTTCAGTTATAAGCAGAATTTTGTCCACCTGGATTATCTGCCCCTGCCCTAGGGCTATATACATGTATGAAATAATGAAAAAAAAATGTATAAAATTAGAGTCGAAAGGGATTTTTCTGAAACTTGTAACAATTTATCATATTGATGTAAGCTTTATGTCTTGATCAAAATTTTGTCCCCCAGTGGTTATCTGCCCCTGACACATGCTGTATACATGTATGAAATCATGAAAAAATCAATATAAAATCAGATTTTCGGTATATCTTGATGAAATTTCATAGAAATGATTAAAATAACATAAGCTTTCTGTTACAAGTAGTATTAAGTCCACATAGGTTACCTGCCCCTGCCCCAGAGCTATATACATGTATAAAATTATGAACAAATTCTGTATAAAATCAAAGATTAACAGGATTTTCCTGAAACTTGCAACACATTATCTAGGTAATATGATGCAACACATTATCTAGGTAATATGAGGTTCATGTCATGATAAAAAAAATGTGTAAAAGATAGAAGACGGGGTATTGGTTTGCAGTGGCGGGGTATTACGCAGTCGTTTACGATGCTTTTATTATTAATGATATTGTGCAAAATATAAATGTTGGTTTAGATCAAATATTCACTATTGATGACATGCAGTTGTTCTTAATGTTATATGCTGATGATGCTGTAGTTTTTGCTAAATCACCGATAGTATTACAGTCTATTTTATACGACATCGAATCATACTGTACACTTTGGGGTTTAAAAATTAATACAGCAAAAACAAAAAGCCATAATATTTGAGAAGGAAAGACACACAAATTTTGATTTCTATCTTAATAACGTTAAATTAGAAATGGTGACATCGTTTAAATATCTGGGTATGCATTTCTTTAAAAATGGGAATTGGAACAGGGCACAAAAAATATTACCACAACATGCTGCTTTTGCTTTACATAAATTGTTTTCACTTTTTTGACAAATTGAATTTACGACTTCCCAAAAATGTAAATTATTTGATATACTTGTTGGATCAGTTTTGAGTTATAGCGCTGAGGTGTGGGGTTATAAAGAAGTAAAAGATATAAAAATATTACATACTAAATTTTGTAGATGGGTTTTACATGTTCGAAAATCAACAAATCTTTCTGAACTGTACGGAGAGTTAGGCAGATTTTCGTTAATAATATATAGAACTAGACAAACACTAAAGGTGATGAATGCCCCCGCCATATGCCTCACTAGATGAGAAATGTGTTAAAACATATTTGTGTGAAGTTACATCAAAATTTGTCAATAAATAAAGGTGCTAAAGGGATGACAAAGTTTTTTTCTATAAATAGCAACTGTAACATTGACCTTGGATCAACAAACCTGAAAGGTGAACTTGTCCAAAATATTGTTATACTTAATATTTGTGTGAAGTTATATTAAAATCAGTTAACAAATAAAGGCGCTAGAACCATGACAAAGATTTACATGTACCTATAATAGCATATGTGGCATTGACCTTGGACCTACAATGCTGTAACATGAATTTGTCCCTGATATTGTCATGCTAAATATTTGTGTCAACTTCTGTCAAAATCATTCCAGAGGGATGACAACATATTTTCTAAAACAAGCAAATCTGACCTTGACCTTGACCCTCAAATTCTAGATCGCGAACTTGTGAAAGATATTGTCACACTTACCATTTGGGTGAAGTAACATCAAAAGCACACTTACCATTTGGGTGAAGTAACATCAAAATTGTTAATAAATAAAGGGGCTAGAGGGATGATACATTTTTTCTAAACATAGCAACTGTGACCTTGACCTTGGATCTCTGAGCTGAAAGGGTAATTTATTCAAGATACTGTTATACTTAACATTTACGTGAAGTTATATCAAAATCGATCCATAAAAAAATAAAAAAGCGATAGAGCGATGCCCAAGTTTTTCTGAAAATAGCAACTGTGACCTTGACCTTAATCCTACCAACCTGAAACGCAAACATGTTCGAGGTATTGTCATACTTAATATAGCTGTGATGTAATACCAAAATCGGTTGATAAATGATGCCATTAGAGTGATGACAAAAGGTGAGCTTGGATATGGGCCATGGAAATATGGTAAAAATATGTATGTCATTCAAGGGGACATAATTCTGTAATAAAGACCTGCATCAAAGTTCTGTTTCTTTTATGCACATGTTCGATGCATGTCTGAACTGTGTTGCAAGTTCCAAATCCAAAATCCAAATACTATTGGAGGAGTTGCAAAGACAAGAACAGTAGTACAAAGTGTGAAATACAGTCAAAATATGTATGTCATTCAAGGGGATATAATTCTGCCATAATGACCTGGATCAAAGTTCTGTTTTCTTTATGCACATGTTCGATGCATGTCTGAACTGTGTTGCAAGTTTGAACTCCCTGCATCAAATAATGCAGAAGAAGTTGTGGAGACACAAACAGTACTGCATATGTGAAATATGGTCAAAATATGTATGTTATTCAAGGGGATATAATTCTGCAATAAAGATCTAAATCAAAGTTTTGTTTCCTTTATGCACATGTTCAATGCATGTCTGAACTGTGTTGCAAGTTTCAACTCCCTGCATCAAATACTGTAGGAGGAGTTGCAGAGACACGAACAGTACTACAAATGTGAAATATGGTCAAAATATGTATGTTATTAAAGGGGACATAATTCTGCAATAAAGACCTAAATCAAAGTTCTGTTTCCTTTATGCACATGTTCAATGCATGTCTGAACTATGTTGCAAGTTTCAACTTCCTGCGTCAAATTCTGTAGGAGGAGTTGTGGAGACAAAAACAGCACTACAAAGTGTGACGGACGGACGTATGGACGGACGGACGTACGTACGGACAAGGGCAAAACTATATGCCCCTCCCCACTTCGTGGCGGGGGCATAAAAATAAGTATGGTCCGATATTGGATAAAGATATTATCATCAAGGGATTCTTTTATTCCTAAGAAAATGTATAATGTATTAAAAAATGACATAGAAAATGGATTAAATTGGGTCTACCAAGTTAAAAATTGGACTTAGCAACATTTGGATACACCAAACTGATATTGACATTCCTTTTAATTTGATAAAACAACGCATAATTGACGCATACAAGCAATCCTGGTATTCTTCAATAAATAATTCAAGAAGATTGGAAATGTACGCGCGATATAGACATGATTTGGAATTAAAAAATTATCTTGATTTTATCACAGAAAAGAAATATAAAATAGCTTTGGCACAATTCAGATTATCGTCACATGATTTAGCCATTGAATGCGGAAGATTCGAAAAAATAAATAGAAGTGAAAGAATTTGTAAACTATGTAATAAAACCTTTTTGGAAAACGAATGTCATTTTTTATTAGTATGTCCCTTTACAGAGAGTTAAGACAAAAATACTTGAAAGCTATTTACTGTCGTTGGCCAACACTTAATAAATTTGATGATTTGATGTCAACAATCAATAAAAAGGCTGTCTAAATGTTGCTTAATTCATTTAACATGTATCGAATCTAAGAAAAATAGCTATTATATAGTCTTATTACGCAGTGATCCATTTGCTGCGCTCCTCGTAAATTTGTATGCATGTCCTCTCTATTGCATATATGATTCGTAGGCTATAAGCATTGTGTTTTTGCTTTATGCTGAATAAAATTATGTTATTTTATGTTATGTTATGTTATGTTATGTTATGTTATGGAAAAGGACAAAAATGCAATACCAATATCAAACGGGAAAAGCAGTTTTTTGTGTTATCATAATGGCAATTAATCTTTCTGAAACCAGACTTGAATGGGCTTATTGTGGGCCCATGGGGAAAACATATTCAATTATTACTTTATTAAATTTAAATATATGAACATTCTGCAAAATGATTCAACAGAATACAAGTTGGTCACGCAGAAATTATGACACACAATCAATAGTGTCTTTATTATCCATCTTTCAATCTCAGTTTAAATTTTGATACAATCTAAAACAAACAACGATTTATTCTATTGGTGGTAAATGGGTACTCTTTAAGGAAACCAATGCCATTTTCTTTTACCTCCATGCTCAATAAGGGTCAGTTGGTAAAGTAATGCATTCCTTTAAGAGTAGACAAAGGAAAGATTTTACTCCGCCAGGAGCAAGTTCTTTCCTGTAAGGAAAGACCACTTTTAAAAGATTTTATTGTTCATAGAAACACACGGGAGGTCACAAAAGTCACAAAAATTGTTTTGAGCCGCCATATGACAAAACCAACAAAGTGACATGTGCGCCCAGCGAAGACTCACATCAGCCCGAGCATCCGCCCAGTCTAATTAGAGTCTTCGCAGTGCACTTAAAGAGTAGCTAAGTATGTAAGCTACCTCTATGTCGACAGCAAAGACTGGTCAGACTGGGTTGATGCCCAGGGAGATCTGAGAGTTCGCTTGGGGGGGGGGGGGGGGGGGGTTTAGTCGTGTCGCGGATCATATTTGGAGGTGTATACTTACTCATTCACCTTAATTTTAATTTTTCAAAGCAACTGCTCATGCTACTGTCTTAAAGAAACATACATTCCGAATTCCCATTGACTTACGTGTATTTCCGAATTTTGTGGCTTTAAAATTGAGCTATCGTGATGTAATTTATATGAAAATAAAGCAAAATAAATTCTACATTGAAAAATAATACCATATAATACAAGAATATAGCTGTTTAAAAGTGATCAAAATTTTCGAAATACTTCACTTGCATTGATGAAAAGGCGATGTTGCCAAAATTTAACTGAAAAGTAACACCATTACCCAGCAGGCACATGACGTCAGTATGACGTCATTTTGACGCCATGTGCCTACTGGGTAGTTTTCGAAGGGCTACGTCTTTAATCTCAGCCGAATATTTGTGTAAATAATTCCAGTATTTTCTCTTTCTACCAGTATTTAATTGTTTTAAGTTGCATGAACTGCAGCAGAGCAACTTTCTTGCACACTAGATGGATAGGTGGATGACTTAAGATTTGAAGTCGTTTTTAACAGTATTTCAGTCACGTCAGGAGATGACGGATGGGTGAAAATGCAAGGCTGTGTGCAACCGAAGCCCTTTTACGGTTAGAAAGATTTCCGCCTTCAGCGGGTTTCGAGCCTGAGATAGCTTGATTAGTAGGCCAGCGCTTAGCCTACTGAGTTACGGGACTCTTTTCTTGCACACTGAAAATGCATGAAAGTCAATGGAACTCAGAAAATGATGAAATACTTTTAGCCACTGACTGTAGTTCGCGCCTGGTAAACGAAATATTAAATTCACACCAGAGCCCAGTTGTTCCAAACTAACGAAATGACAAAGTCGTTAGTTGAATTTTCAAATTCATTGTACATAAAAACACTGCCAAGATATTTGACCAAGAAATGTGAACTGCTGTTGCAGGGTGAAAGCTGCTAACATTTTTATTCAGCAAACAACATGACCACACTTGATATTTTATGTGTACAAGAAGACTTAACAAATATGGCGGGTATATTACAATAAAGACTCCGTTAAGAGAACGATGTTTTGAACAACTGGGCCCAGGCAATTTAACAATCAGGCTCCTGCGAATCGTCAAAAATTGCTTTTTCCACTCCTGAATATAAAACTTTTTTGTGCACAATATTTTCTTTAAAGTAGAGAACTGATGGAGTCGTTATAAAACTGCTGAAAGTTTTAAAACCGAAGTTTCGGTTTGGCCAACAGGCACTTGTTTCATAGAAAAAAGCCCATCCCCTATCTCACTATAACAGGCACTTGTAAAAAAGTACATCCCCAATATCACTGTCACAGGCACTTGTTTCATAGAAAAAAGCCTACCTACTATAGTTATATAGGGGCTGGGCTTTTTTTTCTATGAAGCAGTGCCTGTGGTTTTGTCACAAGATCACCTTTCCAAAGTTGATCTGTATTACTGATATGCTTTACGTACGAATGAGTCGAGTTACATTGTTATATTCTGGCGATCCACTTGCAAAAAGCTTGACTTTTCTATTTCATGTGGGAATGCGTTTACCAAGTGTGATAGTAAAAATACTTGTTTCAGTGACTATTTTCATCAGAAGCTGTATTGTGAAGGCAGCTTATGCCTTCTAGCATTTTATATGACGTATAAAGCTTAAACAACAAGATAATATGCAAGATATCATGTTAATAATACTCCCGGAAATAAGCAAATACTTAGATACGATCTGCTTATACAATGCAAGGACTCGTAAGAAAGTAGTAAACCTGTTCCATTTGACAAAGTCTTTCATTATCACCCTCCCATCGGCCTGATATGACTGAAAAGCTGTTAAAAGGACGTAAAATCGCAGGTCATCCATCAATATGAAAGTACGTTCGAATGCATTTTCTCGGTTCCAACTGTAAATAGTGCACCTACACATTTCAAAAATGTGACAAATGCAAACATCACTGTGCTACTTTTTGAAAAGTAAGAAACATGAAGACAATTAAAATCTTAAAATAGTTCCTTCAAGAGCAGAGAATACATTCACAAGAAAGAAGGAACATGGGCCAGACTACGTAGTTTCGCCTAATAAAGCCTCTTCAGTGACCCTGACAATATCTGGTGACGAACCCAGAGAAAAGGCATACTGTAATTTCTTAATCTTAATTGGACAGTCGATTCAAAGACTGAGAAGTATCAAAAAGGGTCCAAATAATATGTAAAACGATGGTTAAGAATATGAGTATAAGCCTATGTTAAATTTCAGATTTCTCAGAATACATCCTCTGATCTCAAAGGACGAAAATAAAATAGAATCTGCACTATGGATGATGTACTGGGAGACGTTTTACGGCCGCTAAACGGCACAACACCAGCTTCAGTGAGGTTAAATTAAAATCTTAAAAGAGTTCCTTAAAGAACAGAGAATACGTTCACAAGAAAGAAAGAACATGGGCCAGACTACGTAGTTTCGGCTAATAAAGCTAAGTATAAAAATTAATCAAAATCAATGAAATAAAATCAAATCGTAATCAGTGTCTAATTTCGTCAATTTTTCTCTTATACTGTAAAAGTAGTGCAAATTAGCCATTATCCAAAGTTAAACCATTGAAAAAACATCATCTATTTTTGGTAGTATGTATTCGGTGTAGACTCGTTAATTTTCATTTATTCCATTACGTAGTATTATCGACTTACTACTCGTTACAATTAGGTGTCTTAAAACAGTTTAATTTTTAATCAGTTGTTGTGAAACAAAGAAACCCTGTCTCAACGTTTGCTAATGAGTGTTTGATTATAATATATAACAAAATACGAAAAAATATAACAAAGGAACAGTGACATATGACACTTGAAGGACTTCTATGGTTAAGGCGTGAATTTTCCCCACGATAAAAAAGTTATACGGATCACTGACTTCTGAATTGCATTTTTGACAAAGACATGTAACTTGCATGACAAATGAATTTTCAACTGTTTGTGTCTATGTAAAGTACGTTAAATATACGTTGACGTTGACGTCATTGTTGAGCTAAATTGTAAATTATCCTCAAACTGATCGTTGAAATAATGAATTATTGTATACATTTCACCCTTTTTTTGACTTACATTACTTACATAACAGACAACACTGGATAGTTCTGACTATATTTATGTGACCTTGACCTCATTTCAAGGTCATGGTACACAATATAATCCTTGAATATCACAGTGCTACTGTTGACCATTCTTCTTCTTTTGCTTGTTGAGTATCGTTCCCCCCCCCCCCCCCCCCGTGACCCAGCTTCACACTCATATATATTGCGTACTTTGATCACATAAGTCCGCTGCATGAAGGAAATGCTGGGTCACGGGGGGGAAAGTACTTGTACCTTAATTATAGTGAAGCGTTCTATTTTGGCCGTTTTGACCGGAAGTGTAACTATGGTTTTGCGTGTTTAAATGCCAGTCAGGCGTAACAAGAAGAAATTCATTGCTTTGTATTGTAATATGCGTGTATTTAGCATGCATTTATGACAAAAATGTATGGAATGAATGACTGGTTTCAATACTATTATTACCTCAAAAGATGAGGTATGCGAAAACCTTGAATTTAGGGTAGGTAGGGTCAGAATGGATTATCTCCCCGTGTCTTTGGGTCTGAATCACAAATGGTCTGATTTCATACGGTTTACATATTTGTGGAAGCTCTGCTAAGAAAAATTTGCACACTTTATACTTTTGAAAATTCGGACTTGTCGCACCGGTCTAATGGGGAAAATCCTCGCCTTAATCATAGAAGTCCTTTGTAATATCAAAATGCATATATAAGGAGTTCCTTCGTTAACATTCCACAAACATCATTTGAGTTTTATGTTTCTTATAAAAAAAGCGACTGTCGGCTTTACGACTGTTGCAAAACTTGTTTAGTTTAAGCGAGGGTATATATCAAAACTGCTTTTTAAAATACCATGCCTGTAAAAGGGTATAAATGAAACTCAAAATAATAATAATTGTACGTATGAATATGTTCTGTATTAGATGTTATTAGAGTTATCGGTGCTACCCATTCGCCTGTAATGTTTGGCAATACCATATAGTCAAACTAGTCAGTTGGTTTCGAAGGTGGAACACTTCCTACATGATCACGACTTTAACAGCCATGTCTCTGTTTTGTTGCATCGAACATGATGATCAGTGGTCAAATGATACCAGAAAAGCTCGTGAGATCTACTGAATCCAGCGACTGTATACCATACAACCTCATGGCATCAACAAGGATAGCTATGACGGAAAAAATGGTTGTGTCAGTGCATGCGAGCGAATAACCTGTCTCCGTCTAGTCCCTGAAAAGTTGGTAGGAAGCAGCGCGGATAACTGTCTACATTCGGGTGGTCTAACGTAATATGCCGCAAAGATGTACTTGTAGGTGCGGTATGTGGTTAATTTTTATTTAGTCTGCCTGTCTATCCTGTTTCATCTTTCAGTCCCCTCTCTCTCTGAAACGGTCAGAAATAGGCTGAAACAATTTCTCATAGGACCTTGTAACTCCAGTATCCCTCCAGGGGATAGTTAACTGGTGTCCTTCCGTTATTGACTATAGACAGACATGTGCCAACTCCGCTTGCAGTAGGTGCGGGACGTTTCTTTTTGCCTTTTTTTAAACGTAGATCCTTGTCCCACCGATAAGGTAGTCCAAGGCCTGCTCAGCTTGCAGCAGAAGCGGGCTTCTTTTTTTATCCCATACAAGTTTACCATTCATGTACCCTCCAGATAAGGACGAAAGTGCCGTTCCTGGATACCGTCGAGACCAATACAACCAACAACCCACCAAACTCTACGTTCATTGTAATGTTTTTCGCGGTCTCTAGAGCTGCAACACAACGAGACCTGACTCTTGTTCATTTATGTGTATTGTAGTGTTGTAGTTATTTGTAGCGTTGTGTTTATTTGTGTATTCACAAGAAAATTGCGTGACATTTAGGCGAGGAGTTTTTAGCCAGTTTAGTTTTATAATTTGACTTACATAGTCACCAGTAAGGGGATTGTTGTTCAGTTTTATTTTTAGAATCATCTTTCTGTTCAGAATTCTTTACCAAAATGTAAATAGTTTTGATTAGTGCTTCTTTTTTCGTCGTCCTATGATGAAGCCAAAAGGCGAAAGCGCTTAGGCAGCAATTTGAAAAATTATGCACTGTATGCACTGGAACACGATCTATAGTCCAGGACGGTAGTCGCTACCGCTGTCAATGGCAACTTTTACAGCTTACCGGGCGTGATATAAATCTTGACCTGTAAAGATATTATTTCATTACTATTATAATTTGGTACGTGTACGTTAAAGGAGAATGTTCAGTCAATGCAAAAAGGTGTAAAACCCACTTAGAGACTTAGCATTTTCTTGCATTCATTCGACGACCGCGATTGCTTACCTTTACTATATCAGCCAAGTCTTTCAACATGTTAAATTCTAGCTTCGTAAAACATGTCATATCGTTGTCTCGTTGTTGTCCGAAAACACCACTAGCCCGTTTGCCGCTTCCCCAGTTGGTTGAGAAACTTATTTGGGACGATGTTCCAGTGCATGTTATTGTAATGACTAGCAAAATGAGGAGGATTTTTGTTGATACCATTCTGACCTGAAAACAGAAATATGAAACACTAAGATTTTCGTTATACTGTAAATCTCCTATATTTGGCAGTTGCAGAATTTTTGGCGATATTGGCGGTTAAGGTAAAAGGCGCTAAAATCTAAGTCCACCAATATTTGATTTTCAATACATTTATGAATACACAGCATAACAAAGGCTTATGTAACAAGAGCTGTCGCCTGACAGCATAGCTCGCCTGAATTGGTGCTTGCTCATCACACAGCCGCTATGGTGGTGTGGACTGCTATGCATAACACTTCATGCAAGCATGTCCATAATGAAAACACATTTATAAACAAAAGCTATCTCAGAAATAAGTCTTAAAATAAAATTAAAATAAAAAAAAAAAATGAAATGAAATTTCAAAGTCCATGAGCTTGAGGTAAAAAAACTGACGGGTGGGGGAGGGGGGGGGGGGGCTAGGATGTATCAAAACCCTGAACCATTATCTAACATCAGTCCAAGTATTAGTATCAACTGAGTCCATCATCATGGCACTGTGAAATTATGTCTTCATAAATATAAAACTTTAACCAAAATCTTTCAGACAAAATTCTAAGTCGATGACCTTGACTTCAAGGTCATCCAGTGGGGTAAGTATAAGGTGTTTTGTAAAAACTCAAAAAAGAGTCTAACATCAGTTAAAGTATAAACTAAATCTCTGCAAAGCATTATGAATCAGTTTGCAATTACAAAACTTTAAAAAAGACAAAAATTTCCTAAGTCCCTGACCTTGACTCAAGATCACTGAGCGGGGTTGGGGGAGTACTCTGTACATCTAACTACAGTGCAAATATAAAAAGAATTCATCTATGGGTTCAGGAGATATGTGTCTTTAAAAAACTTTAACCAAAACATCCAATCAATAAAAAGACAATATTCTAAGTCCATGCCCTTGACATCAAGGTCACAGAGGGGGGTGGGGGTAGTTCCTTTGAAAACTTTAGACCAATATCTAACTTTAGTGTAAGTATCAAAGGAATCCATCTATGGGTTAAGGAGATATTGGGCTTTATAAAACTTTAACCAAAACATCCAGTCCAAAAAACTACAAATTTTCTAAGTCCATGACCTTGACATCAAGGTCACGGAGTGGGGTGGGGGTGGTACCCTGTAAAACCTTAGACCAATATCTAACTACAGTGCAAGTATCAAAAGAATCCATCCATGGGTTAAGGAGATATAGGTCTTTAAAAAACTTTAACCAAAACATCCAATCCGAACGCCGACGCGGACGCGGACGCGGACGCTGACGCCGACGCCGTGGTGACAACAATAGCTCTTCCTGAACTTTCGTTCAGGCGAGCTAAAAAGCAGTATATCAAGTGGCATATATGCCACTTGTGTATATTTTTCATTATTAACTCCTTTGAGTTTGATATACTTTTTTTCAAGAGAAATCGCAGCAGTTTTGTTTGCATAAGAGAATTCTTTTTCCAAAGCATCAATGATGTCACCGTGACAGGCATTAAGTTTCCCCTGGTAATCCCGTTTTAAAGGTTGTAGTTAGAAATCATATCAGGACAATACGGAAGCTGGGCAACAGGCTGCCTCGTCAGTCATGCAGCGCAGCCGTACCCTCCAATGACGTATGGTTAGGTGCATAGTCTTTGTTTGACAACACGCTCTCGTGATTTATTCTCTCAGCTATCCCAGAAGGCTGGGAATGTTTTGTCCAGTATTTTCTGCCTCTCT
Organism: Ctena decussata; assembly: GCA_963989385.1. Taxonomy (NCBI): domain Eukaryota; kingdom Metazoa; phylum Mollusca; class Bivalvia; order Lucinida; family Lucinidae; genus Ctena; species Ctena decussata. The sequence continues at coordinate 19,594,902 of OZ022498.1, forward strand.
AGAAGGTAGTCAGCAAGGAAACATCTTTTGAATATAAACGGACTGAAGCCATCACATTGCAAGGTGATGACGCAACCTTTGCCTTCTTTGAAGAGCCGGAGATGTGGGATGATTCCATACTTCGGCATCTATTTTGTTTCTGACAGAAGGTAACGGACCCATGTCTCACCCATTGTCACATATCGATCAATAAATTACTCAGCCTCAGTTTCACAACTTTAGCCATTACATGACAGCATGCTTTTTATCTTACGTCATATGGTTTGGCATCCGTCACTACGAAACTTCCTTCATGCCCAGCTTATTTGTCATAACGATGCCAACCCATTCCTGTGAAATAGCAACTACATTATCTATGCACCGAATAGTCAACCGTCGTTCATCCATGATCAGTGCAAGAACAAGGTCAATATTCTATTTGGTGGTGTCAGCTGACGGTCTCCCAGGGGCGTGATTATATATTCAAGACTCTCATATTTAAATTCTAATGCCCAACTTTTAACATTGCACATCCACTCGGTCCCAAATGTTGACACCCTCATGAATGCATGTTAGCACGAGGTCTTTAACATGAGACGTTAAATGACGGCATATTAGCCAGTTCTGTCCATTTTCTCAAAAACATGTACATGTAGCCTTGCTTGAAAAAAGAAGGAAGGGTTAAATTTACTTTGTTCAAATGCAACATATGACTACCAAATACGTCCAGATATATAAGCGCAGCTTTAATAAAGATGCAAGGTCCCTTTATAGTTAAGTTCAAAGTTTTTTAGTTCATTCCCGTATGTGGCATCATTTGTTGTTCAGAAAACCCTTATGTACTTTTGTATAATCTCTAGTCTCTTTACCACTGTCTCAATGGAAGAACATAACTAAATTAACTTGCTAGAGTTAATAAACCACAAACTGAACTTTACACTTCTCGGCTGTCTGTGCTGAGAATTATTAAAGAACCGCGTCATACGTTTCTGCGAACGGCGAAGCTACAAACCAGTCTGTGAATCAACGAAGTCTACTACAGCATTGCTCAGTCTATTCATGGTCTCTATGGACAACAAAGGCGCTGATCAGACTGCACGGGTGTGTGGACTGATCTAAGTTTTTGCTGTTCACATCTGTTATATTCATAGCTCAGTTTTGCATGTCGATGTATTTAAAGAAGGTCACAGACAAATTCATGAAGCCGTCAGCCGCAATAAAATCTTCTGCTAATGAAAAATACCAGCAATACAGGAGTTTGAGCATAATAACAGTGCAGTTGTTGCAGGTAATAAGCGACGGCAAAATTTGGCTGGCTGTGCATCGGGGAATAACCACAAGTTTTGCTAAGAGCTGCAACAGAACAAAGCAACTAAAAGGCATGTGCGCTCAGTAAAGACTTAGATCAGCAGAGTCTTTGCTGTCGGCATGGAGGTAACTCAAACCCTTAGCTACCCTTTAAGCGGAAAGCGAAGCCCAGGTTTATCTGAGTCTTCTCTGAGCGCACATGCCACTTTGTTGGTTTGTCGTGGCGCTGCTCATATCTTATTATCACTTCAAGCATATCAAGGTGTCAAATGTGTTAGGCTGAGTCATGACAAGGCAACCAAATTAAAGACAAACAGTCATTTAAGGTTACGTATTTCGATTTAAAGGTAAAAAGGTGGGTAAAGGTATCACGTAGCCTTGTGGCCATAGGAACAGTGAGTAATAAAGGCCCTTCATATATTGGGCACAGTATATCAAAACACGTGGACCAGCCATCTCTTTTTGTGCCTTTGACCTACTCTGATTTGATAAAGTATATATTTACTGCTGGGTTGACGGAGAGAGTTTTTTGTCGCTGGCTGATCCATTGGAGACTCGAACTCGATACCCTTTGCACCATAGTCTAGCGCCCAATCGACCACGCCGCCTGTCTTGTTGGTTAAGTAGCTATTAAATCGAGGGGCCTAAACTTGGAGCTCTACATGGCTGATATGACTCTAGCTTCCCAGTCAACGTGTCTTACTTTGCCAGATTTGAACACTTCTGCCATTCAGTACTTTCATTACTTTTATTACTTATACCCCCATTCCACTGGATGACGCTTTGACTGCGCTCTTGGCGATCATGGCGCTTCTCCAAAATTTTCTAAATCGCAGCAGAAGCGTAGGCATTTGCCGAAACTTGGAACTTGTGCGCTCCCACTACGCTGCCAGTACGCTTCTAATACGATCTCGCCACGCTAGTCACGATGCTGCCGCGACTTAGCTGCGCTTCTGCCACGCTCAACGGACTTCGAGGGCGCTTCTAATACGCTGCTACTACGGCAAAGGATTTCAAGCTACGCTTGAGCTACGCTTATTACGATGCATTTGCGATAGTGCTACGACCTAAGCGCCGGAGCTGCGCTCATGCTGCGCTTGTGTTGCACTTTGTAACCGCTTCTATGTAAATCGGCGGAGAATCGGGTTCAGCAGAAGTTAGCCACCAGCCTTCAAACAATATTGATAATATAAAAATTCCAGTGGCTATGGCCCAGCTGGCAATCATGAACTAGTGACTTCGAACAACTCGTCTTGTTCTTCTTGCTGTTCAGGCTCAACTGGGGCCTCTGCTCGGCGTTCTAAAGGGCGCCTATCTGACTCAGTTTAGAGAGCAAGAGCCTGGCCCCCTGTCAAAAGCAGAAGGCGAAATCCACACCCAGTCCTGGTCAGGAGACTATTTTCACGCAGCCTTTACCGCAGGAGAGGGTATTCCAACTCCTGCTCCGGGCAGCCTGCATCTTGAATGAAACGTGAGAATCGAGTTATTAAACGTCGTGGAAATGCGGCGTTTTCATGCCGAGATCGCCATAAGAGCTGAGGAAACGCAGATAAAGCGCCAAGAGCGCAGCGGAAGCGTCGTGGTTGCGCTATTCATAAATAATAGAGTCGCAGCGGAAGCGGCAAGAGCGTAGCTGGGTCGCAGACGAATCTCACGGCGCTGTCGGCACGATCCCGCTGCGCTGGTGCTGCGTTGCTCCCGCTGCTGCTGCGCTCATGAATTTCGAGCTACGTTCTTACTACGCTTTCGTTGCGCTTTGAGTCCACGGCGCTTCCGCTACGTAAATTTTGAGCAGAGTCAAAACAAGCGCCGTGACTTGGCGATCATGTCGCTTCTGATACACTTTCTTTGCGACCTAGAAGCTTCTCCTGCGCTGCTACGATTCATGGCGCTTTGTCCAAAATTTCGGAGCGCAGTGGAAGCGCCGTCCAGTGGAATTGGGGTATTATATTTTATTGTCTTACGTAAACTTAATGTGAAAATTTATGTTAAGTAAATATACTCGAAAAAATATCAAAGGGTCAAACTTTTTCCCTACGATTTCAGGAACATAGGTAATTTGCCTCCATGGCTTTGAAAATCAAGTATATAATAATGCCGAAACTGCGCTTTTTTCACATATTTAGTATTCATTTCACGTTTCTTTCTTCTGCAGTCTTTTTATAAACTGTTTTCTAGTCCTATGTGGAATTTACTTCAATCTGATAAGAAAAAGGTAAAGAGTGGCCGTAGGGGCAGGCAGAACAGGTGTGAGAGGCCCGTCGTATCTTGGGCATGGCATATGAAAGGCAGAGCCCATACCTATCTTTTTGCTGCCTTTATCCTTCCCAGGTTTGAAAAGGTAACCAGGTTGATATAGTTCAAATGAAACTCCGTGGTTCCAAATTAAATCAAAATAGAGGATTTTTCATCCTTTTCTGTTTTATCAGCAATCCAAAGTGGACATTTGGGCACGACAAACTTTCCCAGCCTGTTGTTTTTTTTTGTTTGTATTTTTTTGCCAGTTGGGCTCTCAACTGGACCACGGGTAGCTACAGAGAGGTCCAGTGGCGCCTAGTCAAGTAAAATTTGTAACGGTGTATATTCCAACATGGTGCTCTCTGATGTGTAGGAGTCCCGATAGCTCAGTGGGTTACGCGCAGGCCTGCTAAGCTATCGGTCCGGTTCGAATCTCGCTTGAAATGAAAACATTCCCTTTGATTCCAAAGAACATAAAGTCCACGATCAAACAAAACTGACCAATACATGTATGAATTAACGTAGACAGCTTGGCCTTTGCAAAACTGGAAAATAAACTAATGATCGTAAATATGACCGACATCAATCAATTGAAGGGACTTTTGGGACCTACAGCATTTACCGTCAATATCGGAACAGATGTGGTCGAACCATGAGGACTCAAACTAGGCTGCCTACGCTTGCACATTTTGGCATTCCGCGATACGGTTTTAATAACCTCTATTTTAATAGCCTTTATTGAGTAAAACCAACTTGTTCAGTTTTTAGGATAACTGACTCATAATTTACTCATAATTTACTCATAATGCCTAGTGTCGCATACAAACTGTACAGACCCAGATCAGGCGCCACAGAGTACGGCGTCTGATCTGAGTCTTCTCTGTTTGTATAAAATCTACCAGATTTTAAAAAAAAAATGATTTAAATATAGAACAACAAATAAATTAACCAGACACCCCTTAAACAATGAATGGACTCAGTCAATTTATAAGGATAGAAGACTCCACTAGGCATTAATGGGTAAAAGCTATATGTAACTGTGTCCCAATAGCTACGGTTATAATTCAATAATAAAAGAAATATGAAGAAAATGAAAAGAAGCAAAATGCTAAGATGATGGATTCTCAGATGATTTCAAATAGCGTTACAGATGTCTGCTTTACCAAACTAAGTTTCCGCCAGTCGACTCGTATTCACGAACAGAAAGTATTTATATGGCATTGTTACTTGGTAGTTAATGTGGAAGAGCATATCATATGACACAAGAACTGTTCTGTACCCAGATGGGCAACAGAGGGTTTCACGGAACACTTACATTCTGTAGACCGGGTTCATTGCAATGAAGTTTGAAGTAGGAGTGTAGGTGCTGGGTCGGTTGGGTAATAAAAGTTAAGTAATCAGAAATATCATCAATCTGATGCCCTTTGGTACGACAATAGTTGGAGGCTGGCCCAGTCTGAGCCATTTAGGAATGGTGTCATTACTAATGGCGTCCCATTTAAGAGGCCCTTCCAGGGGGTTGGGGAGCTGGGGAGAATGGCCATTTATTTTCATGCAGCTGGGCAGCACTAGCAATTATTTTCAGGGAGCTAGGGAGCTAGCTTTTAATTTTGGGGAGCTGGGGAGCACTGTCAGAATGTGATTTTCTAAATTGTTTTTGGCTTCTGGGGGCTGCGCCCAGACCCCCCCCCCCCCCTTTATACATATCAATAATACCATTTTAGCCATTTTTAAGCTAAAAATAACTCCTGACACGCATTCAGGCAGGCCGCTGCTAACATTTCGGGTTAAATTCCGCCTAAATACAGATGTGACTTCCAAACAATTTTAGGGAGCAGGCTTGAATACTTTTAGGGAGCTGGGGAGCAGCTGAATTACTTTTAGGGATTTGGTGAGCAGTAGCAAAATAATTTTGGGAGCATGAGAAAATATTTTAAGGGAGCTAGGGAGATTTAGGCATTATTTTGCCAAAGCAAGGGAACACTGACCCCCCTCCCCCTCCCCCCCCCCCCCCCCCCACCTTTTCAAAACATTGCTAAATTTTATTCAAAACATAGCTTAATTTAGAGGCTGAAGACGACTCTTATAGGGTGTGGGGGCATAGCTTAATTTAGAGGCTGAAGACGACTCTTATAGGGTGTGGGGGCATAGCTTAATTTAGAGGCTGAAGACGACTCTTATAGGGTGTGGGGGCGTGGTTCTGGCGGCGTTGGTTGATCAGTTCTTAAAGAAATCTTCTATTTCAAGAAGGCTAAAATTACAAGGAGATCCCTAATTATGACCCATTGTGTGTGTGTGTGTGTGTGTGTGTGTGTGTGTGTGTGTGTGTGTGTGTGTTGGGGGCGGGGGCGGACTCATTGGTTTCTAAAGTTTATAAGAAACCTTCTATTTGATACGAAACATACCTACACTCAAAAGAAATAGAACCGCTATACTTTTTCAATGGAAAATACATGGGATAGTGTTTGAAGTATTTGATAGAGATAATGGGATTTCTAATTTACAAGAAAAGCTAATATATCCAACAGAACAGTCTTTGAAATGATACCTAATTAAAACTAAAAACGTGCCTGCAAGGATAACGTCAGTATCAGGGTACGTTAACGTCAGTTAATTTTACGTTTACGTTATAAACATGGCAGTGTATTCTAGTTTTCGTTTACTGGCAAAACGAATATCTGCAAAATGACTGATATCATCCCACTGGGGAAGATTAAACCCATCAAAAGTAGGAGAACTGCAGCAGAATTCAGCATGCATATAAAACATAAACTCAAAAACCTTAAAATTAAGATTTTGAAAAGTTTATGCAAAAACTGTAGTGGTAACTGAATCATGCTTTTCCTGAAACGTTGGAAGTACATTATTTGAAAAACAAGTTCTTTGTTTCCATTTTTCACCAAAACTGCCTTTTTCTTATCAAACTCATTATTTCTGTCAAAAACTATATGTGTCCTAGAGCAGAATGCATAGCGCAACATGACACACACTTTAACCTTCTGTAGACAGGATACACATATACCCGTTTTGGGGACATACAGTATACGCAAACGGTGCAAGCCCAGTTCAGACGCCGGAAATCGTTTACCCTATACGGGCGTAGCAGCCATATTGGTCATTTGACCAAGACCTTTTTAACAGTTTTTCGTTCCTTTGACCCCTGGAGGCTACAAATGAAATTTGATTAAAATCGGCCCAGTAGTTTCAGAGGAGAAGTTGTTTGAAAGTGTCGACGGACGACGGAGCCTTCGGCTCAGGGGCCGTATTCATAAAGCCACTTAAGCCGTTGCTATGCGGTTGCTAAGGCTAAATATCTATAAAGGAGATTCCCTACCACTATGAAATTTGGTCTGGAGGAACAGTCTTAGTAAGACTGTTCCTCCAGAGCAAATTTCATAGTTGTAGGGAATCTCCTTCAAAGAAATTTAGCCTTAGCAACAGCATAGCAACCACTTAAGTCGTTTTATGAATACGGCCCCAGGTGAGCTAAACATGAAACAGGCAGATGTGCTTCCCCTGAAAATTTAGCCATTCATTTGTACACTCGATGCTTCTCACACAGTGCGACATTGCAGTATTTACTGGTTTCTAATGGAATCAGTGACAGTGTATTTGTATGTTCGATATGGGTGCAGCAGTCAGCCAAAAAAGGATTACCCCAACACAGCATGGCCTGCGAAACTTGAGCTATAACCACTGGGTGCGGTCTGGTCCCGGTTAACTTTGAAAAGTTTCTATCCTACAATGAGTGCCAAATTGTTTTTTTTTTATGTTTTTTTTACAATTTTCATTCAGCAGCACTAATCATTGAATCTTTATTTTCTGTCGAATAATAACAACTAACATCAGCCCATATAGCCCCATGCACAATAATACTGAAAGATACTTATTTAGCACATTATATATAAATATAAGCAAATACATTTATCCCATAATTTTCTTATACATGCACTGAATTATCTGATGATGCCATTATAGAAAAAAACGTCCAAATTCTAGAAATAATTATAGAAAAAAAATCCGGTTCCACTGCAGAAAAAAATGCCTCCGCCTACCGGGAGCCACAGTGCATTGTTGAAAAACTTTCTACCCGAACAAAGTAAACTTTAAATCGTTCCGGCAGCCATGTTCCTTTTTTGTCAGAAAAATGCGATTATTTTAGATTCATGTGTGGTATTTGTATGCAAAAATATACAAAGTAAAAGAAAGAAAAATAATTGAATAATTAAGTACGTTTATAAAACATTCAAACGACAAAAGAAAGCGTTATATCATTAAAATTATTTCAATTTTAATTCTGGGAAAACTGTGCGGGTGTTTCTCTCAATAGAAAAAAGTAGTATACTGTTGTCTCAGCTGAACCGCCGCGGTGAGGCGGTTCAACTGACGAACACACCATACGTCTTATGGAGAATTACAAAAAAAAAAAAAAAAAAAAAAAAAAAAAAAAAAATCCGCGAACTATGGTCAATACCTTATAGTATGTAGCGATTTGATCACATACATTGGCAAAAAAAAAAATAATAATAAACAAAGACAATATCAAACTTACCTTAATTCCTCGCTGAACTTAAATGTTCTACGCAAACTGTAACACTGTAGGCAAGAATACAGTTGTTAATCATTTAAATAATCTTGATAGAAACCTGGTGAATAAATAATGACATTATTAGGAATGGTCGACAGACAATTAGATTTCGCGTGCCCGCTTCTTATATTCCCAGCTATTTCGGAACAATTTACTTCATCAGCATACGACATTAGTTTATTAATGCTTGTATTTACAGAAGTTGTGATAAACCAGAGGCTCTTATAAAAGAAAATACATATTCATTATGTTTCCCTTAATGTGCCTGGCTACTCTTTCAAGTGTAGGAGCACTGTCATTTTCATTTGTTTGATTCCCCTCTCAAATGGGGAAAACTTTCAAACCTTTAAGAACAATTTTTTTTCTATAGATTTATTTTGAAAGGGTTTCGTAGAAACAGGAGTTGTTGTCCATTTAAAAAATGGCGCAAAATATTACGGTGTGTGTCCAGCGCAGACTCAAATCAGCCGGGTGCTCAGTCTGACCTGAGTCTGCACTGGGGGGCACATGCCACTTTGTTTACTTTCTTGTGTCGTGGCTCATTTAGTGGAATGTAGCAGTTCCGATGAGAGTCTACGATATATGTTTTTAAAGCAATTAGAACAAATCTCGTGTTCTAATGTTTTTGTTTTATTTGTTTTTGTAGGCCTTTGGCCTACTATTATCCAAATTAGTACGACGCCCTAGCACTGAAAGTTACAGACCACAATCGCCTCGTGCTCTACGAAAGTTTACCGCAAAAGTCTAGTTGTAGCTAAACCGCAGCATATACAGCCCTTTTCTAAAATACCTGAAATCTGTGCGTCTGCAACGTTTACTTTCTCTAGACGATTTAACGGGTCAGTGACAGACATAACTGTAACATCTCAAAGACCTGTGACTCTTGTATTGAGTACACATGACAATATAACGGTAGAGAGATGTAATCAGTAGCCGGAAGTGTCAATCAATTTCTGCGTTTGAAAAGATGTTTAACTGCTTTGACTAGCTAACAAATTCGGATCTGCTACCTTTATTAGATTAATTTGTTGAAAAGCAAACCTATAAATTTTTGTCGATGGTGGATGAATAAAGATATTACGCCCTTTTTAACATAATTTCAGCTATATCAGGACGATGGGTTGGTGATAATGAAGGGCTGTTTATGACTGAAAAGATACTGAAAAGATACTGAAAAGATACCCGCTTCCAACGCGTCTCGAGCCCGGGATTTATGTACGAATGCAGAGTCTAATCCCAGACTTGGCAGCTCGCTAATTTCCCATCGCCCCTTTTACCGACGCGTAAAAGGGCGTTAGGGCATATGTGGGCATTGGTGACTCAGACCAACCTGTGTTTTGTGCACAACAGCTAAAGCGTTACTGTTAGCCTGACGACTCTCAAGTGTGTTACCGGTGTGGTTGGGTGGTGCGATGCTGCTGGGTATAACTTCCAATTCCGTGGCGTCCTACTGATTTGGATAATGGTGGGGCAAGGGCCTAGTGTGCTTGCAGTAGGTGCGGGTGGGGCTGTTTGGACATTTTTCTCTCGCTATCACATCTCTCTTCTTTCTTCCTCTCTTTGGGAGACGGCCCGATATAGACTGAAATACTGTCTCAAAGGGCCGTGAAACTCAAAACAAACAACCAACGTGTGTTACTAGAGTTACAGACTTTTGGACTGCACAGTTTTCTAGTGATTTGTGTGTCACGCCGTAGTCCCTTTGTTAGAGCGCATAGCTATAGCACAGAAAGTCGCGGCCCGGCCAACGATTGAAAAATTTTGTCAACCAAGAGTAAAATATTAACCTCTTGATGCATGACTGCATGCAGCTGAGCTGATGACTTCGACTATGGACAACACACTCGCGATATGATAGGCCTCGCCTGAAAATGCAAGCTATGCCATCACGGTATGCAGCCCGGCATTCAAATCTGTGTAAAGTGATCAAACTGAATCCTCCGGTCTAGTTTGTTTCCCGATTTGGAAGTATTTCACCATTGGGCACCTCTTTTCCGCACGGTTTGTGCATCTCAGTTTATATCTCTAAAAACTACGTTAATTTTCCTACAATTTGTCCGAGTCGGACCTTTTATCGCTGAAATTATTCTGAGATTAATTTGATATCACCTGTACCCATCAGAAATATTTCACTTTTGTTCCGGCTCACTTATCTTGCTCGTCGCTGTTACGTAAGTTCGAATTTGTTCATAAGTGATGTCACGAGAAAGACGATTGTGCGACATCAACGAACAACAGGGACTCAGCTAAGCCTGTACCTGCCCAAAGCTGATTTTTAGGCTGTTCATTCAAACAAAAAAAATGTTTGATCTGGTACATGTCATACGATTTCTTTTCACTCAGTTTGCATCATATCATGTATCGTATTACGAAACATCTGGGGTAATAAATAACTAACTAAATACACAAAAAGTAAGCTAATCGGTAAATAAATTCCTGATAAAAGTCCAGTCAGCTTCTTACGGTTGAACACATTAATTAACATTGACAGGTCAATTATGCAAAATGACCTTCTGATACTTAAGAGGGATTTTTCGGCGACGTCACAAAAAAACTGCAGACAACCAAGCTATGATTAATGGATAATCAATTCTAAACATGAAAAGTGATCATGCAGCCAGAACAAAATTACTAATTGGGATTATACGTTACAAGACAGAAATAACACTTTGTTCAGAATGGATGAAGCTAATAAATTTCATTATTCAAGCCAAATATTCTGCTAATTTTCACTCCATGAACTGAATTAAGTTGGTTTTAAACTCATACAACTCGCAAACTATTTCGGATTACAAAGAATGTAAGTATAATCAAGGGAGTGCATTAGGACATGTGCGAACAGCGAAGACTCAGATAATCCTGTCTTGTCAGCGTTACTCATGTCCTCATTTGAGAGTCAAGGAAAATGTAGAGCAAATTTGAGTCGGCTATGTCAGTCTCAGCTTTATATTTTTCGTCGCGCTGCTCAGATACTGATACATTTGAGCCGCGACACGAGAAAACCAACAATGTGGTTGTGCGCCCAGCGCAGACTCCGATCAGCCTGGGTATCCCCCCAGTCCAATCAGACTCTTCGTTTAGGGCTTGAAGGATAGGCAAGGGTCTAAGCTACCGCCATGCGGACAGCGAAGACTCTGACCAGACTGGGCGGATGCCCAGGCTGATCTGAGTCTGCGCTGGCCGCACAACCACATTGTTGGTTTTCTCTTGTCGCGGCTCATTTGTACTTCGACACATTTTTTTTTCGTTTGGCAAGATTAACAACCCCTTAATATTTTGTCCCGGTTCACGCTTGAGCTTGGGGCTCCCATTATCATGAAATACGAGCATTTTTCACCACCATTTGAAATTAGTTATAGCTACAAGAAAAGAGGAAAATTCGAACCAACTTTACATAGTTATGCCGTAGATATATTTTCATTCGCAGTATTGTGATCCTTACTACATGCAGAGATATGCACACTGTCAAGTTCCCAGCAGACACATAACGTTGAAACACAGTTGTATTGATATCAATGTAACTTTTCATGGCCCCGAGGTTATAAAACTTGAGTATATTCTCAAACTCAAAATAAAGCACACTGACTGGCTGCTTCCGAGCATGTAATAATGCACACTGATTGACTGCTTCCGAGCACATGCTCGGAAGCAGCCAGTCAGTGTGCTTTATTTTGAGTTTGAGATTATTCTCAAGATTTATAACCTCGAACCCTGACGTTGTAGTGACGTTGATATGACGCTGTTTCGATATTTCTTGCCTGCTGGGTTACGTCCTGGGCCAGGTGGTTCAAAGCGTCCCGGTAACATCAAGAGTGTTGCTCCAAAAAGAAAAAAATGTGAATAACTTTTGAAAAGCTTGTCAGATTTTTTTTCATCAAGAGCAGCAACGTTTTTTCGAAGGCCTATCATATATTTGCAAATCTTACGCCTCGTTCACCAACGCCATCGTTGGTTTTCAACAATCGGACCCTGGAGAAATGATGCCACCAGCCTACTATAGACGACAGTCATAGCCAACCCATTATTTAATGATATGTTCTGTACTTCGAAACAATATATGAATACTGAGTACACAGCTGGGTGGCATTTTTGGCCCTTCTGCACAGTTATTAAGTAGTTTTGGTAAAACAACAACAACAAAAAAAAAACCAGCAACAATAACAATACCATCATCCCTGCCTATTGCGACCTTGACTTTGTTAGTGTCTCAGCAGAAGATGCACAGAAAACAAAGGTCGCAGAAAGACTTCCATCAAACAAACAAATGAATTTTTAAACTATGGATCAATGCTCCAGATAAGAAGAGGTAATAGGGATAATCGAGGGATAATTATCCTCCGTTCTCCGCAAAAGCATGTGTTGTGACCTCTCAGTAGAACCGTCTCTGCGAGACGATTCTAACGAGGGGTCAAAATGACTCGGCGAGGGGTCACAACGTATTTTTATTGATAAATACGAAAAAAAATCTCAGAATTATCGAATTATTTTAAAATGTTGTCTGACTCAAAGTACATTGTTTGACTCAGCGTACATTTTCCTGCCAAAAGTTCCGACGGTCATGTCTCTTACGAGACAGCAGATTGACGGTTTGTGTGGTTTACAGGTCAAGTTCTGCCGCTATGATAAGATCATATTCACTCATGATCGGTTTCCACAGCTTTTTATCCACGAGTTGGTTTTCAACACCCAAATGTGGGCATACAAGTTAAACAATGCCAGGACGAAAATGGAGACTACACTAAAAGGCAAGAATTCGCAATGAAAGCAACTTCTATTCTTCAAAAAGATGATCCTTTTGAGAAGAATACCGAAACGAAACTACGTCAATGGCGTACTCCTGCACTGTCTGAGGTTGAACAGAGCCTTCGTTGTTCGCATTTTTGCCAACAGCAAAACTTCATATCAGACTTGAGTGAATGCTCAGGCTGAGTTCATTCTTCGCAGTTTGCACACTTATCCCAAATAGCTGTTTTCGGCGAAGTTAAGCCCCAGTGATGTATGCAAAACGGTGCTCATGTCATACACAACAAAAACAGACTCAGTTATATAAGCCTGCGCAGCGGCACAGTCTGATTAGAACTCTGTCGTCCATACACACCATGTATGGTTTTTGATGAAACTGAAGGCTATATGCAAAGCTATGGTCAGACAGCACTGATCCAGACTGGTTTGAGTCTTGTGTGTTAGCAGATACGTTAAGCACCCATTTTGCTTGTTGCAGCTCAGTTTATATCGGACGGTAACAGGACAATGCACAAGACGTGCTTTGGTATGGATTTAACTGCTCTTGCAAGAGTATTTCTCATACATCTAGTCCATCGGTAGGCACGGGAGAAAACTGATCTTCTGGTAGCGGAACAGGTCCACCAGAAGCACGACGTCAAAATGACATCATACCAACGTCGCTGTGACATTGCGACGTCACATCGACGTCGGGATGACGTCAATTGGACGCTATGTGCCAGCTGGGGGGGGGGGGGGCATTTCGACGACACACGGGCGAGACTCGCATCACAACACTTTACCACTAAGCCGAGGGCTCGCTGACAAGACAGAATTGCTTTTGCTTTAGTTGCCACAGACGAGTTTACTTCGTATGACAACTCGTCGTTGTACTGACAATCAAGGGAAAAGAGAGAGAAAGAGAAAGAGTTTGTGTCATTCAGTTTTTGAGAGAGACTTTGGCTTCGCTTGAAACTTCACGAATCATCCATTTCAAAGAGAGAATAAGAGAGAGAGGGAGAGAGAGGGAGAAAAGAAAGCGTGGCATCACGGGCTTAAAAAGTATTAATTCTGAAATAACAAATTCTTTCGGAAGCTTAATTCCACTCACTTTACGATATTGATTATAACACCCTTTGTAAAGTACATTTTAGGTATTTTTGCCTCAAGCGATATCGGGAACGACCTGTCTTAAGGTGAATGGGCACACTTTTCGGGGAAGCAACACTGTCATTTTCATTTTTACATCCCTTTCAGAATGGGACAAATTCTTTTCTTAAATTGTTGACCCTATGAAAATGACATCATTTGGATTCAAGCCGCGTCGTTGCCGAAACAAGCCTATATGTAAAAACAGCATGCTCTTGATAGGCACATGTTGCAGGATAGGCGAATCATACGGTGCATACTGCATACTCTTGCAGGATAGGCGAATCATACGGTGCATACTCTGACCAGACTGTACAGTAAACTGCGCAAATACACATAACATGCAGACCTTTTTAATAACGATCCAAAAGATGAGTCGTCTTCCCCGACGGGTAAAATATAAATGCTCTCTTATTCATAATGAAGAAGTCGGGGTATCGAATCCAGCCGAGTTCGTGACTCTCCTTGGATTGTTACTTTATAATCCAATCAATTAAAATGACAGCTCAGGTTGGGGTATTCACCAGTATTACCAGTATGTACACGGGCGGCGAATTATGTTATCTTTATTGCCCGAGTGTCTTATTCTTGCAGATTGTTTCATCCTTACCCATTACTGCTAAACTATCACCGCCGTTTTAAACCACCAGGAACTCTGCACTTTTCTATCAAATAATAATAATAATAATAACAATGCCTTTTCTCATTTTATAGCGATTATTTACGCAGTCGGGCTTGACTCTATTATTATTCGATTGATTTCATCGTATGTTGAAGAGCATTGCCACGTGTTTTGTGATTTATGTGTTAATAATACAGCTGACAGGTACCGTTAAGTTTGTGACAAGACGGTTTGCTTTGAAGCTAAAATACCGTTGTACACCTGCACTTTAGTAGCGGAGAAACCCGTTATCCTGTCTAATTCATTCTAAAAAGAGAAACATTTCAGACAGTCAGATTTGTCGAATTAATGAAAACTGCCATAAAGGGGGAGTTCCACCTTTTAGGAAATTTACAAAGGGTCCTGCCCACGCACCGAATTCCATAATATTATGCATAGTGATTGTCTAGAACATTACTATTGCCTTTATGAAATATTTGCTGATCCATCTATTTTAATTGTTAAATTACAATATTTTAATTGGATGGGATGCAAAAAAATAGGGACACACCAATTTCATGCAGCCCAAAGCTTCAGGATTTTTGAATTTCTGACCCGTTTTATTCTCAAAATGATTCCTAGTAATGCTTGATTATGTATGTACCACGATTGTATTCAAATGCATACCATTAAACTTTCCATATTAACTTTTGCTTGCAGATGCCCCCAAATTTCAGCTCCGTAAAATTTTTTGAACAAATTAAATTTTCGATTTCACTAAGTTGCAGTTCTTGTCGACCTGTCAAATTAATATGAAATTAGGCCATACATGTGTAGATTATAATTATAAATTTTCTTGAAAATTAAAAACCGGTAACATGATTTTTTGGAATGCTGAATGTTAACAGTTGAAAAACACACAAAATTTAGGAATGCATATAAATGTAGTCTTGTGATAATTTTAATAATTGTTTTTAGTTTTAGTGAATTTTATCACCTATTTGCATCACCAAATCCTTTTTGAAGTCAAAGTGTTTCGTTCCTATAATAAAGATATGTTTAAAAGATAAATGCATCCTGTTTTACACCACAGAAAAAGTTTAAATGTGGCCGAGGTTAGTCTCACATACAGTTTGATAAGTTATGAATGAGATTTTAATCATCACTTAACACTTCTGTTTTAAAATATTGTATGTTTGTTTGAATGTGGTTTTATGGCCCTGCCAATAATTCAAGGTATAGACCTTGAGCTGACCATAGACCCCCCTCCCCCCCCCCCCCCCAGGGGGAATTTTGGACACTATGATTTTCTGAAACTACATTATATACGAAACAAAATGACACATGTTAGCCCTCTGTACGTTGGGGCATTAACGTGTAACGTCCACGTTACTTACACTACCCAAATTTACATATTCACGTTATAATAGAAAAATGCACATTGGTATACACATGTTAGTATTCGCCCTAAATAATGTTGGGTTTTGTCTGCTAGTACATATATCACTGTTTCAAGGTAATTGACATTGTCAAAGATAAGTTGACTAACCCGTATAACGTAGTTTACGTTGTATTTGACGGTTTCCCCTTCAGTGTCTAAATACATGTAATATAAGGAGAAAATTGTAAGAATGAAGTGAAGAGAAAAGTAATTGTCATATATATGACTGTTTCAGTAGTCTAGTATAAAAAAACAAACAAACTAAAGTCTTACAAAACTCATCAGCAGTCACGATAAATATGTAACGTATATAACCACAACAAAAATTCGAAAAAAAAAACAAACAACCAGACTAAATCTCTGAATTGGTGGACTGAAGTTTATACGTGCTCCATCAATCTTCTT
Organism: Ctena decussata; assembly: GCA_963989385.1. NCBI lineage: Eukaryota > Metazoa > Mollusca > Bivalvia > Lucinida > Lucinidae > Ctena > Ctena decussata. The sequence goes on from OZ022498.1 coordinate 19,611,333, forward strand.
TGATTCATGCACAGCTTAGATAAGTTAGGCAGCAGTTAGCAGTGGATATATTAAATGTGGACAGAAACTTATTTTTGAAGAATTTAACCAACAAAATGACGAGAAAAGCTAAGAAAGCCAACATCAGCTGCATTTCATTTTTAATATTATCTATATTATGTCTTAAGTAGACACTGTTGTATATGGAAATATGAAGAAACGCCAGTTTTATATGTCCTCAAACTATAAAAAAATCATTGGATAGTGTATATTTAAAAATCAATCTAACAGTAATGTTACGTTACATTATTGTAATATGTCGGGGATAAGATTTGTTAGTCATCTGTTATCAAAAATTTAGTTCCCGGGCAATATGAATTATTCATTGCTGTAGTATTAGCTTACCACTGGTAGTCAGATGGCAGTTTAGCTCTTTGAAAACCACAAAAACTCAGCAAGACGCACATAGATTGTTATAGCTGAAGCATTTCGCCCTTGCCTTCAATTCAGTTTCACTTAAAAGTGACTTCATAAAGATGATTTTTTTTTTAAATTTTATGCATAGAATGAAATAAGTAAGAGTTGATATATGCTGCAACTGATTAACATCAAGGTTCTCGACATGATGGGGATAAAACCAATTTCGCTACCTGTGCTGTTGGCTGAGCCATTCAATTACCCTACATACAAATATGCAACAGTGACTGCCAGCCGAGGCAATCAAAAGCAGTACCAACTCTCCCAACAGGGATAAACACCATTTTTCTATTATGTCAGTCGAATCGTCAGCCACGAGCCTCTTTGCACAGTAACTGCTTTACATAGATTAGCAAATATGTGTGGCTCCCGTGATCATAACTTACATATTAATTTGTGATCTACATGATCTGTTTATGCAGCCCCCGGCCATCAAATACATTACAAACTATTAACAATGTGAAAATTTAAGGCTGATAGAAAGTGACATACTTTATAACGCATACATCATTCTGTCATCAGCTTGTTTAGGGTTTTTCATTATGTTGTTACAAATATTTAACTGGTCAGGTAATTTTGCAAACCCCATGGTTTTATTCCCACTTCTTGTTACTATCACGGACTAAAGGTGTTACGAAATACAAATTTCAGTCAGACAATTTTTCAATATGTAAGCAACTAAAGTTGTTGTTTGGATATTGCCAAAATGCTGTATTCCCTAACAGTATTTAACTAATTTGGACAAAGATGATAATATAAGCAGTAAGATGTCATAAATAAGCAGTTTTCAACCATATTTATTGCTAAAAAGTAAACAATATGGTAATACAAGGTCACAGAGATCAAACGCAGTAAGTTATTTAGGTCAACCCTTCCTTGGCATGTATAGGTATGAACTATTTCTATTGTTTGATTATTTGCTCTTTAGAAATACTGTTTTGCTAGTTAAGGATATCGAAAATGAAGAATCCATAAACTCGCAATGAATACCTTGTATACGTTACTTGTTCGGCCTTTCTTTTCTTTTTTTTTTCTTTTTTTTCTCAATATTATGCTGCAAAGCATAACTACAGTGTAGGCGAATACATTTTGAAGGAGAACATCTAAGATTTGCTCATAGATATCTGAACAGCGAGGACTATCATTAATATATTCTGTCATTTTCATTTGCCATTTCATTATGTGTGCAGAGCTACTGGAACACTGTCCCTGAAACATTTTTGTCCAACTAAACGTATCTTTATGTTCTTTGGTGAATAGATGCTTTAATAGATGGTTGAATGTAGTTAGATTCTTAAGAGATTATCGAAAGTATTTAGACTTTAAAAAGAAAGAAACAAAAGCATAGAAATATAGATCATCTTAAACACAGCATTTATAGATTGCTACAGTATGCTAGTAAACTGCCAGTGTCTCTTTTCTGTATTAAATGTTTCTGATACTATTCTCCCAAACTCCTGGTTGACACATTATTGTTAAATACATAAATAAGCTAAATAAAGCAATGTATTGACATTACCATTAATTATTTTCAAAAGTTTGTTTCTCAACTGTAACTCAGAAATGTTGTTTCCCTTAGTAACGTAAAATATACGATAGTCTTACAAAAGTAAGAATACGCTGCCAGCAAATATCTACATTAGCTTTGATGCAGAACTGTATTTGGCTTAAGTCTTCAAACTTCAGGTTTACTGTTCTGCTTTATAGTTTCTTCAGTGTGCACGTAAAAACTATACCAAATCCTGTCAGTGAACAAGGTGGTACTACATTTGCATTGTTAATTACTGATTATTTTATGATTTCATACTAAACACGTCAAAAGGGCTTAGCTTTTAATGTTATCATACTGATTGTATATCATTTTATTCGAGCCCTATATGCAAAATCTATTTTGGCTTAGCTGCGGCTTTATTTTTTTTATCTTTTCTGATGTGATATTTTGTTTATTTTTCTTTAAGTTGTATATAACAAAATTTCACGTATGTTACTTTAGAACTCAAATGTACAAATTGTAAAAGAAACAAAATGGGCAACGCCATTATGAAATACTTTTATTTTTGATATAATAACAAAGTTGCCAGCAAAAAAAAACGTTTAACATGTGCAGAATGTGTCAATGCCCTTAACATTACAATTTGTAGTATACTGTGTTTAATCACGTATAAAACACACCTCATGAATCCCTAAGAGTAATAACTGAGAAGTTTTGCTAGGTATAAGTACACAGTATATCATAAGAACACCCAGACTTATATATGTTATTGTTTTTTTATGTGACAGTGGGAAAAACCCTGATTAAAGGTATTATAATGAAATATTTTAAATGTTAATGTTATTTACGTTACTTTTAGTAAAGACTTAATCATAGAAAATAAACCAGAATGCATTTTTCTTTTATATTTAAAGATTCTTTCATGAAGAAACTGCTACTAACGAAAATAAAATGATTCTATCATCAATTTATGTGAGTTTAACAAAAATAGCCCTCGGTGTTGTATATAATCGTCCTTATGGCCGACTAAAATGCGTTCAGAATATTGTGGAACTGTTCCTTGCTGTTTAGATAGGCTGGCATATTCAATATTACCTTTTCCTGTTGTTTTTTAATTCATACAGTGTAGTTCAAGCACTTGAATTATACAGAAAGTGATAATTGTAATATGGAACATTTATAAGGGGGTACTGTGTTAAACATCCTACTTCTCCCAAAGTATACAAGATAGGATAATAATTTTTGCAGATCTGAAAAGATCAATAAATTGTCTTTAATACAGTAACAAAGATATGGTCTAATAATAAAGGAGTAACTTACAAAAAGAAAGTATTTTGGATAGAAATAGCAATTTTAATGGAGTATAAAGACAAATGTCACGTATATGACACCATGTGGGCTAAAGTGACCTGTCATATATCATAACTTTTAGCTACTGGATTATTCTATTAGACTCCACTATAACTTTAAACATAGGAAAGTGATTTCTATTTTTTTTATAATTTTTGATTATTTTTATTTTATGTTTATTTTTTTGATGGGTAACGTTTGTAACAGGCTGTTACAGCTTAACGCCCCACTCGCCAGAGGGCTAACATGCTGCAAATTACTTCTAAGATGCTGGGCTTTAAGAAAAGTATGGTCTACAAAATTCCCCCTGGGGGGGGGGGGGGGGGGGAGGTAAACCATTTCTGGCTCATGGCCTAGTAATATCGAGCACAGTAAGCTATCCACACTGTTCCTGGCCAGATTTCCTCAGCGGTTCACCAGAACCCAGTGCCTTTACTTTCACTTGGAACAGCCTAAAATATGTAATGCATGTTATGTAAATAACCAACCCCTCATTTATAAGTATCTTATGGGATGCCTTTTAGCTATTAATTCCCTATCTATAGATATCCATAATTCAATTTGTGCAGCATAATATTGGATATCCATAAATCGACTTATGGTTATCCATAAATCGAATAATGGATATCAATAAATCGAATTATGGATATTATAAAATATTTCTTATTTTTGGATATCAATAATTCAATTGTTATATGTCCGAAAATCAATCTTTAAATATCCATAAACAATTATAGATATCCAAAATAATTTTGTGATATCAAAAAATGAATAATGGATATCCATAAATGGAATTGTGAAGATAAAAAAAATGGAAAATAAATAGTAAAACGGCACCCCATAAGTTCTATCTATCTTTATCATACAATATCAAACAAAATATGAACATTTTGAGCATGTGGCAGTGGTTCTATTGATGGCTGATAAGTCATGTGTCCGAGATAATAAAGGATACTGGCGGTATATTCGCACATGACAATGGTCCTCTTACCAGCAGGACAGGTGCAGTTGTTATAGGTTATTGAATTTATATTGGGAAATATTCGGCACGAGTTCATATGGCGAAGGACGCACGAGCTTGCGAGTGCGTCTCCGCCATATGAACGAGTGCCGAATATTTCACAATATAAATTCAATAACCTTTTTATTATATACCTTTGATATTAATCTGTTACTTTCATCAGTGCTCTCTACGTACGAAACCAAACAAAAATATCGGTATAGCAACCACATCTTGTTTTAAATTTAAAATTACATTATGCGATTTGGTGTCTTCATACACGCTAAAAGCCACGCCTGATGGCGCGAAAGTAGAAATGACGTTACGTTATCGGACGTGACGTCAGTAAACAAACGTTGACGTTTACAAGAACTGGGCGCCATTTTCGAGTCATACTCTCAGCAGCTCTGACGAATATCTCCGTTATTATCGCAGAATATTAATTAAAAGAGTGATAGATCAAAGGTAAATTATATTTAATTGTCTTTTATGTAATTTATACACCGAAGCCGACACTAGTGTCATTATTCTACTCGTTTTTGAATTGCAGTCGGCGACAAAATGGCTGCCAAACTTTTCTTCTTTCAAAACAAAAGTAGTTCTAGGGAACGTGACTCCTTAACTCCGTGCAATATGCACTTGACTCCGTGCAATATGCAGAAAATATTGCACGGTTACTCTAATGTAAAGTGAATGGGGAATATTTTAGGTATATAATAATAATCCTTACTTGCATCACTTGCATCAATTTTGTCGAACTGAATCCAAATAAGTTGTACTTGGTCTGGGACTTGTGTCTGGATTAATAATAAGATCCCTAACTTGGTAAACCCAGATTTCATACAGTTTTGTTTTCAGTATACAGCTTTTGGCCTAGTCTTTCTTCCAAATTAGAAATGTGTCGCCTGACTTGTTTCATTACCTCAGGTGTCCTGGTGAATCATAGGGCAATTCTGAACATTCCTTTAGTGATGATCTCTACCCAGTGAGTGAGTGAGTGAGTGAGTGAACTTGGGTTTAACGTCCCACCAACAACGAGGCCATATGGAGACGGGACCTCGGTTTAAAGTCTCATCCGAAAGACCGGAGAAGCGGGGGATCGATCTTGCGACCCCTGGATTGCTGGATTGGTAGTCCGGAGTGTTATCCACTACACTACAGCCGCTCCTACCTCTACCCAGATATTGTTGTTGATATGATAATCGAAGACAACTGGCTGAATGATTTTCAAAAAGTAATTTCAGCACTTTTGTGCAAAGAGAACAAATATAACGGGGAAAATGTATCACCCAGCAGTATAGGAAACTTTCAAAATTCACCAGGAGAAAATAAGCAACCACAGGCCATTTTTACTGATATATTTGTAAGGAGAATATAAAAATAAATGAAATCAGTTTGTGCGTGGAATTATCCCAGAAAAACCCTACTTCGAGAAATTAAATGTTGTATTTATTTTTGTTTGTACACTGTCGAGTGGTCGGAGTTAATTTAGTCTTCCATTTATTCCTCAGACAAATTAGATAGATATATCTCTATATGGAGCTTTTTATCATGATTGTAGTTTAGGTTGCTATTAATATCACTAGAAAATGAATTGTTTCTATGAACATATTAACACTTAATTGCGACATACATTTTTGTCTAACAAATCACCTTCATCTATATCATGCATTATATAACAATGTTACCGGTTTCCAAATTTCATGAAATTCTTCTGGTATAAAGAGGAAACTCATGACCTATTTTCCATGAAATTTCATAGGTTGACACTGACTGAAACATACATAAATTTTGGGATGTTTTTCTTTTTTGAATAGTTTTAGTGTCGCTTTTAGCCATAGTTTCTGACTTAATGTTTAAAAAAGGTTTTGTTTGCATGTTTGCATTAGCATAAATGGAATCAAAGATATCCATATGGAGCCCTTTTACTATTCTAGTTCACACTTTATGAAATTGAATCAAGCTGATGATTTATGATTGATCAATTATAAGGCAGGTATCGCAACAAAATGGGAGTACTTCAAGGTGCTCTCCTGAGACCTTAAAGTCTAAACTGAGATAAATAAATGCATATTTGCTGTTGTTAGGTTCAAGATATTCACATGCAAAGTAACAAGAAAATCCATGCGTGGGCAGATTTGAAACCCCCCCCCCCCCTTTTGCCGCTTTGAGCGTGCACTTTTAGCTATTGCATCTGCATGTCACGGTAATTCACCTATTAATGCCAAGTAGACTCTACTACCTAATACTAATAGATATAATAGGTCCATTCACAATATATGGAATATCTGATTTTTCTTTTATATTATTGTATCGTTTATCTTCAGAAATTTGTGATTTTTATGCAAAAGGTGTGGATTCTGATCAATTCCGCGAAAGCTAAGCTAGCAATTTTCAGGAGCTTACAGGCCCTACTCTGTAAATTTGCAGACCAAAATATCTATAAATTTATAATTAACTTCTGTTTTTCTACCGATATAAATTTATACAGTCTTTTCATTTACAGACGTCACTTTCTTAGACCTGCTCTAGAGAATTCTCCTTCTTTTTTAATATCACAAGATCGGTCTCTTGAGGTATATTCCGTAATCAAATATTTGGACAGAAACCTGGGTAAACAAAGTAGATAGAGATCAGTCAGCTCCATCTGATATGGGTTTACACTGTTTGCTATCTCGCTCTCGGCGTTGACAAAAAAAACAACAACATCCTTTTCAGATAATAATTAGGACCTGGTCCAAAGGTTATAAAACTTGGGTACATTCTCAAACTCAAAATTAAGCACACTGATTGGCTGCTTCCGAGCACAGCCAGTCAGTGTGCTTTATTTTATGTGCTAGGAAGCAGCCAATCAGTGTGCTTTATTTTGAGTTTGAGATTATTCTCAAGTTTTATAAACTCGAAACCAGATCAAGTGTGTTCCATTACTTAGGATAACCATAATAACGCAACGGAGATAAGCCTTTTATAGGCATCCAATGCCAAAAGGGCCACGGATTGGCATATAGATTTTGTTTCGGATACATATCGTGAATAACTGAAAGGATTTAAAACAAATAAGTATTGAAGGTTTCAAGGTGAAAGTCCGTGCATTTAGTTTTATTAATTTCAAAAACAAATATCGTTTAGGCGTACATGTACTAAGCATTTCAGATAGTTCGGGTCGTGCAAAAGCTTATTGATGCGTATGCGAATTGCACACGTACATGTATATGCTTCGTATTTCTTCGTTTCAAGACGGTTTCCCCTTCCAAAACAATCCTAAAAATCTAGAATTTTGGGATTGTTTTAGAACAGAAAACCCCTTCTCATAGTAGAATTTCGTAAGACTGGTTTAAATATTTGGGATCATTCTAACGTTAAAGATGGAAAAAACACCGTTTTATGATATACGAACGAACTGCGTTGCAGGTTTGTGTCATCTTGTGCGGATTACCAGCATTGGAACCAACTGGATTTAAAAAAAATCCTGCCAGCTGCATTGAACAGAATACCCATGATCAGCATTTGTGTTTTTATAGACTTCGTCGGTATGACCAATATTTGTATAATCAAGCCATTGCGCCTATGAAATTTGTACAGTTTGTATGCTTTCTTCAAATGTCATAGCGCAAATGTGTTTTGATCATATTTTCGCCACTAGCGTGCATCTTAAATCGGTTTAGATGTTAAAGTCTCCCTATAGTCCTACGAGTTGTAAAAATCGTCGAAATACAAATCATTATAAAACCTGTACACCTTCAGAATGGATGATGATATGTCGGTTGATGTGCTTTTTTGTATCATATAACTGGCAAGGTATTTTGAAGAAGAAAAAATGATGGCTCTCAATTATAATACGGTTTTTCGTCCCTTGCTCCAATAATCACCCCGTCCAATCGAAACGCCGGAAAAGTGGTTCGAACGCCGGATATGCGGTATTTTCACGCCGAATGGTGGTCTTTTTGTCAGAATCGGCGCCATTAAATTTGACAGCGGGTTACAAAAGTCGGATGAATTAATAGTTAAAAACGGTAAGTGAGTATAACGAATTAGCCTGTCTGGATCTACATAGATTTTACTAACTGTCGAGACTTCATTTAGTTTAGAAGGTACATTTGCTTATCGTAACATTCAAAGTGATTGTTGTTTTATATGTTCGGCCTTTCGCTTAGACCACGTCCTCAAGTTTCGTACTTTTTTAATTTTCATTGAAAAGGGTCATAATGAGTTGGCTAAAGTAGAATTTTTACCATCTTCAAACCATTATCGGGAACCGAGTGATGCATTTTCCACCGAGGAAACGGAATTGGAGGCACAGTCACAAAAATTGAAAGTAACGCCGGATAAAATGGTATCAGTTTCTTTTGAAACTGCTTATTTTTTCCATTAGACAAATAAATGTGTATACAATCAGCACATCTTTATAGTCTGGTCACTCATCCCTGCTCGCATGAAAAATCTACGAATCCTAGTGAGAGGCGAAGATTGATCTGTGCTGATGGATGGATGAATTGATGGATGAATTATTTGGGGATTTACGGTCTTTTATCATATCGGGTCAATACGGTTACTAAGTAAAGAAGGGGCGCAAAGGCTAGAGAAGAACAGAATTGAATCCTAGTTCGGAGTAAATTTAAATAAAAAAATTCATGGGTGTTAACCCATTGCCCAAAACGACCTGACTCCGAAATGCAGATGTGCATATGTTGTAAGACCTATTGTTTCGTGACAAGGCATCTAATGACAAAGCCAAATGGGCCACGGATGCTATCCACGGCACCTCCAACTGATACTATTCGAAATAGTCCCACTGGACAAAAACCAATCAATGTGGTGACGTTGATTCAACGTTGAATCAGTGTTGATCATGTTCAACGATGTGTTCTGCCAGGGTGAAATATATCCATTCACAAATGCTTATATATTGTGTATGAAGGAAAAAACTCAAGTAAACAAACTTTATTCATAACGTCTTTTATCCTAAATATTGGGATAATATCCGGGAACTAATTATTTTATTTAATATGTATTTACCTAAATAGTGGGACACCAACTGGGCACAAAACGTTAAATCAACATTGAACTGGCGTCATGACTGACCCAGCGTTGTTTCAATGTTCTGTGCCTGCTGGGACACATAAATTCAGTATCCTAAAATTCGAACAAATTAGATTTTACCATCAACAAAACAGTGTAGATCCTGATCAGACTAATGTTTTGATCTTGGTCGACACTGTTTTCTCGGGTACTTCTGTCGTCATGACGTTGAATCGATGTTGATTTAACGTTATTGCATAAAAAGCAGTGCCGAGAGGTATTAACAGCCGTGCATCAACAGGCGAAAAGCCGTGTTTCAACAATGGTTTTCACACGCTGTTGAAACACGATTACAGAACTTTCGTTATGCTTGTGCAGGGCCACTAAAAACCGCCATGCACCTTTGTCTCTCCCGTTTCGGTCGAATTACAAAAATTGGTGGTGCGCCTCTCCCCCTTCGGTTTATTAACAATATAATTGGTCGCGTGCTACCTATGTACTCTTGTGACGTCATCAACCTTTGTACTCTTATTACGTCATATAGTACTGACACGGATTTCAAAGCCATGTTGTCTTCATTCTCACGATGCCAAATGGAGAGTAAATAAGTGTTAAAGAAAACATGCATCCTAAGCTTTCAGCAATCAATAACTGCGGATGGTGTATGAATGGGCCAGGCATGTTCTGTGTGGAAATTTTTGCTTTGATCAAGGTATCTGCTTTTTGTTGATGAATTTGCAACGACCATCTTGGACTCTTTCCATAAATACTAAGGTTGAATAGGATGATGGCAGCCATTTTGAACAGCTTGATGCTCTTGGGCCAGGAAGACGGATATTAAAAAACAGATGCACCGGCGCGTTGGCTGTGAAACGGTGACAAAATATAGTGCCGTATTTTCGCAAATCTTAACGAATATTTCGTTGAATTTATGCAATAACAGCGATCAAACATTTTTTCCAATGCATTAACGTTTGCCAGGTCCCTTGGGAGATGTTGAAAACCTCGGCCTTCGGCCTCGGTTGTCAACATCTCCCTCGGGACCTGGCGAACGTTAATGCATGAAAATCCATGTTTGATCCCTATATTGTTTCGCTTTTGTGTGCCTAGTGGGAATACTTTGGGTCAAAAGGCAACACCAAGAAACCCCTGACACAGCATTCTAATCGAATATAAAACAAACACAACTTACCTGTATAACCGCCACTACACATCCGTATCCCTGCGATTTGAAAAAAGGCATACAGTTAGGTTATATACATGTATATATGAATATTGAATATATTTACAAATAACAAAATAACATGTAAATTAATGCATAAATCTATATTTACATTTTCAGTGCAGAGCTCTCTGTTAACCCAATTAAGTGATGCGGGAGTCAGTTTTGTTTACAAGTCAATAATTACATTGTGTCACGCGCTTTAAAGTGACAGCTCATCTCACTAACTAGCACGTGAAATCTACAACATGCCATGTACTTGAATGGCTGGTAAACATTGAGTGACAGCTCGCTACGCCTACTTGCACGTGAAATCTACAACAGGAGGTGGAATTTACTGGTAGACAGTGACAATGCGGCTGTTCCAAACTTTTGCAAAATTCGACCGGCAATGTTTTTAAAACGATTCTTATATATGTATTTCTTATTTTTGTTTACCTTTTTATTGATCAAAGCATCGTTTAATAATATAAATATAAGGTACGAACTAACGAACATATACTTTATTACACTCAAGTCTGTACAGACATATGAGGTTATGACAAACATATGTACAATATGAACATGGTAGTTATGAATACAATAACACATATGCAATTGCTGACAAGAAAGTATACAGAGGGAAGTTTTGGTTTTATGGTATAACATATTTGTTGAGCAAGTCACGGTCGAGAGTGCGTGGGGGTGAGGTAATGGACACAAAAATAGTACATGTCGTGTAAGAAGGATGACGAGATGAGGCGGGTTGGGATGCAGATACTAGTTAAACAGGAAGAAAAGGCAATATAAGACAGTACGTGATCCATGTATATGTGAGATGTGTTAATAATGGATGGATAGATAATACATATGTACAGAGTATGAGACAGTTCAAACTTCTAAGGAAATAGCGAAGAAAAAAAAGAAAAAAAAAAAAAAGAATAATCATACATACAGTGTTCCACTTATAAATAAATATAAATAAGCGCCACGCATTCGAATTCAAACTGTTCCGATGCCGACAACTACAAGACCGTTCCAAGGACCAATCCGTACGCACTATGTAAGTCCAAAGTTCGGACTTGCATTGAACGTACAAATGATCGACCAAGAGATCACTTCGGGATGCATCGAAAAGACATATTCCCACTCGAATGCGTAGTGTGTATTCAGTACTGAATAGTTCCGTTAATCTTTCAAATTCACGTGCAGTCCGGATAAAGCAAGGTTACTAGGCCACGCGGTTTAAACATTTATACATTCTTTCGAAGGAATATAACCACAACGGACAGGTAAGAAGTATCTTATACCGCAGTTGTGCAGTTTTTCGCGGAAGTGAAAGTTCTTAGGAGTTATATATCATACCAACTCAAAACCATGATAAGCAAACTCCGCGAAAATCAACGCAACTACGGTATGCGTATCTATCATGTAGAAGATTCGGGGGGAAATAGATACATGAATAAACATGTACAAGATTTATCATGCTTATAAGTTTACCAGTGCCGATGCAACCAATGTGATGCACCGAGGACTGACTTAGGGAACTTCGGGGTTCACTTACTTTGCTCGTGACCCGATGTAGTTTATACTTCAGTAAACGATGAAAAAATAACATTCATTCCTTAAATAAAAATGAGAAAGCAACTATGTGTACGTGGCTGGGTTCCAATGAAAATGAAAGTATACCAGCACGTAAGCAGTGGGCTCCAGTTAGGCAGCCTACTAATTCTGGGTTCCAGAAACATAGTGACACAAGGGCCAACTCGTACAGCTCACATAGTATAACAGCAAAATACAGCAGCCTCATCCTATACTTACAAGGGAAATTATTCTTACATTGTGTCCCATGTCACAGATGGCAACAAATTTGTACCGGGAAATTTGCATTTGCTGTCTGTTAGAAAAGTAGTCATTCTCTTACCAAGTTTAGTTTTATATACCACCGTTAAGACATTTTGCTTGCATTATTGATAAAAACATTCAGAATCGAACATAGCATCAAATGTAATAATGACAACTTTTGATTTGGCGTTCATTTTTCACAATTTTATAGGCAGGTTTACAGTCTTAGAGCAGCAGCTACTATTATCTGAGGAACGTCAATACTACTACATCTTACACCTGGAAATATGCTGATTGTGTACTTATTTATTTGTCTGGTGGAAAAAATAAGCTACTTTCCAAAGAAACTGATACCAGTTTATCCGGCGTTACTTTTAATTTTAAAGACTGTGCATCCAGTTCGGTTTCCTCGGTGGAAAATGCATCACTCGGTTCCCGATAATGGTATGAGGATGTTTAAAATTCTACTTTAGCCAACTCATTGTGACCCTTTTTAATGAAAATTAAAAAAAGTACGAAACTTTAGGACGTGAATAAGGTCTAAGCGAAAGGCCGAACATATAAGACAAAAATCACTTTGAATGTTACGACAAACAAACGTAGTTTCTAACGTAAATGAAGTCTCGACAGTTAGTAAAATCTATTTAGATCCAGATAGGCTAATTCGTTATACTTACTTACCGTTTTTAACTATTAATTCATCCGACTTTTCTAACCCGCTGTCAACTTTAATGGCGGCGATTCTGACAAAAAGACCACAATTCGGCGTGAAAATACCGCATATCCGGTGTTTGTACCATTTTTTTCCGGCGTTTCGATTGGACGGGGTGATAATGCAACAGCGGCACAATCAATGGGATCCTTGCCTTACATTTTTGTACATTGTATTTTTATCACCTGTTAAATGCCTGAACCTTGTATTTTTATCTCCTGTACCTTGTACCATCTAATAAAGCTTGTGAAATCGAAAGTAGGTCATTTTAGTAGCCAACTAAAATGACCTAGTTATTTTTTTTTTAATTTTTGTATGGGAAACTCAAGGACGTTTTGATTTTTTAAAGCTGGCCTTTCACGATAGTAATCAATGGCGAAACTGTAGTGAGAAGCTTTCAGCGACACCTCACGATAAAATAGTTCATGCTGATAGATCAATGGGGCCTTTAAAGAAGGTTCCTTTTTAAAAGAAAGGACTTGCCTGGTTGAAACTATCTGTCATCCTTTTTAGCTCACCTGAGCACGAAGTGCTCAGGGTGAGCTTTTGGGATACCGTGATGTCCGTCGTCCGTCGTACGTGTGTCCGGACGTCCGTCCGTCCGTCCGTCCGTCCGTCAACTTTTGCTTGTGAACACTCTAGCGGGCACAGTTTCGATCCAATCTTTATGAAACTTTGTCAGAATGTTAATCTTTATAAAATCTAGGCCAAGTTCGAAACTGGGTCATGTCGGGTCAAAAACTAGGTCACTAGGTCAAATCTAAGAAAAACCTCGTGTACGCTCTAGAGGGCACAGTTTTCATCCAAAGTTCATGAAACTTTGTCAGAATGTTTATCCTCATAGTATCTAGGACAAGTTCGAAACTGGGTCATGTCGGGTTGAAAACTAGGTCACAAGGTCAAATCATAGAAAAACCTTGTGTACGCTCTAGAGGACACAGTTTTGATCCAATCTTTATGAAACTTTGTCAGAATGTTTATCTCCATAAAATCTAGGCCAAGTTTGAAACTGGGTCATGTCGGGTCGAAAACTAGGTCACTAGGTCAAATCTTAGAAAAACCTTGTGTAGGCTCTAGAGGGCACAGTTTTGATCCAAAGTTCATGAATCTTTGTCAGAATGTTTATCCTCATAGTATCTAGGACAAGTTTGAAACTGGGTCACGTCGGGTCTAAAACTAGGTCACTAGGTCAAATCATAGAAAAACCTTGTGTATGCTCTAAAGGACACAGTTTTGATCCAATCTTTATGAAACTTTGTCAGAATGTTTATCTTATTGAAATCTAGACCAAGTTTAAAACTGGGTCATGTCGGGTCAAAAACTAGGTCACTAGGTGAAATCTTAGAAAAACCTTGTGTACGCTCCAGATGGCACAGTTTTCATCCAAATTTCATGAAACTTTGTCAGAATGTTTATCCTGATAGTATCTAGGATACGTTTGAAACTGGGTCATGTCAGATCTAAAACTAGGTCACTAGGTCAAATCATAGAAAAACCTGGTGTACGCTCTAGAGGACACAGTTTTAATCCAATCTTTATGAAACTTTGTCAGAATGTTTATCTCCATAAACTCTAGGCCAAGGTCAAAAACTAGGTCATTAGGTCAAATCTTAGAAAAACCTTGTGTACGCTCTAGAAGGCACAGTTTTGATCCAAAGTTCATGAAACTTAATCAGAAAGTTTATCCGTATAATATCTAGGATACGTTTGTAACTGGGTCACGTCGGGTAAAAAACTAGGTCACTAGGTCAAATCATAGAAAAAACCTTGTGTATGCTCTAGGGGACACAGTTTTGATCCAATCTTTATGAAACATTGTCAGAATGTTTATCTCTATAAACTCTAGGCCAAGTTCGAAACTGGGTCTTGTTGGGTCAAAAACTAGGTCACTAGGTCAAATCTTAGAAAAGCCTTGTGTACGCTCTAGAAGACACAGTTTTGATCCAAAGTTCATGAAACTTTGTCAGAATGTTTATCCTCATAATATCTAGAACAAGTCCGAAACTGGGTCATGTCGGGTCCAAAACTAGGTCACTAGGTCAAATCATAGAAAAACCCGGTGTACGCTCTAGAGGACACAGTTTTGATCTAATCTTTATGAAACTTTGTCAGAATTTTTATTTTCATAAACTCTCAGCCAAGTTTGAAAGTAGGTCATGTCGGGTCAAAAACAAGGTCACTAGGTCAAATCTTAGAAAAACCTTGTGTACGCTCTAGAGGACACAGTTTTGATCCAAAGTTCATGAAACTTTGTCAGAATGTTTATGCTCATAATATGTAGGATAAGTTTGAAACTGGGTCATGTCGGGTCAAAAACTTGGTCACTAAGTCAAATCTTAGAAAAACCTTGTGTACGCTCTAGAAGGCACAGTTTTGATTCAAAGTTCATGAAACTTTGTCGGAATGTTTATCCTCATGATATCTAGAACAAGTCCGAAACTGGGTCACGTCGGGTCAAAAACTAGGTTACTAGGTCAAATCATAGAAAAACCTTGTGTATGCTCTAGAGGACACAGTTTTGATCCAATCTTTAAGAAACATTGTCAGAATGTTTATCTCCATAAACTCTAGGCCAAGTTAGAAACTGGGTCATGTCGAGTCATAAACTAGGTCACTAGGTCAAATCTTAGAAAAACCTTGTGTGCGCTCTAGAAGACACAGTTTTGATTCAAAGTTCATGAAACTTTGTCAGAATGTTTATCCTCATAATATGTAGGACAAGTTCGAAACTGGGTTATGTCGGGTCGAAAACTAGGTCACTAGGTCAAATCTTAGAAAAACCTTGTGTACGCTCTAGAGGACACAGTTTTGATCTAATCTTTATGAAACTTTGTCAGAATGTTTATCATCATAAACTCTCGGCCAAGTTTGAAAGTAGGTCATGTCGGGTAAAAAACTAGGTCACTAGGTCAAATCTTAGAAAAACGTTGTGTAAGCACTAGAAGGCATAGTTCTGATCCAATCTTCATGAAACTATGTCAAAATGTTTATTGTCCATATATCTAAGCCCCCTTTGAAACTGAGTCACATCGGCTCAAGGTCAAATCTTAGAAAAACTTTGTGTATACCCTAGAGGGCACAGTTTTGATCCAATCTTCATGAAACTCTGTCAGAATGTTTATCTTATTGAAATCTAGGTAAAGTTTGAAACTGGGTCGTGTCGGGTCAAAAACTTGGTCACTAGGTCAAATATAAGAATGACCTTGTATACGCTCCAGAGGGCACAGTTTTGATCCAGTCTCAATGAAACTGTGTCAGAATGTTTATTCTTACAATATCCAGGCCAAGTTTGAAACTGGGTCATGTCGGGTCAAAAACTAGGTCAAATGTTAGTATGGTAAAAACTCTTATAAATCTTCACCAGAGCCAGTGAACTGATTAATGCTCAGGTGAGCGATTCAGGGCCACCATGGCCCTCTTGTTTAACCTATGTTCTATAGCCAATTCTAACACAGTGCGCCTATAGAAGCAATGGAAAACTTCCGTGTTTTATTCTGCAACAATTCACTGTTGCGGAGCGCGTGAGTCTAATTGCTGACGTCACTGGCAATACTGACGTAATTTTGTGACGTTTTGAGGCGTTAGACGGTGTAACGTCTCTTTTTCTTTCTAAAATCGCCATAAAAACGTACAGTTTTTTAATTTTATTTCAGAATTTTTCAAAAGCATACAATTTACATACATAAATACATGATTACTTATTTTTAAACTACACATTATTATATTTCATGTCCTAATGCAGATATACACAATTAAAAGTATATAGAGATGGAGAGAGAGAGAGAGAGAGAGAGAGAGAGAGAGAGAGAGAGAGAGAGAGAAAGAAAGAGAGTTTAAAGAAGGAAAAAAGGAAGATAAACCGTAATAGACATTGATATACGATTACATGTTTTCAAACTACGCCTTATGCAGATATACACAAATTAAAGTATAGAGAGAGAAAGTAAGCGAGAGATAGAGAGTATTTAGAAGAGGAAAAAGAGAGCTAAACCGTGGTAGACATGATATAAACGCTTACTAAGGAGACATAATATTTAGAGAAAAAGAGGGAGAAAAGAGATAAACAGAAAAGCATAGTAAAGAAGACAAAATAAAAAGGAGGACAGGATAACCAAACCTGTGGAAATTGTCTTTTGAAACTCCTAATCAGCAATGGTTCATCCTGCAAGAAATTGCTGCTGTATCATAAAACCCACTCTGAGATATCAGTAGTTTGAGATAACAGGAGTTGATATGTAGATAAAAATAGGAAACATATTCTTTGATATATGAAGATATTTTGAGATATCAATGTTCGGGATATCAGGAGTTGACTGTTTTTCAACACTGAAGCATCCGCACCCTTCGCACTCTTAGAATATATAAGTATATGTATTTTTCTCAGCAAAACTGCTAGCTGAAGTATATATATAATCCATAACCCCACTTTATCGCTATAAGGATTTTCAGTTTATTCTAAAGATAATTATACATACATGGGACTTCCGGTTTGGCGAGATTCTAAGATGGACGTATTTTTTGGCATGTAGACAAAGAAAAATGCTACAAGGTGCGTGATGTACAAAATAAAGATCTGCTGGGTTATAAGAATGAGATGTTAACCCATTACTAACATTTATATTCATTACAACATTTATAAGCTTTAAATAAACAATAAAAAGCAGACAGAAATATACGCCGTTACCCCACCCACTCGTTTCATACATTGAGAGAACCGAGATGAGTATACCAACACGTCAAAGTGTTAACCCAAAGGACAGTCCAAAGAGTAGTATGGTGAAGATAGCCCCACTGAAGGATAAACCGATGGCTGAGCAAGTGTACGGAAGTGATAATAAAGCTTTTGACACTGAGTTTTGTAAGTTCAGAAATGAATTGAAAGCTTTCTTTGTTGACATGGACAGCAAACTATCTGGAAAGATACAATCTTTGGACAGGAAATTCAGTGGTATGTTTAAGGCGTTTGGCGAAGAACTTGCAAGTCTTAAGAATGAGATAAATGATAAGGTTGATGAGGTGAATGTTAAAGTCACTGAAATGGAGAGAAGTCTAGAATTTCAGGCTCAGACTATTGAAGAAAGTGAGAGTAAGCAGACAGAGAAGTTAGAGAAAGTTGCAAGTGATCTGGACAGTAGAATAAAGGTCATGAACCAAAAGCTTTTGCTTTTAGAAAAGCAAGATAGAAAGTATAATTTGCTCTTCTATGGAGTGGCTGAAGAGAGATCTGAGGACCTGTTTGAGAAAGTGCGACAACTTTGTAAGGAGGATTTAGGAATTGAGTCGGATAGAGTAGATAACATGTACTTTACACATGGCCATCGAATGCCAACAGAGAGAAATGAGGGTCCTAAACCAATTATTATACGGTTCTGCTCTTATCAGGATAGAGATCTAGTCCTTTCGCTGGCTTATAAGCTAGCGGGTTCAAGAAGAAGAATATTATCTGACTTGCCTGTAGACATGAAAAAGGAAAGGGGCCGGCTGGCAAAAGCTGCTTATAATATACGGCAAAATGAAAAGCTCCAGACTAGGATCAGAGACAAAGGGTTGAATGTTTTCCTGGAAGTCAGAAAAGACAGGGGTGATATGTGGGTGAAAAGAGATGTGTGAACTAAAAAACAACAACAACAACAAAATTTCAATAAAATCTGACTACGGGGGTCTAGGAAAATAGTTTAATACTACTTCATACTACTTCATTGTTTGGGGCTAGGGGTCAGACTGAAACATTAGCATGAACAATCTACTGTAATGTGCCTGTGGATTTTTGTGATGCCCACAAATGGCTAATTTTCCATTTGGGTCAAATGAAAAATGGTTATTTGTGGGTGTCCCAATGTTTGGGCCTTTTGCGGTACTTAATATAAGGGATCTCTGATGAATTCAGGTGTGCTACCTATAGGTTCTTGGTTACCTAAACCGCGATATGATTTATTTTCTGGAAATTTCAGGAATTCAAACCCATACACTCATCACAGACCCTCGCTCCATTCATTCAACATGAGATACTCATGCCCTATATTATACTAATATGGGGTATGGGTGGCTCTTGGATGTGTGGAATAAGTGCCTGTGTTATTTATTTATTTATATCCTTTTATTTATTTTTTTCCAGAATAAAATAGTGAAGGTCAAATTAATTAGTGTAGTCTAAATGGAGTACTTACAGTGTCTGTGTAGGTGTTATGTTTGCTGTTATCTGGGGGTAGGATATTTGGTTAATACCGCATAGTTGTGCTCTGTGTGGCCAAATGGGGCATGCTATGTACAGTAGAGATTAAGCGGCTTCTTTGAAAGGAAGAACTCTGCATGTTAAAGTAATGTACTTAAACGAAAAAATTTGTTTGCGGGCGGAACAGTGGATACCTTACTTAAGCTGCATGGGGTCATTGAGGAAAATTTTGGGACAGGTTTCCCTAGTCCCGCAAGAAGACAGGGGTTGTGGCCCCTCCTTGGAGCCATCTCAGATGGTTCCAATGAGGGGCCACATGTCTCAACATTTGATAGGAATGGTTGCCCCAGAGCTGTCCTCATGACTCCATCCTAGATGCTGTGTAGTTTACCTATCTGACCTATAGTTTTCGTTAACCTTTCCCAGGTTGAAAGAGCTGTGAGTGCTACTCAAAGTATATATTGTGTTTAAAGGTGAGGCAGGTTAAAATGGTTAAATAAAAAGCAGAACTACTGAGGAAGCGGAATCTGGTTTGAACCCACTTGAAGCGAGAATCTCCCCCACCGTAAAAGGGGACTCAGTGCACAATGCCTTTCAATAAAAACGTACATTTATCTTAGATACAGTTAAGAATATTGGCGGGAGCATGAACGCGCTGGCAGGAAGGTTGGGAGAATTTGAAGGCAAGGAATACTTCTTCAGCGTTTTTGGGTGTTAGAATCGAAATAGTTCAGCTCTGGCATTGAATTGTTGAGTAATAATTCACTGTTTGTCGGTCAGTTGTAAGTAGATATATCAGTCGCGCTCCGCGCTCGTGATATGATCTACTTTACAACTGACCTCCAAACAGTGAATTATTACTCAACAATCCGCGCTCGTGATATGATCTACTTTACAACTGACCGACAAACAGTGAATTATTACTCACCAATTCACTGCTAGAGCTGATCTATTTCTTAAATATTTACGGAGTTTTTGCTTTGTGCTGTGTGAGCAGTTTGTTTATCTACTCCCCGGGGTCCAAAATTATTTAAAAAATGTTAATATTTTTATAGTCTTTAAATGTTTTTTTAAGTTGAAAAGCATTTGTGAGAGATCTGTCTGACCCACAATGTCAATGCTCTAGCCCCTATGAGGATGCCTATTTTATTATTATAAAGCCTTAGTGGTCAGTATGCAGACACACATTAGACTATGTTTATGCGACGTTACGTCATGAAATACAAATAATGTCCGGATAAAAGTAAAAATAACTGATTGACCGGTGAGTATCGCAACATATTGACCGGCACGAGATGTCGAATCAGCCATTGAAATTGTATGTTATATCGTGGCCATGTAATAACTATTTTAGATGGACTTGTATAGAATTACCATACACTGAAAATAAAATAAGATCGAAACTAAAGTAATACTTTTACTTATTAAATTATAGCTATAATTTGTATTTCGGCTGACAACCTTATACGAGCGCTTTTAAACAGCCTGACAAAATTTATTGTGAGATGTCTGGGGCCCATTTGCTGACACTTATACCATTGCCTAATATGTTTGTGTTTTATTTAGATTAGCTTTATAACCACCTACCTGGTAAAGAGCTGTTCATTTTGCTATCCGCTTGTATTGTCTTATTGCTTGTATTATTGCTTCATGATTATTCCCCGTTTGGTGTCGTGGAAAGGATGTGGGATTTGATTATATCAGTTCCTGATCACTGCCATTTTATTCAATTTTACTCAGTCGTATATTGTATATTGACTTGGTGTTTGCTTTGTCCGGTTTGCAAAGATTTTTGTCCAATTATGGGCGCCGTTAAAAAATTGTTCCTTGACCCATAATGTCAATGTTTTTGTTCCTTTTTTCTAAAATCTTCATTCAGCAACATCATCATATTACACGGTCAGTGAAAACATCAAATGTATTAATTTATATTAATATTAATAAATTAAATATTATATATTGCAATTTGCAATGTATAATATTTAATATTAATATAAAACATTAACCAAACAAATTCATATAACCCATAATTTTCTTACATTGAATTCCTCTGATAACTATAAGAAAAAAATCCTAGTCCAAATTCTAAGAATTACTCATTACCGATACGGCGGTGAAAAGTTCCTTTGGACTGCTACTGATCCGGAAATTCATTATCGCTGTCCTTGTTTCAGCTGTTCGGCTATCGGTGCGTCTAAATTCCGAAATCAGGTGTGGTAATTTAAGCCCTCGCAAGCACCCGATGTACTGGTATCAAGCTGTGAACAATCTCTTCTCTCTTAAGACCAGTCCATCGGGCACACATAAAGGCCCTCATCGAGAACGCACTTCAGATATCATCCAAGACTATGGAAATCCAACGTCTCTAATTAACTGAAACATGCAAAAACCATGGTTAGCTGGGGGTTTTGTTTGTTTTGTTTTTGTTTTTTTGTTCATCCATATATATTCTCATTAAAATTACTACAGGATACATATATTAATACCAGTATACATTTTCTCGAAAGCTTTCAGGAAAGACGATAGATAGGCTTGGGCTTGCATTACCTGATTAATAGAGTCTATCGTTGAAGCAAGCTTTTTGTAAAAGCTATGATTGATCTAGAAATAATACGGCTCCATTGTAGGAAAAATAATCCCTCATCCCACAGGGACCTTTTGATTATTGTAGGAAAAAAAGCATTTTGTACCGGGACCATGCAAACACCCAGTGTACGAGGGGCGTTCGGAAAGTTTTGCAAATGACGTAATTTCTCGGTAACCACCATACAGACAGAACTTCTTATTGCAAAAATACATTAAGCTATATTATGCGAAGAGAAGTCTGCAAACAAGATGCATTTTTTAAAAAAGGACGAATTTTTAACTTCTTTGAAAGAGGTATACCCTAAAGGCACTGCAAAATTTTACTTTAGTGGGCCGTAATTTATATATCAGCAGTCTTTGATATCTTTTTATCTTTGTTAGTTAAAGACAATGTCCAGACAATGTTGTTCTGTAAATATCGCGGAAATCAGTTTTAATCTGGCTTCCGTACAGGGCCGGGAATATGGATTATCCGTACTTTATGCTGTAGCAATTACTCCATTTCTACTAAAATTTGATGATTTTGTAATGAAAACAAGTGTATTAGCATTCAAAATATTGTCGGCAAGAGCATTTACATGGGTCAACGAAAACCTATCAACAAATTCAAATTAATGCCAAAAAATGAAGTCTCTGCAAGCTTTCAAAAATGACGTTAACGTAAAATTCAATAACGTCATAAGAACTGCGCATTGCTTTGCAAGGAATAAATCGATAACAGTTGCCGCCCTTCTAACTTTTGTATGGATATTATAGGCAACGATGGACAAGCAAATGACAAAGATTAATTTGGTATTTACAAGGATATTTGACTTGAATGCCTAACACTGAAAAGATTTTACATATAAAATTAGCCCAGTGGTATAACTGGGACCTATTAAAATGCGCTGTAACTCAATAAGGAAAAGTGTCTTTGTATAGTGTTTGGTATCATTGTAAAGGCAAAATGCATTGCTTTCAGTACATGCATAGCAGTTGTACCCAGCATGCCCCTAAACAAAGTCATGAGGCCATTTGCAAAACTTTTCGAACACCCCTCGTATTGTTAAACATTGAGGCATCTCTTACTGTAATAACTTTTGAACATGCATGAGAATATTATGACCAGCTACCTGCTGTGATTATTCGTAATGGGCTTTTCGACCTTTGGACCGAAATTATTTTTGCTATGAGGAGATGTATCAAATTGTTGGCTTTAAGTAGCAAGCGGTGCAGTGAAGCGGTGCAAACCTGATCAGCCGAGACGGCTCCTCAGCTTACTTAATATTTGTTTCTAAGCCACTACCTAAACGGGTTACGTCTACGCTCCGAACACCAAATCGTTTGATAAAGCCTTTTCAGGCAGCAAACTTATTTACCTGCTTTTCATTGGCTTGATGCTGAGCAGGCGGAAGCTCATCTTTTCTGGACGCATTTAAAATGATTGGTGTCGCATGAAACAGTACCTTATAGAATGTGCGAACAGGAAAGACTCGGATCAGCCTGCGCATCCGCGCAGTCTGATCCGAGTCTTTCCTTTTCGCAGATACAAGCTTTAAACTTTGGATTCTGAAATGAAAAAAAGAGAAAACTCTTATAAGTTTGTCCTGCTGCACAGGCTAATTTGAATACTAACATTGTGCACGTTTGCTTTAAAAAAGGAATACCGTAAAATATACTAGATATTGGGACATCAAAACCAGTGATTTATTTATTTATGTTTTTTGTTGTTGTTGTTGTTTTTTTTGTTTTTTTTTTTTTTTTTTTTTTTTGTTGAAAATTTTGAAAAATTGCTTGGGGAATGGCAACAGTGCAGACTATGATCAGAGTGCTTCTTCGATAAGACTGATAAAGATCTTCACTGTTTTCTCTGGCACTTCTGTCCCAAAATTTAGGGTAGTATTTGCATGTGACATTTATGATCTAATCAAACACTTCTATAGATTAGTTCATAAATGTCACATCAAGAACCGTTTTCGGCTAAACTGTGATGGAATTGCATATCG
Source organism: Ctena decussata (assembly GCA_963989385.1). NCBI lineage: Eukaryota > Metazoa > Mollusca > Bivalvia > Lucinida > Lucinidae > Ctena > Ctena decussata. The sequence goes on from OZ022498.1 coordinate 19,635,151, forward strand.
GTTTGGACAGAACCAGTTTGCAATGTAGGCTATAGTTCAAAGAAATCCTTGAAAATAAAAGTGCAACTTTAAGTGTCGGGCTGAGCTGTCTGTATGCAATTAAAAGTAAGTATAACAAAAACTTTCGACGGTGGGCGAATTTGAGATGCAACTGAATTATCATAGTTCAGCGTTTCAAATTCATTAATAGTCAAAGTGAACATTTTTTTCTCGACGGTATTAGAATAGATCTTGTACTTCATTTAACTTCTTGGGGACAATGTGACTAGACTTCGGTAAAGGCATCTTGCATCAGAGACGAACACACAAGACTCAGATTGGTAAAAACCACACCGGTAAATGAAAACGAAATGGAGATGGTTGTACCACGCAGGTACCGGTAGAGTGACCTCGTATAACCGGTACCGGTGCGGTTTAGCCGGCATCAAGACGTTAACATTGACCAGTGTGATGAACGTCTATAAACACTCACCAGAGACTACATTCATTATGTAGGCGCTTATGACCCAAATAAGTGAGTGTGTGAGTCAGTGAGTGAGCCAGCCAGTCAACTAATCATTCAGTCAGTCAGTCAGCGAATAAGTAAGTGAGTGAGTGAGATTAAAGTTCTTTGATAAAATTGCTTCCAGAGCATCTTCCTTCAGTATTTATCTTCACTTCAGCCAGTGTTAAGTGCCGCGTGGGCCGTAAAACGTCTCCCCGTTTTTCACCATAGGGCAGATTAAATATTTTCCGGTCTTTGTAGTCAGTATGCAGATATATGAGCCGCGACACGAGAAAACCAACAAAGTGGTTTTTCGCCCAGCGCAGACTCAGATCCGCCTGGGCATCCGTCCAGTCAGACCAGAGTCTTCACTGTCAGCATACGGCTAGCTTGTACCCTGCGCTACCCTTCAAGCGTGACAACACTGACTCTGATCGGACTGTGTTGTAGCCCAGGCTGATCTGAGTCTTTGCTGAGCGCACATGCCACTTAGTTGTTTTTCTCATATTATATTATCACTGGGCTCATTCTGAGTCACTACTGGCGGTTTGGAACATAAACAGTATTAGGGGTAAGAAATTGGATTTATTAGCTTTCTTTGATGTCCACTGCACCATCCTAGGGACTCGGCGACATTAATGCATGAAAACCAATAGCTCAGCCCTGGTTAACGGTTGTTACCAACCAAAAAAGAGCTGTTACGAAACGAAAAAATGGTCATAGTTCCCAAAAGACCTGGTCATCGTTGCTAAACAAATTTGTCCGTCCACAGTTTCAAAGGACTTCTCTGAAACCACTGGGTCGATTGTAACCAAAGTTCATATGTAGTCTCCAGGGGACTTAGGAACGAAAAATAGTTCAAACTGTCCTGGTCACGTGACCAACATAGCCGCCACGCCCATAGATGGTAAAAACCCTAAAATCTTCTTCAGAACCAATAGACCGATGGCCTTGAAACTTGGTTTGAAGCATTGGGTACGCGAGTACTACCAAAATTATTCAAATTATGACCTTTGGTTAACCTTGACCTTTTTACGGTTAGGTCAAATTTGCTTCCTTCTGCTTTTATATAGCAAAATGCTAGAACAAAAGGTATCTTGGAAACTGTTGAAGATTTTGGTTCTTTGTTGCCTGTTTTTGGTGTCAGAGTTTCTGTGATGTTTTACCTTATGTATGTTATTATTATTTTTGGTTCGGTTTGGGTTGCTGAGTGGCCACCTTATGGGAACAAGCTGCTCACTCGGTTGGCCATATGTTCTCTGTATCTTGATTATTTGTAATCTTAGTTGTTTCCAACTATGGTTTGAGGGCTGGATTTGGATTTTGATTGTTTCAGTTCCTGGTCTTTGCATACTTTTTACTTTTAAAAACTGGTCTATACAGTCATCTTGATAAGTACATGAAGATTTGTTAGTAAGAGAGGTCAAGGTCATTCTTTGACCTTTGACCCAGGTCTCATATTTCAACAATTTCAAACATCTCCTCAAAAGCCACTGGTCTAGTTGTAACCAAATTTCATGTAGAGTCTACAGGGGTTGATGGAACAAAAAACTGTTCAAACTTACCAGGTCACATGACCAACATGGCCGCCACGCCCATATATGGTAAAAAGATTCAAAAATCTTCTTCTCCAGAACCAATAGACCAGTGGCCTTGAAACTTGGTATGCAGCATAAGGTACTCGAGTACTATCACGACTGTTCAAACTATGACCTTAGGTAGACCTTGACCTTTTTCATGGCAAGGTCAAATATGGGAAAATGCTAGAACATAAGATTTTATGGGAAGTTTTGAAGATTTTGCCCCAAAAATTGGTATAAACAGTCTCTCATATTCAAGTTGACATTTTAAAATATTTCCTGAAAAGCCAAATTGTAACCAAATTTCATATAATGTCTCAGGGGGTTGAGGGAACGAAAATTTGTTCAAACGATCCAGGTCACATGACGAACATGGCCGTCATACCCATTTATGGTATAAACCTGTAATATTTTTCTTCTCCAGAACCAATATACTTATGGCCTTGAAACTTGGTAAGGTGTATGGAGTACTGGAGTACTATCAAGACTGTTCAAATAATAACCTTGGGTTGACCTTGACCTTTTTGCGGCATGGTCAAATATGGGAAAATCCTAGAACATAAGATTTCATGTAAAGTTTTGGAGAGTTTGGCCTAAAAATGATATATACGGTGTCTTAATGAGTACGTGTTCAGATTTATGAGTACAAGAGGTCATGGTCATTCTTTGACTTTTAACCCAAGACTCATATTTTGACAATTTCAAACGTAAGAAAAGGCCACTTGGCCAATTGCTAGGGTGAGCGATTCAGGGCCTCGTGGCCCTCTTGTTATTATTATTATTATTCATCTTTTAATGTTTTACTTTTTTTCATATATAGATTATCCACGGTCCACATACTATTCAAGCAAACGAAAAAGGCTCTGATCAGTATGCGCGGATACGGAGGCTTATCCAAGATCTCTTTTCCCGCACATGCTATAATGTACCTTATCGTGTGCTGTGCACCTCACTGATTGTAGAGTGGTTGGAAAAGGTACGGAAACCTTCGGCAAAGCGGTGATACAATGTTTTTGCAAATGCCCTTGTTCTCAAAAAGCAGTTTTCGTTGAAAAGTTTGACATTTGGTACAAGGACCCGAGGTTATAAAACTATTTTCGTGCTCAACTCCGCTGAGCATGAATTTTTCTCTGCTGATAAATATGAAAATGCCAACTAATGTTGGCATTTTCATATTCAAAAGCAGAGAAAAGTTCATACTCAGCTGGGCTGAGCAAAAAAATTCCTGTACTTATCAATAATTTGCTGTTTATTAGCAGGTAAAATTTCATGCTCAGCAAACAGTTTTATAACCTCGGAGCCTGTTTTTTTGTGTTTTTTTTTTTTTTTTTTGTAAAGAAATTGATAGTATGACCTGAGAACAAACCAGCATTTTGTTGTTTGGCTTATTTTTCAGACAGGATCTAGAAACCGATCCCATGCACAGGATTGCTCGCCTAGGGTTGCTCGCCGAATAACATCGGGACAGAGTTGTTTGGGCAGATGTTATAAACCCAAATCAGACTGCTCTAGGTGCTCCAAGAACAGTCTGATCTGAGTCGGAACTGACAACAACTTCTGCAGCAACATTTGGGCTTTCATCAACTTATTCTACTTTTATGATAGTAACTCATTTTGCATGATATCCCAATAATTTGTGTTATTCTATACAAGACGGTAAATGGACATTTAATTATCGTGTAGGACAATAGTTTGTCGGACTTGATATAAAAATAATGAAGAAAGTCCTCAAAGAGGGCACATCAGCAGCAAAAACAATAAGCAAGGTGACAGATTACGCAGTCTATAAATATGTAAGTTGTACGCCGCGGGACTTTGTACAATGTAAATTTCTGTAACGCAAAGGTCTCAACGAGAGATAAGCATAAACATATCGATCTCTTTGAATTGCGCCAAACGCGTGTTTTGCAAATGCGAACAGGCTGATCAGAAAATATGAATTTTGATATAAATACATGTAGGTTCTTAAGATTGAAGATCCATAGATTGATAGGCAAACAGAAAATACTTTTATCAGATTGCATGTACATGTATTGTCATGCTGATCAGGGTGTTTGTTGAATAATACGCTTCTTAATGTTGGCTCACTGTATACTTAACTGAGGCCTATCCTTGAAATCGCGGGTGTAGTGACGTAGAATAATATTCTAATACGGTGCGCTTATAGAAGCAGTGGAAAGTTTCCGTGTTTTATTCTGCAACAAGTCACTGTTCCGGAGCGCGTGAGTCTAATTGCCGACGTCACTGGCAATACTGACGTAATTTCGTGGCGTTTTGAGTCGTTAGACGGTGTAACGTCTCTTTTTCTTTCTAAAATCGCAATAAAAACGTACAGTTATCTTAGTTTAAACAGTATTTTATTCAACATATAAACATACACAATCAATTCATACAAGAATAATAAGAAAGGATTCGATAACAAGCTTACTAGCTTATAAACATCGTCTCCTAAATAAACATCGTCTCCTAATAATGATGAAACAAAGATTGGATCGCCTGTCCTAACATTTATCTTAGATACAGTTAAGAATAGTGAGCGGGCGCATGAACGCGCTGGCAGAACGGTTGGGAGAATTTGAATGTTAAGAACACTTTTTCGCGTTTTTGAGTGTTAGAATCGAAATAGTTCAGCTATAGCATTGAATTGTTGAGTAATGATTCACTGTGTGTCGGTCAGTTGTAAGTAGATATATCACTCGCGTTCCGTGATATGATCTACTTTATAAATGATCTCCAAACAGTGAATTATTACTAAACAATTCACTGAGCACTAGAGCTGATCTATTTCTTGAGTAGCGTCATTAAATATGGAGTCAGTCGGAGAAAAAATACATTTGTGACACGACACAACAAAGTGGCATGTTTGCCCAGCGGCAAAGACTCAGCTTAGCCTAGGCATCCCCCAGTCTGATCAGAGTCTTCGCTGTCGGCACGGAGAAAACTTAGACCCTCAGCTACGATTTAAGTGCACAGCGAAAACTCTGATCAGACTGGGCTGATGCCCAGCTGATCTGAGCTGTATAAGGTGAAGGTGAATTGATTCACATTCAGGGGAAGCAATTCTGCAATTTTCATAATCCTCCCTTCTCAATGCGGGTTCACTCTTTAAGCGAGGAATTTGCTACTCAAGAAACATGTTTCTTTTAAGAGTAAGCGCTGCTTTGGGTAAGATTTCGACGCACAGGGAGGCAAATAGAAATTTAAAAGAAATTATCTCCCTTTTTAAAAATGTCAGAAAACCTTTGATAACGGCTTACAAATACACCTTAATTGTTTCAAATTTTATAAGCATATTTCCAGGGGAAGACAATGCATTGACCATAATAAAAAAGAGAGCATATTTCCAGGCGAAGACAATGCATTGACCATAAAGATAAGAGAAAAAAAGAAAGACGTACAACTTCGACGTTGATACGACGTTTTATTCTTATTATTATTATTATTATTATTATGATTTTAGCTCACCTGAGCCTCTAGACTCATAGGTGAGCTTATAGTATTGCCAGGCATCCGTAGCCTGTCCGTCAACATTTTCAAACACCTTCTCTGAAACTACAGGGCCCATTGAAGCCCATATGGAGCCTCAGTGGGATGGGAGAACGAAATTTTGTTTGCAGACTTCGGGTCACATGACCAAGATGGCCGCCGTTAAAAAACCCTTCAAAAATCTTCTTTTCCAGAACCGAAAAGCCAATGACCTTAAAACTTGGTATGTAGCATTGGGAACTCGAACTAATCATAGTTTGTTCAAATGATGACCGTAGGTTGACCTTTAACTAATTTATGGCACGGTCAACTTTGGTACTGTACGGTATGTTTTTATATAGGATAAAATTTCCTTTTAAAAGGAAGGCTTGCACAGCTATAACAGTGAAAATTTCAGGAGTTGTTATTGAAGTGAACCCGATTGTTAGTGCACTTTCTGTTGCTTACTTTTATTTAGCAAAGTATTTAATTTCTAACTTCTTGAATGGTGGCATTATCAGAAAGACTGTTTCAAACCCATGTCTATGGAATCTTGGCACATCACGCTGGTCTGGCATTCAACACAGGCAACGAGGCAACATACGATAAAACACGATTGTTTTCGCATACTTCTTACATTACTTTCAAACTATCATTCTTACGGACCCGGCAGTTTGGTATACCTCTTAGTCAGACCAGATTTTCGAAGAAATTCGGTCTAGTATAAATGCAGTGCTTGAATAAGGTTTTTCACCAATTCGTTACCTGGTCGTTGTAGCCCAAACATTGTTTTCAAGCATTTCTTGAATATGCATGTTAATTCAGTAAAACTTGTGAGTCCTATTTCAAGAGTAGGGGGTCGGATGGTCCGTGGGACTATACTTCTGAAACAAACTTATCCTGATGAGCAGAACAAGCAGATTCCTTGTGAGTTGTCTTCGTTGCCTGTGTTGAATTCCAGACCAGTGTGCACATCTGAACTTGGCATCAAAAGAAGAAATAAATTAATATTTACTGAAGTTTACTTTTGGTTTAAGTGGCATCACTGGCAGTGACTGGAACAAAACTTTGACACTCTGAGAAGAAAATGCATGCTGTTATTGTTTTGACAATAACTTGCTTTACACCATTTGGGAACAACAAAGCACGGAACCTATTGCGTTCGTATTTCCATGAATCCCGACAAATGAAAATTATCTTTTATATGTATGCTATGTTTTTACATCAATTTTGTTTACTCATTCGTGAAGTTCTGACTAATTAAACGCCAAGCAAAGGACGAATAATAGTTACGTGTTGGTAATGAAGTACAGCAGCCGTCACTATGACATGACGTATATCAATCGTTACGTCGGCCAATCATCTATTTGAACTATCCGTGACGTTGCTTACGCGTAAGATTGCATGAATGTGTGTTGTTCGTGGATGTATGAACATCGTCAGTCCAGTATAGGTTCATCTAAGGAAATCGTCGTTGAGTGTAAATATTTCTCCGTACATTTGTATAGCTGAACTTCTTAAAGGCAACATTAGAGAGTGTTATAAAAGTAAGAAAAATGTCCACACACCCCAACCCGCACCTACCGCAAGCACAGTAGGCCCTTGTTCTACTATAATCCAAACAAGTAGGACGCCCCGGCACTGGAAGTTATACCCAGCATCATCGCACCAACCAACCAACCCCTCCCTTGTCATAAAGCTGTCAATGAATCCCTAACAGTTTCAAATTTTAACAATTCTGAGTTTCAAATGTTAACAACTCTGAATTGTCCCCTTTTTCTGTATCATTGTTCAGGCTATTCATGAACATGTTGATGGCCAAAAGGAAATTTATCAGATGCTAAAAATGTGTACATAATATATCGCTTTGCGCCATGGAAAGGCTTGTTGCAATGCGTAAGCCTTAAGTACTCACCGACATTACCGACTTTTACATACATAACACGGTCAGTTCTACATACAAGCAATTAAGCCACACATTTATTGTAATGCGTATCTTGGACGCACACGGCGGAAACTCTGTTTATTTCCAGCATATTTATTCGTTTAACCTTCTGATTTTTTTCCCACATAATAGACTTTTTTTCCAAAGTGTTCCCCTTTTCATCCTCACGGAGCATGTATTACGGCGCACAAAGTCGATGCAGGGGGGCATGCCGTTGGACACTGGTTTCCGCCACATGTTTCTCTGTACCTGACTGTGCCGCTTTTGGTAAATTCATGCGCCGTGCGGCTGAGAAGGGGAAAACCATTGATTCCAGTGTGTAGTTTTTAGGAAGTGACTGTACTCTGGCACCATGGATGCAGTGCCACGTAAGTAGAAAAAATATTCAATGTTCGCTGAATTTTTTATTATTATTATTATTTTTACCTCTGTGGAGCCTTTATCCGCGGTGATAAGATAAATGTATATGTAATGCATGATGTACATAGTCTCTTATAATGCTGTACAGAATGGTCTGGTGTATTTTTATATGTCTGTATATAAACATGTATGTACTGTGATGTTGTACACCAAAATTAGACTTTAATAAACTATAAACTCTAGATAGATGGAATACATTTTTTTCAGTTAATGTGATAAGAAAAGAAAATCGTCAAAAGCGCTTGTTTCTAAATCTAAACAATAAATTTGAACTCTGCTCTTTCAGTTTTTACAGATACACGTATCAGCCCACTCCGGCATAAGCGCAGTCTTATCAGTCTATCCTCAGCATGAAAGATGTCTGCATCATGGATCATCATGAAGAATATTTATGCCGAAAAAGACTGATCTTCTAAATCTAAACAATAAATTTGAACTCTGCTCTTTCAGTCAGTTTTACATATACACGTATCAGCCCACTCCGGCATAAGCGCAGTCTTATCAGTCTATCCTCAGCATGAAAGATGTCTGCATCATGGATCATCATGAAGAATATTTATGCCGAAAAAGACTGATCAGATCCCATGAAGGCACCGGCGCTGGACAGTGTGCCGGCTGCTCTGACCAGTCAGATTATGCGATGCCCTAAGGCCTATTTTCGCGACGCCGCTGCATGATTTTTGGAAAAGCTAATGCTTTGCGCTATTGCTATATATAAACACTGCAGTACACACTCTCCAGGTATTTTCCGACTAAGTGTGACGTATCGTTTCTTCCGAAAATAACTCGGTAGAATACTGGCAAGCCAAAAACGATTAAACAGTGGATCTCTCTTAAACTATTCAAGTCTATGGTATAATATTTGGTATATGGTTAACTAAAACACCAGATGAAGGTATTATGTTGCTAAAGGCCAAGGTCATAATATTCTTTGACCTTTGTTTCAGGTCACTGAGTTTCTGTTGCCCGCCAACATTTTTAAATGTCTTCACCTCTGAAGCCACTGTTCCGATTGAAGCCATAAATAAAAAGGAGTCTTCCTTGGTTCGGTTGACAAAAGTTTGTTCAGGTGGCGTTGATCACATGACCAAGATGGCTGCCATGTCCATATATGGTAAAAACCATTTTAAAATCTTCTCCAGAGCCGAAGGGCCGGTGACTTGAAACTTGGCATGTAGCATTGGGGACTCAAGTGCATTATACTTTGTACAAATGATGATCTCCATATGGGCTTCAATGGGCCCTGTAGTTTCAGAGAAGGTGTTTGAACAACAATGGTCCAAGTACGGTGCCCTGGGGGACACCCTACAAAACCGGGGCCCAATCCGACTTAAGTCCATTTACCACCACCCGCTGCTGCCTGTAACAGAGAAAAGAATCTATCCATTTCAGAGTCTTCCCACCAATACCATAGCCGTATAGCTTACATTTAAGTAATTCATGAGGGGGAGTGTCAAAAGCTTTCTCGAAGTCCAAGATAAAAGTGTCAACCTGACCGCCCTTATCCAAGATTTTAGCCCAGTCATTTATAACCGTGATCAATTGAGTTTCACAGCTATGTTTCTTACGGAAAGCATGTTGTCTGTCTGACAAAAGTTTATGTTCATCCAAATGTGCCATCATTCCCTGACATTTCAAACCCCGTTGGCTGGGACTGACATTTACAAGTCCAGTTTCTTCCCCCAGACTATTAGAGATTGGAATTCCCTGGAAGATTCACTTATTTCTGCTGCTGAGAGTGCAGAGGATTCAGTTACTAAGTTTACTTCTCTTATAAGGGCTAGGGACTAGCTTCCCTGATTCACAGGTCCTGGTGAATAATTGTCCTTGGACGTATCACCAGTAAACAATTCTGATTCTGATTCAGATTCTGATCGTAGGACAACCTTGACCTAATGTATGCAAGGTCAACGTTATACATTTATACGGGCGAATTCTTAAACAGTGGATTTCTCGTAAATTATTTAAGCCTAAGGTATAATATTTGGTATATATGATTAACTATTTAAACAGAAGAAGATAATCTGTTGCTACAGGTCAAGGTCATTCTTTGAATTTTGCTCAATGTCACTGAGATTCTGTTGACCGTCAGCATTTACAAACATCCTCTCTCTGAAGCCATTAGGTCGATTTAAGCCATATTTCATATGGAGTCTTCCTTTGTCAGGTAGACAAAAGTTTGTTCAGCTGGTTTTAGTCACATGACCATAATGGTTGTCATGCCCATATATGGCAAATACCCTTCAAAAATATTTTCTCCAGCGCCTAAAAACCTATGACCTTGAAACTATGTACATAGCATTGACGACTCAAGCCCATCATTTTTTATATAATTGATGACCGTAAAATTACCTTGATATAATTTATGGTAAGGTCAACTTTCGAACTTTATTAACAGTGGATTTCTCATAAACTATATAATATTTAGTATATGAGGTTAACTAAATGGGCAGTTGAAGACATTATGTTGCTAAAGGCTCATGCTATTCTTTGACCTTTGGTCAAGGTCACGGAGATTCTGTCACCCATCAACATTTTCAAATATCTCCTTTGAAGCCACTGGGCCAACTGAAGCCATATTTCGTATGGAGCCTCCTTGAATCAGGGGGAAAAAGTGTGTGTTCAGCTGGTCATGGTCATATGACCAAGATGGCAAAAATTGCCAAGTATGTTAAAGCCCCTTTAATTTTTTTTCTCCTGAACCCAACGGCCAATGACCTTGAAACTTTATATGTAGCATCAGGTACTTGGGCCCTACAAAGCTGATTCAATGATGACCCTGTATTCCTAATTTATGGCAAGGTCAACTTTCGAATTCTAAGTATAATATTTGGTACATATGGCTAACTAAATGAGCAGATGAAGACATTATGTTGCTAATGGCCAATGTCATTCTTTGACCTTTATTCTAGGATACAGAGAGTCTGTTGTCCATAACCATTTTCCAACATCTTCTCTCCTCTGAAGTCACTGAGCCGATCGAAGTCATATTTCATATGCAGCCTCCCTTGGTCTGGGGAACTTAAGTTTGTTCAGATAGTCTTTGTCATATGACCCAGGTGGCAGTCATGCCCATAATTGTGACAGTTCCTGGCAGTTTGAGCCTTGTGGAGGTGCGACGTTGCCGTCACGAAACGTGAAATGAAAGTGACGTCATAAAACTTGCACGTAAAGCTAATTGGATATCCGCGCATTGACTAATAAATTTCAAAGCGTCCCCTGAAAAGAGTAATTCAACATTTCTATCGGCATCTTTAATTTTCTTCGTCTACACTCTTCTAAGAATGTTCGCATTATAGATCTTTTGAAAGTGATGTCTTGAACCAGAGTTATAAAAGTTTGTCCAGCTAGTATGTAAATTGTATCCAATCAGTGAACCGAAAACAAAAAATCGTGTTGGTGTGAATTTCGTTTGCTTTTGCAGTAAACCATAGCAATATTGCTTTGTGCTTCTCGAAATCTATCATGGAAGCTTTAATGAATATGAAAATTTCCGATTTTCGCTCCATAAGGCTCAAAATGTCAGTCATTGTCACATATAGGGTAAAAATCCTTTGAAAATCTCTTTCCCCAGAACCTAATTAAAGGCCAGTGAAGGCTTGACGTTTTGTATGTAGCATTTGGGACTCGGGTCCTACAAACGTTTTTCAAATGCTGACGCTGTATTGACTTTGCATTAACATTTATGCTTTTATATGCGAAATCATTAGACAGTGGATTTCACATTAAACTTTTTAAGCCTAGATATAATAATTGAAAAATATGGTAAAATACATAAATACATGAAGAGATAAGGTCACCAAAGGTCAAGGTCGTTCTTTGACCTTTACTCAAGGTCACTGAGATCTTTAAAAATAAAATATGCACTCTTCGAAAGCTACTGCTTTAAAATTCATAACAACTGAGCAAAGTGACAAATTGTTTTTGTTGACAGTAAGGTCTCAGGTGAGCTACAGGAACATTGGTCTTCTGTTTTATTATCATTATTTTTATTATTATTATTAACATTATTATTTTTATTGTTATTTTTCCAACGTTACATGATATAATAACTAAAATACCAATTGTACGTTCTGAAACCTGCACTTAGAAGAAAAGAAAGAACAGAAGTGGTGATATGAGTAGCGTAGCGTGAAAAGGGGCAAAATTCATGTTATGCATCAGCGATGTTCTTTCTGTGAATACAGCTTGCTTATGAAATTTCAATCCTTATATTCTTTTTTGACACTCTCAGCACATTAATATGGTGCTGTTTTAGATATCAAAATCATATTCTAACAAGTATAAATATTGTATCAGTGACTGCTGCATCTTATCGACCCTATTGTTTTGATGTTGTGTCCTACACTGTTGCATCTTTTCGGCCCTTTAGTTTTGATGTTATGTCCTACACTGTAGCGTCTTTTCGACTCTTTAGTTTTGATGTTGTGTCCTACATTGTTGCATCTTTTCGACCCTTTAGTTTTGATGTTGTGTCCTACACTGTTGCGTCTTTTCGACCCTTTAGTTTTGATGTTGTGTCCTACATTGTTGCATCTTTTCGACCCTTTAGTTTTGATGTTGTGTCCTACACTGTTGCGTCTTTTCGATCCTTTAGTTTTGATGTTGTGTCCTTCACTGTTGCATCTTTTCGACCCTTTAGTTTTGATGTTGTGTCCTACACTGTTGCATCTTTTCGACCCTTTAGTTTTGCTGTTGTGTCCTACACTGTTGCATCTTTTCGACCCTTTAGTTTTGATGTTGTGACTTACACTGTTGCATCTTTTCGACCCTTTAGCTTTGATGTTGTGTCCTACATTGTTGCATCTTTTCGACCGTTTAGTTTTAATGTTGTGTCCTACATGTAGCTTGGAAATTATTTGTCGAATAAATGCGGCTAACTAACTCAGGTCTGTAAGTCCGTCAAGATTATTAGAATATTTTTGCAAAGCCAGTACTCGACCCTTTACGGAAACTATCGGAGGAAGCCGAAGAACGTCGGTGACTATTTATAGCGTCCTTCGTTACCGCAAGATTGTGCAAGCCATTTGTAATCTCTAAAAATAGATCCCTTTAAAATTGCCAATTAAGCGAAACATACTGCTACAAAAGGTAAGATATATGATTCTAATGTCTTATTATTCTAAAGTGATCGTGTCTGCATTATCGTAATACGAAAAGAATAACATGTAACATGGATTGTTTACAGCGAAGGGCTTTCGATATTGGTTTGTATACTTTCGATTTCATTTGGATTTTCCCTTCCTTTCCTGTGTGCATTTTATCGTTTTCTCTAGAATTAAATCAGATTTCAGTTTAAGAATTAAACAGTAAGCAAGCACTGACTTAGACCAAGCTTAAGAAATTTGTACATATCCTTTTAAAAATATGTTTTCCCCTGTGTTTCGTGAGCGCGTGTGGGCGGGGGAGGGGTGGTCTCCTCCTTCTTCCCAATACGCTGAAACGAACCATGGTTAAGATAAGTGCAGTACAGTACAGATACATGGACAGAGCTGCTGCCATGGGTCTTGTTCATTTTCACTCCAGACTACGAGTAGCCCAAATTTTGCAAGATTTCGTAGATCAGTTTCCTCAATTTTCCCTGAGAAAATAATGAGTGTGACGGCATAACCTTTGAAATTTGTCCACAGCTTCGAGCATTGTGTATAATTATCAACTCTTTTCATTTCCGTTTTCTTTTTACCGCTCTATAGATGTGTGTGTGTGTGTGTGTGGTGGGGGGGGGAGGGGGGGGGGCAGCATCTTCAAACAAAACTAGGAAGAAGAAACAAAGGAAGCATGGTCGATGCACAAGCAGAGCTGAGTCTCTGCTGGTCAAATAATAGGGTCGAGTCGGGTAACTTCGGACAGCGGGTAAATTCGGACATACCATTGCAAACAGTGAAATTCCAGATGAGACGGGTCAGGATTTTCACAGTTTGCCCAGTTATATTTGTTTGAAACAACTGACATGTATAGGAAACAATGTGAGTGTCCGAATTTACCTGTTGTCCGACTTTACCCTAATGCTACCGTAGCCTTCACAGGCTAACGCACTAAGGAAGTGATACTAATATACACGATATTTATTCGAGGCTCTTTTTTCACTTATTTTCAGTCAATGTATGTATTTTGTTTTAATGCTCTTTCACCAACAGATTAGTCTTTTTCTTATGTAGGCCTATCTTATCTTTTGGTTGTTGGAGCGATGGAAGCCAGTTTTGACTTATATGAGCCGCGACACGACAAAACCAACATAGTGTCATTTGCGCCCAGTGAAGACTAAGATCAGCCTGGGCAGCCGACCAGACTGATAAGAGTATTCGATGTGCGCTTAAAGGGTGTCTAAGGGTTTAAGCTAGCTTGATGCGGACAGTGAAGACTCTAAATAGACTGGGCGGATGCCGAGGCTGATCTGAGTCTTCGCTGGGCGCACACACCACTTTGTTGGTTTTGTCGTGTCACGGCTCAATTATAGTGTTTCTCCTTAATGGTTACTTCTTTCCGGTTCCGATAATGTTAGCAATATTGTTATTAATGTCTTAATTATAGACGCCTCCCAAACTATTTCTCTTATGGCTCCAGTGTTTGTCTAATCTAGTCTTGAAACTCGTTACACTGTCATTTAAAACAATGTCTTCACTCAAATTAGTCCAGTTATCTGTAGATCTTACTGGAAATGTATTCAGCCTTAACGACTTGTTAACAGAAGGTTTAGTAATTCTAAATAAATGCCTTCTTGTCAGGTCATCATTAAATGTAAAGAGTCTCTCTGAATTAATGTCCTCCAATCCATTAACTATTTCAAAGATCTGTATATGGTCGTAACGTTGTCTTCTATAAAGTTCAAAGCTTTTTAAAAGATGTGTGGGCCCACCTCCACATTCTTCTGCCATTTTTCAAAAGGAAGAAAAATTTTGTGATTTCATGTTGCTCCCCCCCTACCCCCCTGCGAGCTCGGTTTGCTCTTAAATGAAAGAATATGGTGCGAGAAGAGAATTATTTGCTCCAAGAGTAGCGAACAGTTTCTTTAAGAGTTAAACCCCATTGGAAAGGGAGGCAACGAAAAAAAAAGGCATTATCGCTGATAGGTAGCATTAAAATACTCGCAATCTTCGAAGAATATGACGTGCGCATAACAATAAAAAAGAGGCAGTTGCTCAGCTTGCTCTTCCTTAACCGCAACAAGACAAAACCAACAAAGTGGCATGTGCGCCCAGCGAAGACTCAGATCAGCCTGGGGACTCAGATCAGCCTGGGCATCCGCCCAGTCTGATCAGAGTCTTCGCTGTCCGCATGAAGCTAGCTAATACAAACTTAGCAACCCTTGTAAGCGCAAAGCGAAGACTCTGATCAGACTGGGCCAATACCCTGACTTGTCAGAGTCTTCGCTGAGCGCACATGCCACTTTGTTTTGCCGTGTCACGGCTCGTGTACTATTCGTCGTGCATGTCAGCGTGCGGGGATCAGCTGTTTCTTCTAATGCATTTATATGGCAATGTAAATTACGATGATGTTTAACTTTTTGGCGTTTATTAAACACTCAAATCATCCTGCGCAGTGGCGCAAACTGTCCAGGATCTTTACTTCTCACTTTTTAGATATGAGAAGTTTTATAGATGGTATATGCGAAATGGCAAGACTCTGGTCCGACTGCGAGGAAGCGCAGGCTGGTCTAAGTCCTTCCTGTTCGCATATGCCGTAAGGTTGGGTAAATTCGGACAGCGGGTAAATTCGGACAGTGGCATTGTTTCATTTATATGTCAGTTGTTTTGAGCTAAAACAAAATTAACTGGGCAAACAGTGAAAATCCTGATGAGACGGCTCATTATGAGCTGTCTCATCTGGATTTTCACTGTTTGCAATGGTATGTCCGAATTTAACCGCTGTCCGAAGTTACCCGACTTTACCCTCATCAACTGTCTTTTTCCTCAGGTATTTCACCGGCGTCTTCAGTGCCACAACAAGCTGTGTCTCCGGAATATCAAATTCTTTGCAGACAATTCCGAGATATTTTAGAAGAGTCTATTAAAACTACAACCAACACACCAGACAACACGCTGGATAATATTACTGAAGAAGTGAAGGAAGTCTTATCTGAGACAGACTTGAAAGATGACGAACTTCGGTCAGAAAGTCCTGATACTTCGTATGACTTAACTACTCTATTTGACGAAACCGGTATTTCTAAATCGGTGCCAGCAGAGACAAAGGACAGTGGCTCAGAAAGTGAATTATTTTTATATGAATTGAGTGGACTATTTGATGAAGCAGAAACAGAGGCAGATGTCCCGGATAATGAATTATTTTTGCATAAATTAAGTGGACTATTTGATGAACCTGATTTACCTGACAAAACACAAGGAACTAAAGAAAAGAATTCATCTGATAAGTCAAATCATTTACATGGGCTTTTTGATGAAAGTGATAGCGATGACGATTTAGGATTTGGACTATTTGATGATGATGACTGGACCACACCGAAGCATCAAACAATACCGGAACATGTCGACAGTGTAACGCATGACAAATGTTCAGATGATGACGAAGATGATGATGATTTTCTTTTCAGGTTATTTGACGACGAATGCATTACTGCACTAGTAGTACCACATGTTGACACGACCAATCATAGCACATCTTCAGACTTAAATATAGCTGCAACAAAAACTGATCATCAAAAATTGCTAAGTGCTAAGCACGAAAGTGATAAAAAGCATACAAAAACCAACTCAGACTGTTCGAATACAGACAAAACAACTCACATTCCTAAGACTGCAATGGAGGTTAAAAGTGACTCAAAACCCATGGCAAAAAGATCTGACTCTGAGATTGACTGGTGTGTAATTTGCATGGATAATTTTACTGATCCTAAAATTCTGGAGAAATGCTCGCATAAATTTTGCCAGGAATGCATAAATGAGTACTTTAGGGTGAGGCCACAGTGCCCCGTGTGTTTTGTGGTTTATGGTGTCATAACTGGAAACCAGCCTAAGAGCGGGAAAATGGATCACCATATTGATCACAGACTAAAGCTCCCAGGATATGAAAAATATAAAACTATTGTGCTTTATTATAATTTTCCGGATGGAGTACAAACGGTAAGTATCGTTATTTTTATTATTATCATACGTTACACACAGTCCCAATTAAGAAAGTATTTTCATGTTACGGATAAGCTCGCAGATTCCGACCTCTCTAAATTCTAATTTGGCATATTGGCTAATTCTGTGGTGCATAATTAAGAAAATGTCCATTCTAAAAGTGATCTGTTGCGTATCAAATCACGGTTTAGATGCCAGTTGTAAAGTAGATAATATCACGAAAGCGGAGCGGGAGCGATTTTGTCACGTCACTTGTTCTTGCTCCAACGATGCACATTGAAAACTGACGCACCTGAATCAGGGATTCAGATATGGCCTCGTTTTAACGCCAGTACGTTGATCCGGTCTCCTGCATCAGACGACTAGAAAATAGATTGATAAGTATCTAACAAAAGTCGTTAGCGAGATTTTACAACTTTCTCTAACTCGCGAAAATATTTATAACTTTCCAGTACGACTTAGATTTCATTTTTATATGGATGAAATATATGTTGTAATTCGTGATAAAGGTTCTTCTTGACACCGATAGAGGCCATACGTTGTAACCATCTACGACAGCTTCATTTTTATTAGAAGTTTCTCGAAAAAGAAACTCTTACACATGAGTTGTTATCTAGAAGTAGGCTTAATTAGAGGTTTGCCCATTG
Organism: Ctena decussata; assembly: GCA_963989385.1. NCBI lineage: Eukaryota > Metazoa > Mollusca > Bivalvia > Lucinida > Lucinidae > Ctena > Ctena decussata. The sequence goes on from OZ022498.1 coordinate 19,652,775, forward strand.
TTTCAGGAGGAGCATCCATACCCTGGCCAAGAATACTATGGAACAAGTAGGACGGCTTATCTTCCTAATAATGAAGAAGGCCAGAAAGTACACCGACTCTTGAAGGAAGCATTTAAAAGGCGTTTGGTGTTCACCGTTGGAAGATCTCGGACCACAGGATGTGACAACCAGGTCACGTGGAATGACATCCATCATAAGACCAGTCCTCATGGCGGCCAGCATGGGTAAGGAAAACAGCAGATGTGGGCACAGTCGGAACATGGCTCGGCCTATTCCGTGATTCACGGAATCGGCAGAGCGGTCTTCCGCGGTATTTCATTGTTGCATCCATGTTAAAACGACGTCGTAAGCCCGCATTTTTAAAAAAAATATCTGAAAAATTGGAACACCTGAAACTGCAACCGTAGCTCTCCTAAAGTGGGACAGTTTGGTTTTACAATGCAGTAATGGGTCCAAAAGATGCTGACGGATTGGAAAAGTATTTGTCTTGATAAGACTACTACTATTGGACCGTCTGACCTGGGTCTGAACTGTTAAATCGAATCTATCTGTCCCAATACTAAGAAAGTTTACAGCAAAATAAATTCCAGTCTCTAGTCAGGTATCTTAATTAAGCAGCATGTTATGTTGAATCAAGAATGACGACATCCACCCAATCACGAGTCAACAGGTGCACTTTGATCACTTTGAACCAAAGTTCATATGAAGCATTCAGGCTATACTCGTTAGGGAAAACAAAATCAAGAAGTTGGGTATCAACAAAGACAGCCACAAAAACTTCTCATAAATCCCTTCAAAGGTCTGAGAGAGCTACTGCGGGAATTGTATGCATAGGACAATAAACGCATGACAGATTTGCCAAAATCTGCATAATCCTTCCTGTAGCAGCTTAACTAGACAATTCCAGGAAATTGAAATGTTCTCCTTTTATTTGAAGGTACTGTCGAGAAATTGTTATTATAAATTGTGAAAGAAAATTTGTCATGCCAAACGAGACAATGACTATGATGTAGCGTTTGTGTATTTCAGCCCAACACAGCTGTCAGAGTAATTCAAATTTTCATATTAATATTTCAGATTTGGGTACCCAGATCCAACCTATTTATCAAGAGTGCAGGAAGAGCTGGCTGCCTTTGGAGTGACAGAAGAAAGCATAAAAGAGAACACGTGACGTGTGGAATCTGCCGAACTTTCATAAAATACTCACCAAAAAAATGAAAAGATAACTCCTGTCAGACTTTATAGTGAACAGTGCTTTATATAAGGATGCTGATGATAAGTTTGTGATGATATATTTGAGATGATATATATCATTTCCTTAAGGTGCTTAGGTAAATTTGGGATGATATATATCATTTCCTTAAGGTGCATGGGTAAATTTGGGATAATATATATCATTTCCTTAAGGTGCATTGGTAAATTTGGGATGATATATATCATTTCCTTAAGGTGCATGGGTAAATTTGGGATAATATATATCATTTCCTTAAGGTGCATTGGTAAATTTGGGATGATATATATCATTTCCTTAAGGTGTATGGGTAAATTTGGGATGATATATATCATTTCCTTAAGGTGCATAGGTAAATTTGGAATGATATATATCATTTCCTCAAGGTGCAAAGGTAAATTTGGGATGATATATATCATTTCCTTAAGGTGTATGGGTAAATTTGGGATGATATATATCATTTCCTTAAGGTGCATAGGTAAATTTGGGATGATATATATCATATCCTTAAGGTGCATAGGTACACTTCCATATTTTTCATTATTTATTTACAAAGGGGAACAACTTTTGTGATTTTCTGTCTGCAACTCTGGAAGAGACAGCCCTTCCAAAATAGGGTCAGCTCTTAAAGGAAGGAATTTGCTCCTAGAGGGCAAATTCTTTCCTTTAAGAGTTGACCCCCATTGAGAAAGGAGGCAAAAAAGAAACTGGCAGAGCTGCTTCCCCTGAAACTGTACCCATTCACTTCAAAACATGTGGTCTGTCATTATAATTGCATCGAAGAGGCAGTTCTGATGATGCACTGCAACTTGTTTCCATGGAAACGGACAGCAATTATCTCAAAATGTTTATCAACACTGTCATTAACTGTGCATAATTATATGTATGTTGTTAGAAAGTTAAATTTTGATAAACCAACCCTTACTTTGTCTCAGTTTTTCCTGATATCACACTTGCGTGCATAATTTATTCATACATGGCCCATACGACTTAAGGCTAGACCTATAAAATTACTGGATCTATGCTATTTGTAAACACGTTTTGAGACATATTAGACTTCTGTCTGACTTTGATACTCAACAGAGCTCTAAAAAAGGGCTATGATGACAAGTCCAGGATGATTTATATTGTCTTTTTAAGGTGAATGGGTACACTTTCAGGAGAAGCAACTCTGTCAATTTCGTGTTTGCTTCCTTTCTCAGAGGAGGTCAACTCTTTTAAGCAAACAATGTTCCCCTAGGAGCAAATTATTTCCTCTAACAGCAGACCGCATTATAGAAGAGTTCATTCATTCACAATAGAGGAAGTCATTAAATTATACCCTTACACCTTACCTTTACTAGACTGCGCAAGCCCAGATCAGACTGCTCCTTCTGAAGTTAAGACACTGTTTTCCACTCCATTTGATTATTTTGAAAGCATTACTGAATTGTGCAACCAAACTGTTCCATTTCAGGGTAATTAGGATGATTATTTTATGTGTCCCAGTATTTCATATGCAGTATTTTTTCGCTTAAGGTGTATGTATGGCTTAACCTCCATATTTACAAGGGAGACAAAGTTTAGTGGAATCATTGGAATGGCTTAGGTTAAAGGAGCTACCTACCCATTTCAAAAAGAATTCTTCCCATGAGAAGGGAGACAAATACCTCCATGTCAGTGATCTCCCTTGGTTCTGAAATAAATGCCATCAAACAGGGCATAAAATGAAACCAAAGACATAATTATAGTAACTTTCCTTTTATTGAAACCAAATGAGCCAGAAAATATCTATATAGCCAAACTCAGATCTAGCCTGTGCATCCACTTTGCTGATCACAGCTGTCCCCCACTGTACCACATATCTGAGGAACATACATGTATAGCAAACAGCTGAGTTGATACATATTCAGGGAAAGCAACTCTGCCATTTTCATTTTTACCTCCCTCTTTGATGGGGATCTACTATTAAAGGAAGAAAATTAAGAGAAGAAACCTTTCTGGAAGGACACGTCACAAAAGAATTCCGTAGAACGTGGTGTCTCGCCTGTCTGGGCTTTGTCACAAAACAGAGCTAAACCAGAAAATCTGATGAAAAGTTATGTCGCCGCCTCGGCCAACACTGGAACAGTAATAGCTATGTCTTGCTTCTGCTGGCTGCAGATGAGACAAAAATGGCAGAAAAATATGGAGTTTTACCCATACACCTTAATTAGCCTGCAAGAATGTAAAGGTTGATCTGAGTCTTTGTGCTCATGTTGTAGGGTATGTGACTCTTTCAATTGTTTTCTTATAAAATACACAAAATGATACACTAATTAATACACTGGAAAATGAAAAAAAATAAAAAGAAAAAAAAATATTAATACACTGGAAAATGAAAAAAAAAAAAAAAGAAAAAAAAAAGAAACACAAACTTGGGGCTCACATACCCCCATCCAGCACCACTGTCTGTGTTAACAAAAACTGTTAATATAAATGTAATCTATATACCCTTTAACATCATTTGTATATAAATGTACACATGCAAAATGCGAAGGGAAAGACAAAATCTATACACCCCTAAACAACATTTGTATCTAAGAGGTATACTTATTGCTAACAATGCATTACCGGTTAGTTCTCATTTTCTGTACATACACAAATACTTGAACCCTCCACAATTTCTGCAATGACTTACATAAATACAAGAGGGCCATAAGGCCCTGAATCGCTCACCCATGTGAACAGTCAATGGCCAACCTACAGTCATTTGAACAAAACTAACAGTACACGACTCCCAATCCCAAAATTATGCTGTCTACAAAGTTTTCAATGTCATGGGCCATTTGGTTCTGGAGAACATGACTTTTAAAAGGTTTTTAATCATACATGGGCATGAAAGCCATCTTGGTCATGTGACAACATTCAAACCTTTTGCGTGACTGAATTTTGCTTCATTAGACTCTGTGGGTTTTGAACGACTTCATGTCAAAAAGCAGGAGAAAAGTTGGAGCTTCAGAGATATAAAAGTAGGGGGGAAAAAATAGAGAAAATGTAAGAAATTTATGACAAAAAGTAGGCAGTTTTGGTATATCCAAACATTCATTTGGAGCCAATAGCACATCATGTTCTCTCTTAGTTTTAAATGTTACAAACGAGAGCAATAACAGAATCAACTAAAACTTCTAGACATATTAATGAGAAAGAGATAAGAAAAATTGTTTTGGCATTTTATGGCAAAATGCAGAAGTTTTCTGAGAAAAAGTAGGACTATCTTAAAGCCTGTACAGTACATGTAACAGAAAAATCAAATATTATTCCAATTTCACATATAAAAGCGTAATAAAGCAAATCTGACCTTGCAGTGAATAGGTCAAGGTCGACTAAGGGTCATCATTTAAATGGACTCACACCAACTTAAATATATACGAAGTTTCAAGGCAGCCGGTCATTGATTCTTCCAGTCTTTGATTCTGGAAAAAGATTTTAACAGTTTTACCATATATGGGTGTGTCCTTGTGACCAAAACTTTCATTCCTCTGACCCTTGGAGGTTCCATATGACATTTAGTTCCAATCAACCCTGAGGCTTTGGTGGACAAGGTATCTGAAACTGCCGAGTGGACAAGACATCTTTATGTACTCATTTAGTTGCCTGTATATACACCAACTTAAATACTTAAGTCATCCATTTTTTTCAGAAATCTTGTTACATTATTTTCTTATAAAAACAAGGGGTGGTCAGGTCAGGCAATGGTGCTAGATAACTATCAGTGGCACACCCTACTTCATGCAATTTGGATAATAGTAGGGCATGGGCCAGCTGTGCTTATATCAGGTGCAGGACAGAATTTTTTTTACCCTCTTCGATACTATCTCTTCTTTCTCCCTCCCTCTGAGAGGTAGCTGTAGTGTCTCATAGTGACATTAAATTCAAAGCAACAACCAAGATATAAAAGCAGCAGGACGCAAATTTGACCTTGCCATGAAAAAGGTCAACGTCAACAAGGGTCATTGAAGAAACGTGATAGTACTCAAGTATCTACTGCTATGTACCAAGTTCCAAAGCCATTGGTCTTTTGGCTCTGATTTTTACCATAAATAGGTGTGGCTTTAAGGTTGGTAATGTCACTAGGATTATTTGAACCGTCTTAAGTTCCCTGAACCCTGGAGGTATCATATGAAATTTGGCTACAATGGGTCAAGCGGCTTCAAAGAAGCTGTTTGAAATTGCAGATGACAAAGCACCCAAGCCTATACTGTAATCTCACCTCTGGCTCAGGTGAGTAAGAAATTGGTGAGATGAATGGATACACCTCCATGTTTTTCAGCCATTTTTCAAAAGTAACTTCCTACTTGCCTCCCTGGACAATGTAGCCCTTCCAAAATAGAGTCTACTTTTAAAGGAAAGAAACTGCTCCTAAGGGAGCAAGAGTTACCCCATTGGGAAGGATGCAACAAGAGCTTCGCAAGCGGCACACAATAACCCCATTTCAGTGTCATGAAGGAGTTACAGAATGAAAATATTGTTAATAGAAGGATGGACAGGCAAACAAACAGGTGAAACAACTCTGTAATTAATGACTGCAAGGTATTATAACATCTAACACATCAAATACTACTAGTATACCAAAAATCAACTTCCACGGTGAAGCAGCTCAGAAGTTGAGAAATGCCAAAGTCAAACGGGAGATAATTCATAAATTAAGTAAACTAGAGTTACCATTCTTGGTTCCAATATATTCCCTTGACAATATACACATCACCATAAAGGTTTGTTAAAATATTTCAAATGGTCGAGTTACAGAGTAAATAGGAAATTGATGCAAGGGCAGATAATTCAGGAAGAAAGTAAGCCAGAGTTGTGGTTCATGCTCATGATACAGTGCCCCATAATATTATACTCATTCCTACCAAGTTTCATTATATTTCAAAGGGTTCAGGAAATATGGAGTGAATGGGACTAGCCTAAAAAACTAATGAAAGGGAAGTTACTCAAAAATTACGTAAGGGGGAGCAAACATTCTTATATGTGACACACTGTCTTGTGATCATGCACCTTGCTATAAAGTTTCATTAAGATATTAAGAATGGTTACCAAGTTATGGTATGCAAAAGATTAGTATACACTAAAAAAGCCTAAAAAATCTAATCAAAGGGATGTAACTCCAAAATGATGGAAGAGAGAGCAACCATTGTTATGTGCGACACATCTTCGGACCTTCATACACATTGTTATGAAGTTTCATCATGATATCCCATGCAGTTATCTAGTAATGGCGCGCACAAGACTAGTCAGGAAAAAATAATCAAAGGGGAATAACTTGGAAACTAAGAAAAGGGGAGCAACCATTATTTTACACGACACTTTGCCCCAACCTAATATTTATCCCTATGAAATTTCATGAAGATATCCCAAACGATAACTGAATTATGGTGCGCACAAGAATGTTAACAGACAGCGCCATGCCATAATATATCTGTTTTTTTCAAAACCGGCATATAAAAATGAAAATGGCAGAGCTGCTTCCCCGAAAATGTACCCCATGCATTCACCAAAATTTGTTCTATCAGTGAATGCTTTATCAACTCCTAACAGTGTAGACAAAGTCTAGTCTAGGCTAACACTGTTTGATAAGGTTTATGGTAACTGTGGGAACAGTTGAGTTTGCAGCTATTATTAAACCATAACTATGGTATGTTCTATAATATTTGAAGGAGAAGTTGTTTAAAGTTGTTTTTTTTTCTATTTTTAGCTCTGGGGGTCATTTTGTTCAGCGGAACAGAAAGGTTAGAATTTTGGTAGAGTCACCCAAGCAACATTCCTGAGAAATAATTTGGAAATTTGAGAACCCATTTAGGAGAAACTGATTAAAGGTCTTTTCTATTTTAAGCTCTGGCAGCCGTCTTGTTCAGCGGAGCTGAAAGGTTTGAGCAATTTTGGTATAGGGTCACCCAAGGAACATTCCTGTGAAATAATTTTAAATCCATCCACCGGTATGGAGAAGCATTGTTTAAAGGTTTTTCTATTTTTAGCTGTGGCAGCCATCTTGTTCAGTGGCGCGGTCAGTTTGTGAGCAATTTCGGTAGAGGGTCACCCAAAGAACATTCCTGTGAAATTGTTTTAAAACCGTCCAGCAGTTTTGGAGAAGTTAACAGCAAAAATTGACAACGGGCACATGCACCCACGGACGGCGGACAAAGGCCGATCATAAGACCTCACCTTGAGCCCTCCATGCTCAGATGAGCTAAAAAAAATCCATTCTTATGTAAAAATGTATCTGTGGCAGGATCCATTCTGTGCTCCTATGAGTGATGTATTAGCATAGCGCTGCTTCAATTCTACCTAAGACAGAGTTACTGAAAAATTGAGAGACTGCATACAAGTTTATCCTAATGGAAGTTCATACTTTATAATACGCTTTTGTTTCAGGACATGTCTTGAACATAATTGTAAAACTGGTTAACAAGAAAAATCACATCAGTAACATTAGACTGATATGGAGATTTCTCCAAGAAAGAGTGAACGGTTGAACAAATGGGCTTCAATGGCAGATAATAAAAAGAAATGACTGCAAGAGATTTACATGCAATTTAGTGCATGCACTGCAACCCCTACAGATATTTAACAAGCTGCTATTTAATCAGCTGTTGAATGTAAGCCGAAGGTCAGAATTCTTACAGAGGAGTAAAGCAGATGACAGCAACAAAATGTATTCAACCCAGACCATCCAAATGGGCAAGACCATTAAACAAGAATTTTGCTGACTGCAGTGTTTCAGCTTGACAAAAGTTTCCGCCCCAATCGCCACTGACACTAGAAAAGCAGTGAATGTCTTGCTTCTGCTAGTAGCAGGCAAGACAAAAATGCAGATAGATAATAAGCCAGTCTTGGGTTGAGGTAAGGAATTGCACTTTATTAGACATTAGAGGGGTGCAATAGGAACACCTTTCCAAGCTCCTCCTAAAAAAGCTGCATGAAAAACAGTCCAATTGGTCTCTCAAATTACTAGTTATAACAGTGTGTTTCTGCTATAAACAGACAATTAATCCTCGAACATAAATTCAACTTACTAATGTTACTACAAATGATTATTTTTACAATACCGATTAAGCATATCTGATGAGTATGTGTATGTAAATTTGCAGAGGGCTCACAAACACAGCAAACTGTGGTGCTGCAAAAATACCTCTATTTGACATATGTGCACTGCTATAGGACAGCAGTCTCAAATAGGAGCCTGACCTCAGAATAAACCAGGGTCTAGGTTATAAAACTTAAAAATAATCTCAAACTCAAAATAAAGCACACTGATTGGCTGCTTCCGAGCATGCTAATCAGTGTGCTTTATTTTGAGTTTGAGAATGTACTCAAGTTTTACAACCTCTGGGCCAGGTGTAATCACAACTCTGAATTAAGATCGACTAATTTTGTCAGTAAAACTAATGTGAAGAACTCTACAAGCACTTTGTTTACATTCTAATTCCAAAGCTTTGTTGTCACAATGCGTCTATGAATGTTTACTGAACTGCAAAATAAAACTTAACCTTAACCTTGCCGAAACAAAGTTCACCATCTTTGACTTTGCCATATTTAAACATAGTTCACCATCTTTCAGGTTCTAACAATCCTGCTGAGATGGACCGGCAGCGCACCCACTCCAGGATCCTGCCTAGTCCAGCCAGAGGCTGTCATCGCTTTCATTGCACCAGTACTTGAATAAACTTAATTGCAGCTTTTTACAATATTTTCACATAGGGTATGCAATATCTTCTACACTCCTCAACTCACCATGTTTGAACTAATGGAGACACAATATTGAATAAAGTAAGCATGTTTATATAGATCTGCAACTCATAGCAAGATTAAAATGGGGTGCTGCAAAAATATCTCTATTTGACAAATATGCACTGCTTGCAGGATAGAATTCTTATATAGATAGAAACCCGACCTTCAGCTTGAATCCTTCAACCCAACTTGCCATAATATAATTACTTTTACCATGTACTTAGTGTGATCAGTTTGACATTAAAGTATAACTAGTACTGGTTGTATGTGTGTGAAATGTCTTGACAATAATGTAATAAACATTGTATAATGTTCTATACAATTCAAGTTACAACGGTTAAACTTAAGTATACATGTAATACTGAACAAACAACTAAATTAATAAAACAGCTGTATTGGTATCTACATGTACAAAATAAACTTATACAAACCAAAAATGTTCTAATTAAAGCACAACCCAATACCTGAAAAAGTTTGTACATAGCTATTCATAGCTAATGTTTTATATGTTGTAACCCTCTGACTATAAATAATGTTTGTATTGTATGGTAACAGCATTTACTGTTGCCAAGAAACTACAAACAAGTATATAGGTCAAGTAAGAGAAAATATCTACTTTGTAAGATTTTGTTACATACATTTTGTTACATATATTTTTAACTGTGAACAGCTGACAAGTATGTGTGTTATTCTGTTACAAAACTTGGACATACTAGCATAATGACGGCTAAACAATATTCTTGTATCAGCCAAAAAGACGAAGCATACTCTTAACACATCTTTGACTGGCAGACTCAAACTACCTGGTGCCACCATGCCGTCTATTAACTACATGTAGTGCATCTTTTTGCACCTATAGACTATAGATTTTTCAGGGTCTTATCTGGTGAACCCCCACACAAAATAGAGCTCCAAATAGGAAGGGTAACGGGTAATTAAGTGATATTTTTCATATTTCTCTCAACAAAAAGGTATGTTGTGACCCCTCATTAGAACTGACTCACACCATGGAGATAGTTCTAATGGGGGTCACAACATGTTTTTGTTGAGAAATAAGAAATTCTCCTCAAAACCCCACCTTATCAAGAGCATTGAGTAAAGGCCCTGAGCAAAATGGAGACATGGATATGCAGGATTGCCCTTGTCCTTGATGTTTGCATGAAAAACCCTTTGTGCATGTCATCGCTCAGAAAATCTATTTGACATTTAATATGCATTGCATACACAGCTTTATTATCTCTCATTGAGAGGACTCAAAAGAATCCAAGACTGACTTGTGTGATATGAATGATAGCAAACCTGGGTTTGAGGTTATAAAACTTGAAGAATAATCTCAAACTCAAAATAAAGCACAATGATTGGCTGCTTCCGAGCATGGCTCAGAAGCAGCCAATCAGTGTGCTTTATTTTGAGTTTGAGAATGCACACAAGTTTTATAACCTCTGGGCCTGTCTTCACAAGAAATCAGAGTCCTGTTGAGCTGTATCATACAAAAATCTCATCCAGACAGATACAGCAGTGCTCTTAAACACCATTCCTCATGCATGTATATGTTGGCCATATTTTGGTTTGATCCATTTAGCAATATGTGTATGTGCAGTATATAAAATGGAACGCGCGAGTGTAGCGTTAGAAATAAATTTCAATACCAGTATATTCAGTCTTACATCTTACACCATGATCCACGAGTAAATAATTCCAGGGCACCAGAGATGCTGCCAGGCTGCAAAATTGCAGGAATCTCAGAACTGTGTCTTTGGTAAACGCTATGTCTTAAACTTGGTGGGGGCAAAGTCCCACAAATTGTTCTTCTTGCCCACAGTATGAATTGCCCTTTGGGTAATAAATAAGTATATGAATAAAGAAAACAAAGAAAAAGAAGAAAAAGAAATTGTATGATTTTCATTTCCCAACTGTTGAAACCGGGCCATTATAGTATGGTCATGTTTATTTATAACCTGTTTACTCTCGGTTGCTACACAACAGGTGTGCAGTTAATCTGAGCTGGTTATCGGCATAGGGGTGAAAATAATAAAAGCTCTGTAGAGTACAGTAACCAGCTGGGTAATTGATTCATTTGGGATATCCCAACTGAAGTGAATGTTGTTGTGCATTCAGAGCATGAAAATGACACATAGAAAATAAATCTATCGCAATTATCAGCTGTTCATTTGTCAAAAAGTAAAATAAGAGACTTGTTTTGCCCATCAGCTGCCTCTTCCATCTGCACAGAAGCAGATCAAGTGTCTGATGCTGAATCTGAAAATGTTGAGAAACAACAGGCGAGTTGTTAATAAGTGGAAGGATCAGAAAGAAAGACTTTTTTTTTTTTCAAAAAAGGTATGTAGGCCTTCAAGTTGGCGTCCCCCCAATTTGAAAATGTGTGGGGGCATTCCCCCTGTAATCCAAATTCCTGGCAGCATCTCTGCAGGGAAAAGAACAGCCTGCCAAGTAATCAGCATCCTTGCAATAAGTTCATTTACAACAATAATGAACTTCTGCTAAGTCTCATGAAATGAAAATACTTCTTAATACATTTTTGATAAACATACTTTGCAACTGATGTATAATCTCGTGTTTGGGTGTACACCCTGCTTGGGTAACTACCCGTTTTTAAGAATGCATATGAATATAATTCATTTAAAATCAAATTCTGGGGAAAAAAAACTATCCTTTACTAATAAAGAAAAAGAAAACTTTACACAGTATTTCTAGCTGATGCTAGACTAACCATCCCTATATATAGTACTGACCGTATATGTTCAGACACCTCAAGCAGTTCTCAAACAGACTCTGCTGCCTTCATACACAGGCAAGCTCACCCACTTGCACTGTCATAGGCTATTTGTAAAACTGGCAGCAAACAGTGCAGATCCTGCCCAGCCTCTATCAAGTTTGCTCTGAAAATCATTTTCCTCTATCAAGAGAAAATCTGGTAGAAAAAAACAACAACCAAAAAACAAATGCTCAACAAACATGGCAATAGGCATATATCCCATATGAAATCAAGAAGTATAGAAAACTTATGTACAAACTCAACAAAGGATAAAATATCAAACAGTTAGCAGTCCTTGCTATTTTCACTAATGGCATGTCTCTTCAATGTAAGCACTACTTTGTGCACATCATACATAATAAGAAAATTTAGCAGAATCCTTAGAATAATGTGTAAATCAGATATCGTGAGAAGAAATCTTCAAACTACATGTATTTACCGATTCAGCTCCGTAATAGGATTTAAAGAGATTTATTAACGTGATCAATTCATATGTCCTCTGTGTACAGGAAAGGGCATCATCAGCCATGAACAAACATATAAGACATCAATCAAACTGTTCAGCTGATTAAAATCTTCCCTGTCAGCAATCCTGAGGAAGAAGTGCTATACAGAAAGTGATGACTCATCAAGCTAGCCAGGTTCACAGGCTAATCTATGTCTTAGATGTTCACACACGCTTCTAGATACCTTCCCCCATATCTAACATCATAATTGATTTTCTTTGTCTCATATTTTACATCATAAACGATATTCAAACATAATTTTTTAAGTGAATCTGAGCTTTAAATAAACTTGAGTGCAAGGTATGAAATTTTTCTCTATTTCTTGTCACATGACAGCGTAGATCACCTAAGCACCTTGTCTTACCTGTCGTGTACAAATATCAGAGTCTGGATAGAAAGTATGGATAGAATCAGTATCTGTCAGTCTGTATAAAGAATGCAATACCTAACATTCTAAACTCTCCTGTCACCTTGAAAATGAGATCAAGGTCACCAAAATATAATCATCTCAAAGCTTGTCCCAATGACAGTCAATGCAATTTATCCATAAATAGGTTTAAGATAGATGTGTATAAAACATTTTCTTTTATTCTGTGACCTTAAAGAGGGTCAGTGTCACCACAACTGCTTGTCCCAACAACAGATCTATGTAAGCTTGGTGAAAATGCAATAATCTGTGGATAGGTGCAAGAGATACATAGATATATGTATTCAACATTCAAAGTCCTCCTGGGACCTTTAATATGAAATCAAGATTGCCAAGTAATATATGTGTGCAAGTTTCGAGGAAATCCACTTTAAAATAATGGTTCCTAACACAGACAGTAGGGGTGTAACAATACAGGCCATAACTGTATTGCAATATATTGCATTATGCCAGACCTGAAATGCAATACTTCAGGGTCAAGCCCAAAATTAATGGGTCATAAGTCCACTTTCAGTGTCAAGTTGTTTGTTTTTTAGCAAATAATAGCTGTCTTTAGGGTTGATGCAAATTATGTACAGACAGACATAAAGTCATCCTGTAACCTTGAAAATGAGGTCAAGGTCACGAGAACCTAATACACTCTTGGGATTGTCCCACAGATATAGCCATGCATTAGTTTTACTCTAGGAGCCAAGTCAGCTAAAAATTGAAAGAGGTGGCACCCTCTGCTATCCTTGGTTTGACTACGTTTTCTTCTAGCCATAACCTTAAGAAAGGAGGTTTGATTGTTCTGCTCTCAAAATTTTATTGTCATGATGCTTTTTTTCACATGCGTTCCTTAGTACCCTACGGCAGAAAACAACACCATTAAGGTATGTATTCTTGCATTGTTACACTTCAGTGGAAGTCATGTTTTGAATCAATGTCATTCTTTTTCCACTCTAGGGATATCGTTTCAATACAGGTGTTATTTATTAGAGCCATATTGCATCAAAACCATTTTCTGCTTTCTTTTTTGAGCATTTTTCTATATGAATTTACCCCACCCACTTGAGAAACAGATATGCTAAATTGTTCAATGAGATAACCCTCAATAATCGTGTCCATTAAATAGCATAGTGGTTAGGTAGATTTAAATGTCCAAAAACACAAACAAAGTATGTTCCGCACTCAAATATGATTGGCATGGTAGTGTGTATATAAAGAGTGATCCATGCTACCCCTGCAAAAAATGTCCAAAGAAATAATGAAACATGACATTGTAAACAAACACCATTTTAGGTCACACTCCTACTCTTTGCCTTAATAATACTTAACTGTGGTCTGCAGGTATTCAGTTATAATAAATCAAAACAGACTTCGGACTGCAAGTCTATTTCACTACCCCATAGTATCGTCTTAATACTCGTCTTAGTACTTTACCTTTATGGTGCTATTTCCAGTTAGATGTCCTGGGTTGGTTGTTGCACAGAGAATCAATTCCTAAATGTTGCCTTTTACACCATTTTATCTGTATTGACCTTTTCCCATAAAAACTTTATAATAAATCACAGATTTATTGCCTAATCACGTGTACTTTCACCAAAGTAACGTATATAACAAGTTAAAAGGTAAGACTAAGGGTTATTTTACTTTACTGCCACAAGCGTGGCTAGAGTGAAAAGCTCTCTCTTACTTCATCATAATGAAAATCATGTCTATTATAATTTGGGCTCATTCTGAATCCGTTTGAAAAAAAGGACCTTAGCTCAAGCTATTGCTTAGGGGCATTGGCAGTGTAGTGACATTACATTACTGAATACACGCTCAGTTAAAACCGCGATTAATGTAGTATTTTCTCTGATGCATATCTTGCTATCAGAGAACTTTTCTTTGGAATTTAGTTAAGCTTTTATCATTCCACCAGACCTAAAAGAGAACTGATATATTGTGGCGCAATATAACTCTGCTATTTTTTTTTATTTTAGCCTCCTTTCTTAATGCGGGGAGGGGGAGATGGATGGGGGAGAGGGGGATTAAGAGTTGACCATTTTTGGAAGGGTTTCATATCTAGGGAAGCAAATAGGATGTTACAAACGTTGTCACCCATCAAACGAATGGCAATAAAAGATAGATGTCTGGCCATTCACATTTACACAGTATTGTTTCAATGGCATGCTTGAAGAAAATCTAAAAGCAAAAAACACCTGCGAGAAAAAGAAAGCAGATTTGGTTTCATTGATTCTGTTCTTGAATGTGCAGATGACATTTCCGGCCATTGGTAATATGGTTATGACACATTGTCATTATCTTCAGTTCATTATCAACGTGACTTTTAAATCAAATCAATGAAAAAATCACTTCCTTAAACTCCTAGTTTGGAAGTCAAAAAAGTAACGTATACAACTTTAAACAATAAAAGAGTTATCAGATTACCCTTTTACTGTTAACAAGTGTTATAATACGTCACAAACGTATTGGCTATAATTTAAATGTTATGCGACAGTCTGCATGCTTAGTGATTAACCCAATCACGGTTGATAGCTTTGCTGCACTCTTTAATTGCACACCGGGGGATCGGTCGTCAGACTCTATGATGGCCCCGACCTAAAGCTATATATTTTAGTTGGTTGGGACCGGAGCCTTTTTGTCTGTTGCTTGGTCCACCGGGGCTCAACTGGTGACCTTCTTTTGCTTCAGATTTCCAGTGGGGTTGTTTGGCAGGACAGGGATCTCCACCTGTCAGACGGCCCGTTGTATCTGTTGAGTCCTCGTCTTTGCTTCTTCATGGTGTTGAAATTTGATTTATGTGTTTACCGTGATGATTCATTGACGAGTTAGAGGGTTATCATGCGAACCGAACAACCAACTAAATGTTTTGTACCACTTCAGAAACTGAGGGTGAGGTTGGGCCTGTAAAATCGATTTAAGCCCCCCAGTTTTTATTACTGATCGTTCCAAGGCGGTAGTTCTGTTGTGGTTCTTTGTTGCCTGTTTTTGGTGTCAGAGTTTCTGTGATGTTTTACCTTATGTATGTTATTATTATTTTTGGTTCGGTTTGGGTTGCTGAGTGGCCACCTTTTGGGAACAAGCTGCTCACTCGGTTGGCCATATGTACTCTGTATCTTGATTATTTGTAATCTTAGTTGTTTCCAACTATGGTTTGAGGGCTGGATTTGGATTTTGATTGTTTCAGTTCCTGGTCTTTGCATACTTTTTACTTTTATATTTGTGCTTGAGTAACCTTTAGCAGAAAGAAACCCGTCCTAAAGTAATCCTCAAATGTTGAAAGCAAACCATTGGGCTTCCGAATGTTAACATAACAGCAGTATAACCCTAAAGCTCTGAAGAGATTTAGATATTTGATTTACCCATTTCATTGCTTCAAATTGCCATTGTTACAAACAAAACGTGTAATAGTAGCATAAATACACACGAAAGGACCTGGTATGATAAGGCCCATATTTGGCCCCCGGAAATCTCATTTTTCAAAAGTCTTATTTCCATAATGAAAATGTATTCATATGAAAGTTCAAACCTTGACTGTAACAGCAAACACAAAATTAACCAGTTCTTGCACAAATTATTTGTGATATTTGTACTGAACATACCCATACCCCCAGCGGATTCTGACGAAAATGACGAATTTGGTAGCCTTTGTGGCTTTCAAAATATATGAGCCCGGCCTCCAGCACATTTAATATTTTGTATACAGATAAAATTTTAATATATTTACATGCCATGAAAATATTAAATATGCTGGAGACCGGGCTCAATGTTTATTTTTAACTTTTTATTACCAAACTGGCAGCGTTTGGAACATTTTCCCAGCGTTCTCAACATAAAAACGCCCATATCTCCGCTCATAGACAAAATAAATATATGTTGTGGGTATTCATTTTCTTAGTTAGAACACAAGGAATAATCTGGTATACATTTCATTTTGATCTGTTGGAATTTTTTGGTTAGCGTCTCTGGACTTGCAAACTTGAGTGGGTGGGGTACCTGGAGAGGCCTTGTGCAGTGTACATGTAATTAGCGGTGCAATCTTACATATAAGCAGTTCATCAAAAGCCTGTTGTTAAGAGCTTTCAAAAGTTATTGTAAATGACTTATTTCTTGAAAGGAATATGTATTAAACTCAAATTTTCTCGCAATTTTCCTTCATTTTATTGAAACAACGTAGGCATGTCAGAAATCATGTTACTCTGAGAATTAACAAACACGAAACATATTATTTTTGCTTGTTCCCATACGCACAAATAATAAGCAATAGAAACCATGCATTTTTAAGAAAATTTGAATGGGGGCCAAAAACGGCCCTTATCATACCAGGTCCTTTCTATAGTGCCTAATTTGCATCGGTATTATGCCTGTTTAAGGTGTTTTGCTTGAAAACGGTTATTTTCTGCACCTGGTAACACAAACATTAATATGAAAAGTAAATACAGTCAGGTCCCACATCCCGCCCTTAAACCAAACGGGAATGAAGCACACACACAAATTGACATAAGTTCACGAAAGACATGCACGGTAAACTGAATTAACAGTTCTTTCCCGAACAGATTGTCATTCAGCAACCCCAACTGAAAACAGCCAGAACATATATGTTTACCTATCTTATATTACAAAATAAAACAGAAAACAAAATGGGCAGCTATTCAAGTGACCATATTGCTAGATGGCCGTAAACAAGCCAACTTCTTAACAATAAGAGTTCGTTCGGAGATCTGAGGAACCGTCAGTGCTTCATCTTATTGAATTTCAAACATTATTTAACGGTATCATTACAAACCACAATATTTAATCTCACAACTTGTTTACATTTAAATGTTGTATGCGTTACCTTTTTTACTATCAAACAAATGAGACAAAGTAAGTGAATTATCATTGATTCGATTAATTAATATCATTTTGATAATGTCATAATCAGATGAGTCGTGCCTAGACAGTATCGTCTGCACTTGCCAGTAATCTGATATGTCCTTACTTCCAGATGATCTTCAAACATGTCATGGAAATAATACTTTTTTAATGTTAATGGACACACCTCAATGTTTTACTGCGATTTGTTAGAACGGAAACAAGATTTTCGACCTCCTATTTTCTTCTGTGGCTGGTTTTACCTTTAAAGATATACTTTTAACAGAAACACTTTTATCCTACAAAGGCAAATTCTTTCTTTTAAGAGTTTACTCCCATTAAGGAGGGAAGGAAAGGTAAACTTGGCAGTTATTTCACGTAAGATTGTATCCATTCACCTAAAATTCTTGAAATGATAGGAGCTTAACTAAATTGTGATTGAAGATTCTCTTGTAGTAAAATACACATCACAGAAAACAAAGACATCAACCTCGGTGTCTGGGAATAAAATATTATAATACTTCCAATGCCCCCTAGCACCAGATTCGGCTATTTTTTTTTTTTTTTTTTTTTTTCTTTTTTTTTTCAAATTGACTCAGAATGAGCCCAAATAATACCTAACGACAAAGAAACACATATTTTTCAATAAATGAAGTACAGGGAAGCATTTTGCCGTAGCCATATGGCACTTTAACTAGCAGTGGAGTAAAAATAACACTTTTTAGCGTGTTATATACTTTACTTTGGTTTAAATTTATGCTAAACGCCCAAAATATTTTTAACCATGGTTTTAATATTGCTTTTAAAAGAATAGTTCAAAACAGATAAAGTAGTGTTAACTGGCAGCGATCAGGAATGGATTCAATCGGTGCCACAACCCTCCCATGATACCAAACTTGAAGTAATATCATAAAGTAAAAAGACAAGTACTCAAATGATACTAGCAAATTTAAAGAGTAACTACACTTCAGGAACTGACTGAATCAGATCCCAAACCCTATCCCCAACATCAAAGGGAAAGATTGACAAAGACATACCAACAAACAATAAATTACAAGTGATAAGCCGAGTCAGCAGCTCTTTCCCAAATAGATGGCAAGTAGCAAAATAAACATGCAGTCCATTCCATGCAGATGACCTCATAGCTAGCCTTTTACCAACATAACAAGGCACACACAACGTCTATTTTCAACAGGATAATGGCAAATTACAGACAAAATAAACCAATGCTTCGAAGACAACAGAACAGTGGACAGCACAAGCTTTAACATCAATACACCACAATGAATAAACGGCCTTTGAAATATCGCTGATAAATTACATACGGTAGGTTTAAACAATTTCACATTCATGTCAAAAAATAACTCAACCTAATATGGTCTTGGCGTATTTTGCATTTGCAACATCTAATCTTAAGGAATATTTTTAAATAAAATTTACAAACGTTACCTTTCTGAGTACAAACCTGTAATTCATCAAAACTTAGTTTGTATTGTGTGATTCTTAAAAATATTTAAGATATTAATGACTATAAATAAATTTAGTACTTTTCCATCTGCCGAGTAATTCACGAGCGCTTTCTTTAATTTTTGGGACAATTTCAGTTTTTCTTGTCATGTAAACAACATTGTTTGCTGTCTGAGTAGGCCATCAAACTATGCATCACATTAATTTGTTTTTTATAAATAATGAATACAATTAGCTTAACTTTGTTAATTTGTTTAACAGGCAAAGTTCTATATATATTCTTTATTCACTCTTTCCATACAAAATATGGCAACAGAGGTTTAAATATAAATATGGACAAATAAGCATGCGTGGAAAACAAATGAGTGTATTCCTGGAAACATGTTAATCTGTTAAGTACGTTACTTTGCTAAAGAAATGTATTGTATGTTTAAAACTTATTTAAACTATTGTGTTGCATCATGTTTAGTATGATCTGAAGGAAACAGGTCATTTTTCTGTTTAATTTAGCTTATTAGCTATGTTTTATCAAACAATTGCGTTTTAAGTTTTAAAGGGGTACATGAACTGTTATAACAAAAATAACAGCCCCGATGTTCTTAACTGTTTTCTATGCAGCTTAATTTATAGCATATTAACTATTCTTAAAGAAAACATTGAGATTTGATACAGTTAAATCATTACGGCATATTTCTCATCGATTCTTATTTTATATAATTAAAATTTAATAGGGTAACGTAAATAACTGCCCATTACAGAGTTATGCAAGTTTTGTAAAGGTGGCAAATGCTGAATCTGATCACTACAGGTCAAAACAATCATTTTAATATATAAACACAAATATTACACCCGATTGACTACTATCTGTCTTTTCTAGGCCACTTATGGAATCATATTTGCTTCACTATAGGTAGTCACACCCATCGCTTAATTTGACTATTTTGACAATAAAATTTGACGAGCAGAACAATCAAACCTAGTTTCTGAAGGTTCAGACTATTCAAAAATACATTCAAACTAAGTATAGCAGAGGGTGCCACCTCCGACCCTTATTTTGGCAAGATAGGCGATTTTGGCTCCTAGAGTATTTGGTGGAAATCCAAACATCGGTTCAGGTCAGGGATGGACTTAAACAGTAGGGTCAACAAAAAACACCTAAATGCTGATGCCAGCTCAGACACTGTATGACAACAATAGCTCTTCCTGTACTTTCATACAGGAGAGCCAAGATGAATCAATTCTCTCAGCCAACATGTGGCCAATCTAAACAGCACACATGCTGTTGGAGCTCATTTAACATGATTGACATAACATCAAGAGACAATAACCCATATGCATACAAATAACACTCAAATCAGCCTGCGCTTTTGTGCTAATAGGTCAGGATCTTTTTCTTTAGATCCCCTATTATTCATATACTGTACATGCAAAAAAGGAAGACTCTGATCAGACTGCACAAATGCACAGGCTGATCTGATATTTCCCTGTTTGCATATACCATAAGGTATCTCTATATGAGCCTTGACATGACAAAACCAACAAAGTGGCATGTGTGCCAAATGAAGACTCAGATCAGCTTGGGCATGTACCCAGTCTGATCAGTCTTCACTGTCCGCATGGAGATCAATTGATTTGATGCTTAACATCCACGGTAAACAGCTATGGTCATGTCGGGACGGTCAGTTAACCTAACCACACTGTTCCTGGGCAGGCTTAGACCTGGGCAGATGCCCAGGCTGATCTAAGTCTCGGCATGGCACACATGCGACTTTGGAGTCTCGTTATTGCAGCTCATATGTGGGAGGCAAGTTTTATTTTTTGTACAAAAGACATTTAGCTCTTTTCATTCCCTTGTCAGGAACTTTACAGCCTCATAACTAAACTCAAAAAAACAAAAATATATAGAAGTATACAACATATTTACATTTGCTCTAAGTAGTATAGAAAACTTTTCTATACTACTGCTTTTCCGGAAGACTTCAAAGACTAAACTAACGATCAATGTGACTGCAAGAGTCACAACCATTTCTTAGCACTAAAATACATGCACTAGATAAGAGGGAGTATTTGGTGATAATTAAGGATAATTTTTGTTAATTCTGAATAGAAACGTATGTTGTGACCCTTCATCTGAACCGTCTCAACGAGACGGTTCAGATGAGGGGTCACAACATATGGTTTCAATAAGAAATAAAAAAAATTATCCCTCAATTATCATCAAATACCCCTCTAATCTAGAACTCTGTACATGTCAGTCAAATCTAAACAGTCCAAAAGAACTGTGCCAAAGCGGTGTCTCACCTGTCAGTGCAATGTCACAAAACAGAGCTAAACCAGAAAACTTGACGAGAGCCGCCGCTGAAAAGGTGATACCTGTATGTCACTTCTGCTAATTGTAGGCAAGACAAAAACATTGGATATCACGCAACAGTATGACTAGAGCAATCCATTAGAAAGGCATCATAAATGTATTATTGAAAACATTACAGACACTGGGCACTTCTGGGCTTACACTGATTTGATATCCTAAACAATAAGCACAGTCCTATACATCTCACCAAATTTCTCTGTATGTCAACAAATTTCAATTCTTAACAGCTATGAACAGACCTAAGCCAATACCAGCCTATGGCCCCTGACAGCTTCAGCATTTTTTTCCCTCATAACTCCACATTATATGAAAAGACAAAGCAGTCTGTGTATATGTAACTAACTGAGGCCTGTCTAAACAAGAGCTGTCATCAGACAACACAGCTTGCGAGGATCTTGGACCTAAGAACTAAATGCCCCCTTAGGCCTACTGGAAGTGGGGTGGGAGGCATTCAGGTCACAGAGGGGATGCTGTTGAATAGATCTTTGGACCCATGTCTATCATCAAAGCAAATATGAACCAAATCCATTATATGGTTTTGAAATTTGAGATTTTAAAGCTTTAACATAAAACTTATGCTAAAATTTGTCTGTGTCCTTGACCTTTCAGCCATAGGCATAGGTAGGGATATATTTGAATAAAATTCTAGATCTATATCCTCATCATACTGAGTATGAACCAAATTAGTCATAAAGTTTTGAAAGTATGAGCTCTAAATCAATCATATCTATAATACTAAATAAACGAAGTAACGCATAAACTGCAAAATTGGTGGCATTTTCAAGCCTAATTTCTATACTGGTTCTTTCGCATATTGCTATCATTGATAATTTCGGTTAGCGTGTGTTTTAGTTTCACGTAGATTTAAAGAATTTGGGAATTAAATTCGTCTTTCATTTTAAATTCTCCCAAGTATTTTTCTAGAAACTTCGACTGTTGGTCGAATTTTTTTTTGTCAACAATGGGTGCGTTCGAGTGAAATTTTCGTGTACTCGAATACACGTTTTAAATTAATCCGGTCGTTTCGGTTCTGCTTCGTTATATCGGCGCGCTGCTTAGCAAGTCCAACTTTAGCAGGTTCTAATGCAAAAATCCGACCCATGAACGTACGTCATTCCCAGGGGCGGATCCAGGAATTTTGGATAGGGGGTTCAAATTAGCTGAGGGGGGTTCGATTTGCGCAGTTCGACCAATGTTTGCTAAAATTCCCCATGAAAATGAAATAATTTAGGCTGAAGAGGGGGTTCGTTTGAACCCCCCGAACCCCCTCTGGATCCGCCACTGCATTCCCCATAAATAACGATTTATTTTTGTATTTTTGCTCATATGTCTAAACGGATGAAGAACTAAACGGTCATAGTCCCGACGGCCCTGGCTCGAAACGACCCATTTTCTTCCAGAACGATAGTCAATACGAGTAGCCAATCGAACTCGCCCATTGAAGAATAAAGCGATGTTCTTTCGAAATGTTGGACGGACACACGGCGCCAAGTGTGTGCGGCTATGGTTACGTACCGCTGAGCCACTTGGGGAACGTTGTTAGAAGAAGTCAAACTGAACTGAACTTTCGAAAAGACAAAAATTAAATTGTCTAAGGTTAACACAAATGCGCCAGGTAAGAAAGGGCATTTTTTCCAGCGAAGCAGACAAATCAATTTCAATGATTCAACGAAGTTAAAGAAGCCTTTAGTCTTCAGAGGGCTTGAATATTTTCCCCAAAACGTTCCAGGACCCAATTTTTCCAGAAAAAATACCCAGGACAGGTCACATAACCAAGATGGCAAACATTTATTATGGTAAAAAATTTCAAATATCTTCTCCCCCAGAACCACGCCGGGCCGCGTAGCGCAATCGGTAGGACCTGGGTTCAAAACCCGGTCTGGCCACATACTTCCGTTTCTCCTTCCGCTGATTCAAGAAGGGCAGTTGTCAGTTACTGGCGAAAGTATGTGCGCTTAGTAGTGGTTAACCGCTTAGGAGGTCTAAGCCTGCCCAGGAATAGTGTGGTTAGGTTAACTGACCGTCCCGACATGACCTTAACTGTTTACCGTAGACGTTAAGCATCAAATCAACCAATTCTCCCCCAGAACCACAAATCCTATGATCTTGAAACTTAGTATGTCATATCAAAGACTCAAAAGCTCAACAAAATTTATATAAATGATGACCCTGGGATGACCTTGATCTGTTATACGGCAAGGTCAACTTTTGAGTCACTTAGGTTTTTCTATAGGAAAAAGTGAAAAAAGTTGATTTTTTTTAGAAACAATGCAGTCTGCTACCTGAAAGTTTGTAGATGCTGACAACTAATTAGGTAAATGAAGCTTTAGTGAGTATTCATGGTAAAGGTCATATCTTCACTTGGGTCTAAGGCCATTTACATTGAAAAATTAAAACTCGCTTTTTTTATATAAACTTGACCATCATGAAATATTTCCGCGCTTGCGCGGGCTCTTTACTAGTGGTACTGAAAATATGAGCTCTGAATCAATCATATCATTGAAAATATGAGCTCTAGCAAAACTTAAATAGGAATTTTCAAAGTCTGCGACCTTGCCTTAACATCATGGGCATGGTATTGCTCAATAAAACTTTGGACCTGTATCTGTGATCATGCAAAATATGAACAATATCCATCATTTGGTTTGGAAAATATGAGCTCTTTAAAAATTTAAATGTAGAATTTTGAAGTCCTTGACCTTAAGATCATGGGGGTGGGGGAGGGAGGGAGGAGGAGGGGTATTGCTAGAAGAAACTTCAGACCTATATTTCTGTATCATACCAAATATGAACAGAATCCATCATATGGTTTTGGAAATATGAGCTCTTCAAAACTTTAACATAAATGTGGAGTCCGGCTCCAATGCTAACGCCCATGCCAGAGGTAGTGCAATAGCTCTTCCAGGACTTCATCCAGGTGAGCTAAATGAAAAAGGGGACTCATAAATATATTATAACATGTACTTTCAAAGAAAGTATTCCCATCATACAAATTATACTCAGCATGATTATAACTGCTTTTAAACCATGATAACTGTATAAATTTGAGCTTTAACAGATCCATATGGTCCATACCTGTCAATTTCAAGCACATTTATATTCTCCATGCCAGTCCACTGTGCAAAAGACAGGAGCCTATACAGGATCATTTTGAAATAGACTGGCATTGATCTTACATTCAAATGTAAACATATCCAATCATCACCAGTCATGAGCTGACTAATACCAGTCCAATTCAAGATCATTTTGTATATGCTCCATGCAAATCTACCGCTCGGACTGGTGTGACATCAGTGGAACTCAACAACATATCAAGACCTGTCAGTGTACAGGATAGCTTGCCTTATAGCACCTTGCTCATGACATAAAAAACTTAAACCACAAAATTTAATGCTGCCACTGACGCCTAGGTGACAACAATAGCTCTCCTGTACTTTTGTACAGGCAAGATAAACATGCAGCTGCTGACACAAAAAAGAAAGCAGTATCAGCTGAGGGGTGACAGCAACAGCCCTTATTTTCATACAAGGAGCTGAATCCTGTGTACAATTATATGACTTCAACTTAATCTATCCAGTCAAGAAAACAACAGGTTCACAAACAAGAATTCCGTGAACTGGTACGTCTGGCCTGCTTGCATGCTGTGCAAGAAACAGTCTATGCCATCATCAACAAAATTCCAAGTTCAATCAGAGGTTATAAAACTTGAGTACATTCTCAAACTCAAACTCAAAATAAAGCACACTGATTGGCTGCTTCCGAGCATGTGCTCGGAAGCAGCCAATCAGTGTGCTTTATTTTGAGTTTGAGATTATTCTCAAGTTTTATAATATAGGACAAGGAACTAAATACTTCTGTCTCACTTTTGCAAACAGTTTGGAAGACAAAAATGGCTGCTAAACACAAGTGACCCTTTTACTGATTCACTTATGGTGATAACGGATGACATACTTGCATGATATGATGGGGAACTGGAAAGTGTTCTGACAAAAATCTTTTCTTCAAAACATTACTCTTGATTTATCAATCATTCAAGTCCAGCCATTTATCACCACAAATCACTTATCCATGTGTTGATTCAACCGTGCCTACCTTTCAGCACGTTAAACAACTTCAACATACACTGATTATAAACCCAGTAAGTTGGGTGGGAAATGTTTTCTGAAGGTTGTACCGTTATGTTTTACTACTCAATCCATTTTGATTGGCAGGCAAAACTTCTGTCAATCAATCTATGGATAGGTCAATGATCAGCAAAACCCAATTTTATCTGTAAAGACATGATATTTCTGGTATTAAGTATTCCCTCCTTTACAGTGACTGTATCCTGGTATTAAGTATTCCCTCCTTTACAGACTGCATTGTCCAATTTTATCGATTCATTGGCACTGTTTAGCGTTTCTGTTTCAGTAGCTCGGCCATCTGAGCCTCCATAGCCTTCAGTTGCTGCCTCATGAGCTCGTTCTCCCTCTGAAGACGGTCAGCATCCGCTGTGAAACAGATCAGAGCCATGCCAATAAAATATGTATGGTACACTCCTGTTTTTTTTTGTTGTTGTTGTTGTTGATTTTTTTTTTTGGGGGGGGAGCTGTTTTTATTGACTTCCTGTTTGATTCCCTGATGAAAAATCCTTTCTAAATTGAGATCTACACATAAAGGAAAGAATTTGCTCCTCTAGGAGCAAATTCTTTCTTAAATGAGTAGACCCCTATAAAGACTGGCAGCAACAAGAGTACCATTCTTAGTCATAATACATTCCCTTGAGAATATACACATCACCATAAAGTTTTGTTAAAATATTTCCAATGGTTAAGGATTTACAGAGTAAAATGGAAATTGATGCAAGGGCTGATAATGCAGAAGTAAGCCAGAGTTGTGGTTCATGCGCATGATACATTGCCCCATTCCTACAAATTTTCATTAAAATATTTCGAAGGGTTAAGGAGTTATGGAGTGAATGGGGGAATTGGGCTAGACTTAAAAAGAAACTAATCAAAAGGAAGGTTACTCCAAAATTAAGGGAGGGGGAACAACCATTCTTACATATGACACACCGTCTTGTGATCATGCACACTGCTATAAAGTTTCATCAAGATATTCCAAATGGTTACTAAGTTACTGAATGCACAAGATTAGTGAACACGAAAATAGCCTACAAAATCTAATCAAAGGAATGCAACTCCAAAATGAAGGGATAGCAACCATAGACATACGCGACACATCGTTACACCCTCATACACATTGCTATGAAGTTTCATCAAGATATCCCGAACGGTTATCTGGTTATGGCGCGCACAAGACTAGTAGGATAAAAAATAATCAAAGGGGCATAACTTGGAAACTAAGAAAGGGGGAGCAACCATTACTGTATGCGACACTTTGCCCCATCCTAATATATATGCCTACAAAATTTCATGAAGATATCTCAAACGGTTACTGAGATATGGTGCGTACAAGAATGTTGACAGACAGACAGACGGACGGACAGACAGCGCCATGCCATAATACGTCCGTTTTTTCAAAACATGCATGTAATTAAAAAGGTAGTATAAATGCTTCCCAGAAAGAATATCCATTTATCCCAAGGTGTATGCCTGCACCTCCAAGGGAGATCATTGATACAGAAGTGATTGCCTCCCTTCTCATATTGGGATACTCTTAGTTGAATACTTTTTAAGGGGAAGCAACTGCTTTTTTCATTTTTGCCTCCCTTCTGAGGTAACTGTGATGATGTCAAATTAATGCAATTGTATAAGTGTTTAGCATTAAAGGTTTTGACTGTTTTTCCCATCTGTTCACAATATACATGTGACAATAAATGACTGCTGTCAAAGTGATCCCTTGATGCCATGAAAACTAAAATGCTGCTAAAAATCTGTAAATATATCAAGTTGTTTTGTCATGATTGTCTATGCCCATTGGCGTAGACTATCTAGTAATTGCTTTTGACATGGAAGTACAGCCATTAGTTACCCACAATGCAGCTTCATCTTTATGCAACTGTTGGCATATATGGTGTGAGCACTATTCACATAGATGTCTTGAGCGGCGATAAGCTGTTTGCATATATGTCGTGAGCGCCATTTGCATAGATGTCGTGAGCAGTCATAGGAAATACCACACTTATGGTATCACAAGGTTGCAGAATGTATCGCACGGTACAGATGAATGAATGACTTGTGATTTTACAGCTTTTTGAACTGTCCTTAAATTATGGAATGGTATACCTACCACTCGCACCTGTGCTTGAAATCCACTAAAGAAGATTTTACGTCGGCTTTTGAGATATAAACATAAGTTAACACTTTAAATCTTTGTTGTTGCAATGGTCTATTTGATAAGCGTAAACTGGGAATGATTGCTAAGCGTAGACCAAGCTTTTTGTGAAGGCTGTACTGTACTATTATAATATATGCATGTAAGATTACAATTATTTGCTTAATTTTGCTGAATGCTGCGACTGGCCTGTCACCTTATTGTCACAGAAGAGTGCTACACCAGAAAACCCCATGAAAAACTTACACCGCCGCCATCAACAATGACAACACTGGAAAATTAATACTTCTGCTAGATTCAGGCACAACAAAATATTGGCAAGTATCCGAGCTATCTGACTGCACCGGGTAGACACTTTAGTGTTGACATGTCAAATCCATAACCAATCTGATCAAATACTTCTTGTTTATATAATAATCTATTCAAAAGAATTACATTGGTGGTGCCAATAAGATTTACATAATATGAGCCATGACATGACAAAACTAACCAAGTGGCATGTGCGCCCAGCGAAGACTAAATCAGCCTGGGCATTCGCCCATGCTAATCAGAGTCTTCGCTATGTGCTTTAGAGTAGCTAAGGGTCTCAGCTACCTCCATTCCCAGAGTGAAGGTTCTAATCAGACAGGGTTAATGCCCAGGCTGATCTGTGTCTTTGCTGGGCGCACATGCCACTTTGTTGGTTTTGTCATATTGCGGCTCATATGAGGTCAGTCTTGAACAAGAAAACTCTAACAGCCAAATTATTACAGTAGCTAGAAAACCCAGTTATTTATGTATAGGCTTATCTCAGTTTTCACTGTACACTTGCACTTAACTTCTGCAAGCCCCTTTTTACTATTTCAAATTTACCTACCTCCTGACACAGACCCGGAAGCCCCTGGGCTGACAGCCTGTGTCCCTACAGCTCCCTGAGTTTCACTGGCTACCCCCGCCTTGATCAACATCTCACCAACATCAGCCTTCCTCTCCAGCTCAACCAACTTCACGGTGTACACGTCTTTATGGACATCAACTAGTGTTGCTGACAAGAGCTTGTTCATAAAGACCTTCAGTTTGTCTGATGATTCATTACTCCAGCTCTCCCCAACAGGATAAACTCCTGGTAAAATTGAAAGCAAATTTATCAGAGCCCTGGATAAGAGGGAGTATTTGGTGATAATTAGGGATAATTTTTGTTAATTCTGGATAAAAACATATGTTATGACCCCTCATCTGAACCGTCTCATCAAGACGGTTCAGATGAGGGGTCACAACATATGGTTTCAATGAGAAATAAAGAAAATTATCCCTCAATTATCGTCAAATACCCCTCTTATCTAGTGCTCTGTTTATTTGAGCTGCGACACGACAAAACCAACAATGTGGCTGTGTGCAAAGCAAAGACTCACATCAGCCTGGGCATCCACCCAGTTTGATCACTCTTCATTAAGTGCTCAAAAGGAAGCTAAGGGTCTAAGCTACTCTCAATGTGGACAGGGAAGACTCTGATCAGCCTGGGTGGATGCCCAGGCTGTTTTGAGTCTGCACTGGATGCACAACCACACTGTTGATTTTTTTGTGTCGCGGTTCATTTTTTTTTTTTGAGCAAGTGAACTTGGCCTAATATTCCACTAAACATGAAGGTCAAATGAGGACCTCTGTTTAAAGTCTCAGCTGAAGACCGCTGGAGCAAGAAGTCGAGCCTGCCACAACTGAATTGGTAGCCTAATGCTTAACTATTTGACTATCCCTGCCCCTTGTCTTCAGTGTAACTTCCACACATGGTGATTACTACTGGGCAACTGATGACTGATGACTGCGTCAAGCAGAGCCCTCACTGTGAATGCATGAAATTCATAACCAGATGCAAATCATATCGTAGTACAAGCTCAGCTGTACAAACTACAGCCTTTGATGAAAATGATGACAGTATTTCAATAAATATTCTTCGCGGAAGCAAGCTGTCAACAGAAGAAATAGAGACATGTAGCTTCAGATAAAAATATTAAAATGTTCTACAGACAAGATGTCTTTCAGAACCAATGAATTCAGAGCTCCAGATAAGGAGGGGTAAAAGGGATAATTTAGCATTAATTTTCCATCTTTCTCTACAAAATCATATCTTGTGACCCCACACTAGAACCGTCTCGTTGAGACGATTCTAATGAGGGGTAACAACATATGTTTTTATTGAGAAATAAGAATTATCTTTAAATTATCGTCAATGCCCTTCTTACCAGGGGCTCTGGACTATATTTTTTTTCAATATACCTGTCAAAGACTGAAGCATTTTTAATAACAAGACCTGTCACCGGGACAGGATAGCTCGCCTGACAGCGCCTTGCCCATCACATAAAAAACTTTAACGTAAAACTTTAAACATTTTGCTAACGCTGCTGACGCTGGGGGTAGTACAACAACTCTTCCTGAACTTCGTTCAGGCAAGCTAAAATTCTCAATAACATGTATGGGTATACCTCCCTGTCTTCACACTGTTTGCAAGCAACTTTTATGAGTTATTGTTTGCTCCCCTGGATGATGTAGCTCTTCCAAAATAGGGTCTACTCTTAAAGGAAAGAATTTGCTCCTTAGGCAGCAAATTCTTTAAGTTGAGCCCCATTAAGGGAGGCATAAAAGAATTAGCAGTTGTTTCCCTTGAATGTGTATCCATTTACCTTAATACAGTCACTAACTCTGGCATCTCTTAACATCAGAATTACCTCTGAAACATGATTAATACACACAAAGAAGACACATACATAACTGCTCCTATTTATGTCTCAGCAAGGAGTCTTCATTTATTCATTTTTTAAATTGGGTTGTTTTTTTGAGAAAAGCAAGAAAAGTAAGACAGCAAGAAACGTAAGACCAGCCAGAAAGCCTGATTCATAAAATATTATCTACACAAACATTGAATATTCCCTTACCTGCAAGACTACATCTGAAAGCAAGAACAGGTAACTCCACATAGTCATTGGTTATTGGTCGTATCATTGACAGGGGAACTAACTCTGTGTTTCCATAGTCCACAAACTCCACTTGAGCACTCTTATCGGGATAGACCTTTAAGATAGAGGCTCGGTACCAGTTGTTGTCACCTGTAAAATAGCATTATTTAAGGTATTTGGGTATTCTTGCAGGGGAGGCAACTCTGTCATTTCATTGCAACCTCTTTCATTTGCTCCTCTAGGAACAAAATAAATGCTTTTCTTTAATTGTAGCCCCTTTTTCTGGACGGGTTTTGTCACCTAGGAAAACATACAGGAAGTCATTTCCCTTTGCAAAAATGGTGGAAACATATAGATGTATAACAATATACCTCAAATGATTCACTGTACACAGGAAAAGTTTTGCAAATGAACCAAGTCACACATTTCTTATTGTATTTTAAGAAGTTACTTGCATTAATATTTACAAACTTACGGATTTGGGAGGGTGCATATAATCATCTGGTACTCTCCTACTATGAAACAAGGAATTTTCTCAAAGATGGACTATAAGATAAATAAATTTTCAAGGTACATGCTGAGCCTTAATATTGCTTTTGAATGTCAATATTTCATGAAAATTCACAACACTGCCCAGTTAAAGTCACACAGCCAACACTCTGGCCCCTCACAGCCATCTCCCCTCTTACTTATTTATTTTTTTACATTTTATTCATTAAAATCTAAAGCATCAAAATCTGCATAGGTCTGTGGTAGTCTTTACTCTTTTGGTGAGGTCTGTCTCTGTGGTGGTCTGTGATAATTATCTCACCCCTTAAAAAGGTGAAATGTGAAACACTAACAATTTACCTTCCAAAATGACAATTTCAAGAACAGTCCAGAGCACTAGATAAGAGGGGTATTTGACGATAATTGAGGGATAATTTTCTTTATTTCTCATTGAAACCATATGTTGTGACCCCTCATCTGAATCGTCTCGATGAGACGGTTCAGATGAGGGGTCACAACATATGTTTTTATCCAGAATTAACAAAAATTATCCCTAATTATCCCCAAATACTCCCTCTTATCTAGGGCTCTGACAGTCATTGTAAATACTTACTCTTGAATTTAGCACAACACAGCTCCCCCACTTCGTAATTAATGTCTTTTTGTCCGAGCTCCGACTCACACTCCAGCATCATCCTGTGGGTCTGTAGAGCTAGATCAGTCTGGTCTGAAACAAACAAGGTACACTGCCTGCAGCTGAATACTGTAAAACACTTAATATCTACCGTATCAAAATTTTGCAGTTTAAAGATGACATATTGGTGAATGTTAATTTTGGCAGTCTTGATGTACCATGGCTCCAAATAATAAAGAAAATCTGAAGTAATTTGTGACAATCTTTTTTACTTCCTATTTAACTATAAACTGTGGCATTCATTAGAATCATCTTATTGAGGCGACTGTATATGCATTAAATCTATGTAATAATAAATGACTTCTATTTGAGCTTCATTCTAATATTTCAAAAGGTTAAGGAGATATGGAGTGAATGAGAAACGCCTAACAATACTAATCAAAGGGAGGCTACTCCAAAATTAAGAAAGGGGGAGCAACCATTCTTGTATGCAACACACCGTCTTGTGATCATGCACATTGTTTTAAAGTTTCATCATGATATTCCTAAGGGTTACCAACTTAAGGTATGAACAAGATAAGTATACACAAAAATAGCCTAAAAGAACTAATGAAAGGGATGTCACTCTAAAACAAAGAAAGGGACAGCAGCCATTGTTGTACGCGACACATCGTTGGGACTTCATACACATTGCCATGAAGTTTCATGAAGATATCCCAAACAGTTATGGCGCGCACAAGACTTGCAGGGAAAAAATTAATCAAAGGGGCATAACTTGAAAACTAAGGAAGGGGGAGCAACCACTCTTGTACCCCACACATTCCCAGGGATGAGAATAAGGACTACGAGCCAATCAGGAAAATTGATTTCAGAAATGTTTAGACCCATGGAATGCTTCTCCTGAGCCATATTTTACCTAGATTTGTGCATGACTAAAGTCTGCTGTGCAAAAGTATTGTCTTTACCTGAAGAAACACTTGTTTTTTGTATTTCTCCAGATCTAAAAACTGATTTGCATGTATTTTCAAGATTGATTTCCGAGACTCTCAAATCAGGAATTCCTGATCAATCAGGAACATTCTCATCCCTGATTCCCCCAACCTAATACATATTCCTACCAAATTTCATGAAGATATCCCAAATGGTTACTGTTATGGCGCGCACAAGAATGTTTACAGACTGATGGATGGACAGACGGATGGACAGCGCCACAACATGATACGTTCATTTTTTCAAAACGGGTGTATAAAAATGGTGGAAAAGATACAGATACACCTCAAACATCTCAGCATTATACAGCAAGACATTTCCACCATAATTTTTTGTGAAAAGCGGTTGTCAGAAGACATTTTTGGCCAAAAATGTCTGCTGACAAACATTTGTCACAAAAACTTTTTGGCCCAATTCATCTGGTGGCAACCAGACCTCAGAATGATTTTAATAAGGAGAAGCCTTTTAAATGAAGACCTATTTTAATATTTTCATATCTCAACATAGGAGTATACCATTCAAAGGTCTCTCATCATTATAATCATTCAGAGGTCTCAGTCTGGTTCTCACCAGGTGTTTTAGACCAAAATGTCTGACTGTCCAATTGACAGCAGACAATTTTGGGCAAAACATCTGGGGCAGTTGTTCAAAGCATCGTAAGCCTAACAAGCTCGTTAAGAGGTCAACTTGTTAAGTGTTATATGACTTTACATCTAAATACACTGATATTTTTTGTTGAAGAAATGAGAGAAGCTTTTGCAATTCAAAAACTTCTCATATTTTTCAACAAAAAAAGTTGGCATATTTGAGGTATTAACGTTTGAAATTTTAATGAAACGTTAACGAACAATGTCATTTGTTTTGAACAACCAGGCCCTGGTGACAAGTGGCCAATTATAAATCTGTACTTACAATCATGTTCTAAGTCCTTCATCTGGGCATGGAACAGGTCTGGGCTTGTCACTGACGTTATCATCAGCTGAAATTCTTTTGCCATGGGAACATGCTTCTGTAGAGTCTGTGTGAATACCACCTTTCTCTCTGAACTACGCCCTTGTTGTGGGGAGACAGACTTTCTCGGAAGTGCTTCTTGTCCTGAACCTGGAGAAACTGTAGTTGCAGACACAACCTTAGGAGAAACAGGCCTGGCTTGTGCAGATCCATCTTCAAGTGGTGGAATCAACTTTTCATTAATGCTTATGCCATCATTTGTTAGAAGTTCTATTGCATACACTCCATTTGAAAACTCAACAGCTTTGATCATTAGTTTCACAGTTAGAACCAGCTCAAAGTCTTTTAGAAGCTGCTCATCCTCATTACCCGTGCAGCCTGCGAGTTTACACTTAACAGCTGCCTGGGGAACTTTTAAAAACTTATCTTCCAGTCTACAAATCTCCTGTTTGGTAACAAGTTCTGTTCTTCCATAGTCAACAAAGAACACCTCAACATTCTCTCCTAAAATTTGACTTATTCTTGCTCTGTACCATGCAGTTTCTCCACCATCGGTAAACTGAGCAGCAACGATTTCCCCCACCACTGGAGTATATGGTCTAGCTGCCACAGCACAGGAATCATTCAACTCTGGAATCATTGTACATAATTGTGCCACCAACTCTTCACTCAAAATCTGAACATCAAAACACTGCAGACTTTCTATTGCCGTCACCGCTCCTGGAACTACAGAGCCATCCAGGGGCAGCTTGAAAATCTCTAGGTCTTGCTGAACAGCCCTTGGTCTTGTTTTCTCTGACTCCACCTTTGCTGTTTGCTGTACTGGTGATACTTGCTGTTGTGGTACAGCAACCTGATTTGAACTTTCAACTGATAGTCCCAGTGCCCCACTAATACTCTGGCCTTCATCTGTTATAAGATCAATCTCATAACCTTCTCCAGCACGTTTCAGGGCTTTAACTGACAGTGTCTGATTCAAGAGACATGAAAATCCAGACAGCAATTCTGGATCTTCAATCCCTGCAGAGCCCACTAATCTACATTTTACTGCCATCTGAGGTAATCTCATAAATTTCTCATCCAATCTTTGGACTTCTTCCTTCTTAACATATTCCGTGTTCCCATAATCTACAAAGAAAACCTGTATCTTAGTGGCTTCCATCTTTGTCACTCTGGCCCTATACCACATGGTCAGGCCACCTTCAGTATACTGAGCTGCTACCACTTCACCTAATGCAGGCTCAAAGGACTTTTCTGTGGAAATTCCACTTTCATTTAGTTCCTTCATCATCTGAGCGAGACCTAGCTGTAACTCCTGGTCTGGTGGCTGTACATAAAAGGACTGGAGATTTTCAATGAACACAACAACCCGTTTGACAGTAGATCCATCTAATGGGAATTCCACCTGTTTTAAATCTATCTGACTCTGACCTTGTTTCAGGGCCTCTTCTTGTTTAGGCTTTGCTGCAGGCAACGTAGGTTCAACTTTCACTTTCTCAACTTCTGTTGTTGCCTGTTTCAAACCCAGAATATCTGAAACATCTGTCTTCTCCACTTTATCAGAATCTAGAAACATCTCTACTTCATAGATATCATCAGTCAACCTCAATGCCCTGATCTTCACAGGAACTGATTCATACATTACTGACTTAAATTCTTCAACTTTTTCTTTTGATTCATTGCCAGTACAACCTGACAGTTTACATTTCACAGCCAAGGCTGGTACCTTGACAA
This sequence comes from Ctena decussata, assembly GCA_963989385.1. Lineage (NCBI taxonomy): Eukaryota > Metazoa > Mollusca > Bivalvia > Lucinida > Lucinidae > Ctena > Ctena decussata. Next base: position 19,688,148 of record OZ022498.1, read on the forward strand.
ACTCTGGATCTAAAACTCTCATTGCTTCTTTTCTAGCCTTATCTGTATTACCATAGTCAACAAACTGTACCGGATATGTGTCGTCTCCTTGGGTAACGGTATCCTTGTCAAGTGACAATGCTCTGTACCAAAGTGTAGTTTCACCATCATTAAACTGGGCTGCAATACACTCTCTATCCCTAGGCCAATGGGGTTTGACATCCTTCATACAGCTCTCATTCAAATCCTTCATCAAGGTTCCTAACTGGAGTCGTACCTTGTCTTCTGTCAGATGTATATGGAAGAGATCTAAACGCTGAACATCAACCACCAGAGCACCAACTTTGCTTCCATCCAGTGGCAGAGGAAATACTGGAAATTTAGACATTATTACTTCTTGGTGTAATGTTTCTTTATTGATGTCAATGTCAAGACCAAGAGTTTCGTTAACACTTGTAGCTTCCTCATTAGGAAGTAACAACTCCACTATATGCAGATTATTCCGGCATAGCACAGCTTTTACATTCAAAGTTTGATTTAACATATATTTAAAATCTTCCATTATATCAGGGTCAGCACCTTCACTTCCTAATAATTCACAATGAATAGCCATAGCAGGACTTAGCATCAGCAATGGGTCTAACTTTTTAACTGAAGTTCTGCTTACAGTATCCGAGTTACCATAATCCACATATAAAACTTTAACTTTATCACTTATTAGTTCCAGCACTTTTGCTCTGTACCACAGCAAGCTAGCACCATCATTAAATTGTGCTGCAACAAAGTCACCTACATGAATCTCATTGGCAGCAACATCTTCATTATGAGGCTGAGTGTTCAGCTCCTTCATTAAGGCTTCAAGACGGCTCTTAGCTGATTCACCAGCTGGCTGAACATAGAAAGAGTGAACAGATTCTATCTCAAACACAGTCGCAACAACCGTAGTACCATCAAGAGGTAACTGAGATTCAGGTATCTCCTTAACCTCCTCTTGTCCTGAAACTTTAGAACTTGCTGCAATCTCTTTCATGTCTTTTTGTCCTGAAACTTTAGATCTTGCTCCAGCTGCCTCAGCAGAAATTTCTGTTTTAGCTGGCTCATTTGTAGTATTACAGACACTATTCAATTCACTGTTTACTGATTTCTTATTATTTTCGGCAGAGAAAACTTCTAACATAACCACATCGTCCTTGACTGATTTCACTATTGCTCTTAGTTTAACTGGAGACGCCAATGATACAAGCTCAACAAAAGCCATTAAAACCTTTTGTGCAGCTTCTTCATTCTGAGGTAGATTGAAATCACTGAGGCAGCATTTCATGGCCTGAGGTGGAAGACTTTTACAGAATGGCTTTGGTTTTCTCACATTGTTCAGTTCAACTGCTTCCGAGTTTCCAAAGTCAATATAAGTAACTTCGACCTGAACGTCCGTTGTTTTGAGGACTTCAGCTCTGTACCAGCTCCCATCAATACTGAATTTAGCGACAACTAGCTCCCCAGTAGCAGTTGGCCTGAAAATTGAAATACAGTCAACTCTCAATATCTCAAAGTTGAAAGTCATCCCAAACTACTGATATTTCAAAGTAAATTTTCTGGTCTATAAGAAGGTATCTTGCTTGAGATATCAGTCTTCGAGATATCGAGATTTAATTGAAATTTTTTAATAATGTTATCATAATAAATACTGGGACAAAGTTGGGTAAGCAGACACACTTAAGGGAAAACAACTACGTATAGAGGATCTTACATGAGTGTTCATGTATTATTGAATTTGTTAAACGAGTTGCCAACTTGGGGAAAAAGATAAGATGCAGGGCTTGCCGAGCATTTTATCGCTTTCCCCAACGAGTTTAATAAATTCAATAATACAGGAGCAGGAATGCAAGATTCTGTTTATCATATGACACTAAAATCGCATTAGCAAGCAAATTTTGCAATAAAACGTCACGATTTTACCATGAGAAAAGGCGATGTTTTTATGGACGTCAACGTATAACGTTACCATGTAATTTGCATATAGTGGATTATTGTTTTTAATGCATGGCTTTATTACACTCTCAGATGCGACGTCATATGATAAGTACCAGTTCTTCACTCTCAACTCACTTCAACTATGAAATTTGCTCTGGAGGAACAGTCTTTTTAGACTGTTCCTCCAGAGCAAATTTCATAGTTGTAGGGAATCTCCAACATAGAAATTTAGCCTTAGCAACAGCACAGCAACCACTTAAGTCGTTTTATAAATACGGCCCCAGGGCCTTGCTAGCAAACAGTCCAGCTCCATATCAGTTTGCTACTGATCTGAGTCTATGTTTTCTCAGGTATACCTGTCCAAACAGGCAGAGCAACTACCAAATATATGTACAGTATGGATGCTCATGCAGGGAAACAAGTCTGCCATATTTGTTTTTGCCACCCTTCTTAATATGGGGTCAACTCTTAAAGGAAAGAATTAGCTCCCATAGGAGCAAAGTCTTTCCTTTAAAGGTAGACCCCAATTTGCAAAGGCTAGGGAATGACGAGAGAATCAAACAGCAAGTCATTTAAGTTTTCTGAGTCAATGGCAGAAAAACATGGCGGTGCATCCATACACTTAAATATTTCCAAGGAATTTATTTTCCAAGCCAACAAACTTGCAAATGTTAGCAAAACTAAAACTAGTGCTCCAGAAAAGAAGTGGTAACAGGGCTTATTTATAATCTTTCATATTTTTCCATAAAACATATGTTGTGACCCCTCATTAGAAGAGTCTCGATGGGACCGTTCTAATGAGGTGTCACAACATCATGTTTTGAGAAAAAAGAAAATTTGTCTTTATTATCATCCCTGTTACTCCCTTCTTATCTGTACCTCTGTAAAAACTGGCCTGGATTTTAAGTCATTTATAGCACATATGAGCTGCAACATGAGAAAACCAATAAGGTAGTGGTGCACCCAGCGCAAACTCAGATCAGCCTAGGCTGAGCAGAGTCTTCCCTAAGCACTCCAAGGGCAGCTAAGGGTCCAAGCTACTTTCATGCGGACAGCGAAGAGTCTGATGAGACTGGGCTGATGCCCAGGCTGATCTAAGTCTGCGCTGGGCGCACAACCACTTTGTTGTTTTTCTCACGTAGGGGCTCATATATATTACCTGTAAGGTGGATCTTTCTCCACAGTCTTGAGTTGTTCACTAAACTTCTTGAAGGCTGCAATAGCTTCATCCTCTATGATATGAACGGTGAAGTTTGCCGGTGATAAAGCATCTGTGATCATAATATAGATTTCTTGTCCCACCTTCACCTGGGTGGCTAGGGTACCCAATTCCTTCAGCATGATAACTGGGCTGAAAAAGACCAAATCTACCTTCAATATTCTATAATTCAATCATTAATGATTTCCTTAAATGAATCTGCCATCATTAAGGTGTATGGGTACACCTCTCCAGTTTTCCTACCAATTTTACAAAGGGGGAAATAATCCTGACTTCCTGTTCACGTCCCTTGACAACATAGCCCTTCCAAAATTGAGTCTACTCTTAAAATAATTTGCTCCTGGGAGTTAAGAATTAACCCCTACTGAAAAGGGAATAAAAAATGAAAATGGCAGAGTTGCTCAGTCTTAGAAGAGTATCCACTGGCCTTAAGATTTTTATTGTTTGATGACTGACCAAGAACTCAAGATATCCGGAAACAATGTAAAGGGCTGTGCTACAAAGTTTCATATTTGTCAAATTTTTGGTATCACTAAACAGTGCTCTCTGGCATAATGCTACAATATTTATTTAAGAAATAGGTATCATTGTTTGGATGTTCATGGAAGTATCAACGCAATGGGTTATGTGCAAAATTTATGTGATGAACTTTCGAAAAATGAAATTTCTTCTAACTTTATACTATGTTTTTATATCCATATTTTTACTTACTTATTCATGAAGTTTTGACTAATTTAACGCTAATGAAGGGAAAAGAATAGTTATTAACCAACATGTTTGGTTGTGACATTCAAAAGCCGTCACTATGACATGAAGTATATCAAACATTATGTTGGCCAATCAAGTACCTGAATTATCCATAACGCTGCTTTCGTGTAACGTCCGTGTTTTGTGAATGAGTGTAGTTCATGGATGTATGAACATCATCAGCCCAGTATAGGTTCATCTAAGGAAATTGTCGACAAGTGTAAATGGCTATAAAACAGTGTTTTTCAATCTCTAGAGTGACCCATATATTCAAATCAGCCTTCTGAAATTCTGCTAAGAGATGGGATTTGTCTTATAAGACTTATCTAGATTAGAAGGGAAAAAAAAAACAGTCTTATACCCAAAGAAACAGCCAGTTACTTTAACCACACCTTTTCTCTTCAGCTTGTTTCAGCCCAGTGGCGGGCATCCCACTTGACTGTTTCTTCTTGATGAGGCCAGCTTCCACAAGCCTGTCAGCCATATTCTCATCACTTTGATTGATCATCACCACACCATACTTGGGTAAGCCATACTCCCCTTCCCTCTGAGTTTTAGCTGTCACCTTGTACGGTATATTCGGGGTGATAACAGCCTGATATTTGTCTGCAGGACCACTGTAGTTTGTTTGTGAGCCTGGTGGTGCTGTGTCTTCTAGGTAACAGTGGACTGCCTGTAATTAAAAGTACGTAAATGGTCAACTCTTTATATCTCTTAAGTGGTTGGTCATCTAAAACTACTGATATCTAAAGTAAATTTTCTGGTCACAGAAAAATTACTTTGAGATACCAGCAATTGAGATAACAGGAGCTGAAATGTAAAGAACTAGAAAATTGTGTCTGTAAGACACTAATGATGCCCCCGTGCAGCGCCTGTCACAGGATATGTGTACATCCCTAAAGCACCTTTAAAGCACAAATGCTATTTACAAAGAATCCACTGAAAACATTTCACAAACTTTATACCCTATAGTGCAAAATGCAGCCCAAAATGACTAAGTTTAAAAGGCCATAATTCCTTCAGAACTATTTTTTTCCTATCATAACCAACATGCACATCTTCACTGTGTCCACAACAAGTCTCCAATGTCTGAAAAACAGCCAATGAAAATTGTGGGAGGAGTTGATTACACAAAGTACTTACCCTACAATGCAAACATATGCCTAAAATGACTAAGTTCAAAAGGCTATAATTCTGTCAAAATCAATTCTAGCTCCAACAAAAACCCACATGCACATCTCCAATATGTCCATAACATGTATGCAAAGTTTGGAAAAGATCGATTGAAAACTGAGGGAGGAGTTGCTTACACAAACTCCTCACCCTACAAATGTAAAAATTTGCCTAAAATGACTAAGTACAAAAGGCCGTAATTCTGTCAAAATCAATTCTAGTTCCAACAAAAACCCACATGCACATCTTCAATATGTCCACAACATGTATGCAAGGTTTGAAAAAGATCGATTGAAAACTGTGGGAGGAGTTGATTACACAAACTACATACCCTACAATGCAAAAATTTGCCTAAAATGACTAAGTTCAAAAGGCTGTAATTCTGTCAAAATTAATTCTAGCTTCAACAAAAACCCACATGCACATCTTCAATATGTCCACAACATGTATGCAAGGTTTGAAAAAGATCAATTGAAAAGTGTGGGAGGAGTTGATTACACAAACTGCATACCCTACAATGCAAAAATTTGCCTAAAATGACTAAGTTCAAAAGGCCGTAATTCTGTCAAAATTAATTCTAGCTCCAACAAAATCCCACATGCACATCTTCATTATGTCCACAACATGTATGTGAAGTTTGAAAAAGATCCACTGAAAACTGTGGGAGGAGTTGATTACACAAACTCTATACCGTAAAGTGTGACGAACGGACAGACTGATGGACGGACAGACGGACGGACAGACAGGAGCAAATCTTAATGCCCCCTGACTATCGTCACGGGGGCATAAAAATAAAGGAAATTTGTTCGAACTATATTCTTTGATATCAGAGGTTACTTTGAGATATCGGTGTGAGATAAAGAGTGTCAACTGTATAGCTGTTCATTAGTGATAATGTTTACATAACAACTGGCCAGCGGAACTCTTTGGAATACTGTGCTGCACCTGTTCTACAATTCCACAACATTTCAAAGCAACTTTCTGTCCACTATTCCATTATTTTAAGCCATATCATGTTAGGTATTATATATATGTATTACAGTTAGAGAGGAATGGACTAAAACTGGGTTAATATACCGGTCAAATGGTTCATGAGTTGGAAAACATGAGTTGGAAAAGAGTGGCCCAGTCTTCAAGATAAAGATTTGGTGGGCTTTTCTTCAAGGACAGAATCTGCTACTGTTGGAGTAAATTCTTTCTTCTCAAAGCTGGCCCATACTGAGAAGAGAGGCAGAAAAAAACTGTAGAATCACTTCATCTGTGACTGTCTATTCACCTTAATACTGTTTATTAGACGTAACACCCTGCTTAAGTAACATAGATTAATATAGTATGCCTAGTTTTATAATTAACTGCCTTACTGTTAATAAGAAACTGTGCAAACTACCAGAATTGATATTTGAACGGTAAAACAGACATGAAATCTTTGTAAGGTTAAGGCTCACCTGTCAGCGCAGTTGCAAAGGAAAGCTAAACCTCCACACAAGTTGAGCCACGACAGTCACATGACACATCCAACAAAGTGGTATGAGTGCCCAGCAAACAATCAGATTAGCCTGGGCATCTGTCCAGTCTGATCAGACTCTTTGCTGGGACCTTAAAGGGTAGCTAAGAGTCAAACCTAGCGCCATGCCGAAAGCGAAGACTCTGATCAGAGTGGGCGGATGCCCAGGCTGATATGAGTCTTCGCTGGGCGCACATACCACTTTGCTGGTTTTGTTGTGTCATAGCTCACTTTAAGATGTTGACGCTGCAGGAAAAGTTATATCAATGTCATTGCAGACTAGACAATAATGGCTGTTGGTACTAATCTGTGCCTGACAGGATCTCACCTGAGCCGGATGCTCGAGCCAGGCCTCCTCAATCTCCCTCAGATCGCTTAATTTCCTCTTCTCCTTGTTACCAAAGTCAATGAACTGTACCAAATATTCTTCATTTGATTCTATAACAACAACTCTACCCCTGTACCACTGCTGGTCTAGGCTGAACTGTACCCCACAGTACTGGCCAGTCCTTACAGCAGGAAGATCCGGCTTACTATTTTTGTATTTCTGTAAAAGCCAAAAACATAAAAATTTAAATAATTGGGAAACCTAAAATAATAATTACCGTAATGACCCTAAATATTCGGACATACAGACCTGAGCAAACATTTTAGACCCAGATCAAACTGCTCCTTGAGGAGCAGTTTGATCAGGGTCTACAATGTTTGCCATTCACTAAGCATCATTTGGATGCATTAACATGTGTAAAATCCACTTTCTAAGAATTTTTCAACAATAATTGTCTGACTTTTGGGTGTCCGAAATTATAGGGTCATTACAGTACTGTAACTGTCCTAACAAGAATTCTGCAGTGTCTCCTCTTTCTGGGCATTGTCACAATACAGAGCTAAACCAGAAAGCCTGACACAAAGTTGACGCCGCTAACTCAGACACCAGAAAAGTAATACTTATGTCTCGCTTCTGCTAGTCTGCTTCTGCTAGTCTCAGGCAAGACAAAAATAGAAGTTTGTTTTAACAGTGCAGTAATGCATCCAAAAGATGCAGATGCAATGGCAAACAGCATGGAACCTGATCAGACTGCTCCTTTTAAGATCTGAACCAATAATCAGAATTTTTAGGGTATTACGGGATTAATTCCCTTTAACAAATAAAGATGAGAAGTAATTTGTTTGGCAATGGGAGGTAATTAAACTGCTTTGCTTTACCAAAAAAAAAATGCGTAAGTTCCCTGTCATTATGCAGACCATCCTTACAAGCCAAGGGCATGTAACTCATTAAGAGATCCGAAGTTGTCTTTTTCATTTATGTGATTTTGACATACACATCTGTGAGGTCTGAAAATGATTCATACTTATTAAAATGAGCTCATCATTGAATGGAAGTGACTTGTCAAAGAAATTAGAGGCACACATGCTGTTACTATCTATTTTGTTTTTAACTAAAAATAGCTAATACTAGAGAAAGTGAGCGGGGGCTCACGTATACCCCCAACCAGCGCCACCGCCCAAGGAAATCCTAATTATTGAACCCTGGCTCCATCAAGAAGCATAACCCAATTGCTTAAATATTGCATAGAAAAGGCAATGTTATGCTGATATCACGTGCCAAATATGATTTAATTACAGAGATATAAGCAATCAAAAAAGTTAAACCCAACACTTTCGACATAAACCAAGTCCAAATTATAGACCCCTAGCCCCACCCTAGAGCTTGACCCCAATGCCTAGCATTCCATATTAAAGGTAATGCTATAGAGATGTCATGAACTAAATATGAAAAGAATCTGACATATTGTTGCATACATATGAGATATCCAAAAGGTTTAATGCAAAGAGTAAGTAAGTCCTATTTATTGACCACTGGCCCCACCCAGAGGTCTGAACCCCCATGCTCATGCATTTCATATCTAAGGCAATGCTACAGATATCATTAACCAAATAGGAACAGAATCTGGTATGTAGTTACAGACATATGAATAATCAAAAAGGTTTAACACAAAACTTTGATGTATACTAAGTCCTAACACCCAGAGGCCTGATCAAGGAATTCAGATATTTCATATCAAAGGCAATGCTATAGAGATATAATGTACCAAATAATCTGACTAGTGGTTTCAGAGTTGCTATTGAGATATAATGTATCAAATAATCTGACTAGTGGTTTCAGAGTTAAAAGCAATCGAAAAAGGTTTAAAGCAAAACTTTGACGTAAAAATTAACGGACGGATGAATGAACACAGACAAACAAACGAATGGACGGAATGACAAAAACTATATACCCCCTGACATACTTCGTATGTCGCAGTTATAATAAAAATGGCAGCTCAACCTACCGTCCCCATTTTGCCCATAATATCCTGGAGAGGTTCAACGTTATCTTTGTCCACTATCTGTACCCAAATCATACTGGGGGAGACAACTTCTGTCACAACAACCTGTAATCAGTACCATAAAATTTCTGAAAACTGGGACACCTACCCTAATGACCCTAAAAATTCGGACACCCGAAAGTCGGACAATTATTGTTCTATAAGTCTTAGAAAGTGGATTTTACACAGGTTAATGCATCCAAATGATGCTAAGTGAATGGCAAACAATGTAGAACCTCATCAAACTGCTCCTTCAGGAGTATTTTGATCTGGGTCTACAATATTTGCTCAGGCCTGTCTGTCCGAATATTTAGGGTCATCACTGTAAAATAATTATGGCAACTGTCGATTAAATGGAACCCTTTGGATATCATACTTGCCAAGTTTCACGATTTAGGCGTGATTCTCATGAATCTGAAGGACTCTCACAACCATGTTAGCATTTTGTAATGCAAATTCAGTGAATTTATATCCCCCGCTGAACTGGCCTGGTTTATGCTTTAAGTTTCATAAACGTTCGTTCATTGGTAAGTTGCCATACCAATAAAAACAGAAGTAGGCCAAAAAACATATAGCTGATAGAAGACTTCTCAAGAAACATTTCTATAAAAGTTTTGTCAAAATATCTGCTATGACTTAACAGTAAATGGCATTTTGGCGTTGTCACTAGTTTCATCATGTCTGTTTTATGACCTTTGTAACTTGTATTGAAACTGCTTACCAGCATTTCTTTATTCAGAGGTAAAGTAGCAGTTCGGAGGGTGTCTATCCTGACTTTCTGTTCAGCTGTCCCCTTATCCCTTGGTGATAGCGGAACTGCTCCCTTATCCCTTGGCGATAGCGGAACAACTGGCTTGGCTGGTGTTGTCTTTGTGGAATTACTAGGAGTTGACTGGGCTAATGGTTTCTCAAGTTTCGATGGATCTGGCTCATCCCACTCTGGTTCCTCCTGCTCAACAGGTGCTTTTTTATTTACTGTCTTACTGTCTGATTTAGAGTCCTGGCTGCCTCGAGCTGAAAAGCAAATCATACCACAAGAAAACCTGTCTTTGACCCATTGCATTCTGGGTATTTTTTGTTGTCTGCTGAAATTGTCGTCTGCATCAAAATCAAGAGTATTTTGACAATATTGGTCTAACCAACTCTTGTAGAAATGATGTCTAGGCAGCAAACAGTTTGGATCTCAGATCAGGCCCCACATTTGTGGGGCCTGATCTGGATCCAGACTGTTTGCCCAGATACCCCTAAAGGGGTACCCCGAATGGAATGGGTTAAGTGTACAAGTGCACTTCATGTTTCTTCAAAAAGACAGCTTTGGTGAATGCCTGTTTCTCAGCATAAAACAACTCTTCTAAGAAGAGCAAATTCTTGGCATGGCTTATATTTGCCTTCATCATGCAGGCTGATAAGGTCATGATTATCACACATTTCATCTTTATACAGAATTTCTTATGATGTGCTTTCCTATAGTAAAGTATAAAGAACAAATGCAGTAAGACGTCTGCATTATAGGGATGGGTATTGCCAGAATTTTCGTATTGCGATTTATTGCAATACACTCACACTGTATTGCAATATGTATCACAATATATTGTGACATTTGTTTTCTATATGTAAAGTGCTCTGGAGGGCTATGCATGAAAGTAGATATAAGCTAATAAAGATGTATTATGTTTATCTTTGGTGTTTGCATTTATCCTTCATAAAGTGTGCTAGAACTGGACAAGAGAAAGACTAGTGGAACTCCTCTAAATAAACTGTCTGGCTAAGATTTGGGTTAAAGGCTTAGTCTGAAAAATAGCCATCAGAGGAGATGGCAAATCCCCCGACCGAAGACCCCCATGGGCCTTGGTAAAAAGGGTGCACTTCAAAACACATATTAGTAATATATTGTCGTTCTTTTATGCTTCTGATTGACATTAACTGTTAACAGATACATGATTATCTAACACTCAGACTAAAACAGTATGCTTGACTGCTAAAAAGAGGTAATATCTCAAACAGCCACCATATACACAATTGTATAGCATACGATACATTCAACTTTCAAAATGTGTGAATAACTTCTAAAGTACAAGCTCTACAAACCTAATTTTGAGCTCTCTAGTAAGTGAATTTGGACAAAGAATCCAAATCTGGAAAAATTTTTTTTTTTTTTTTTTGGGGGGGGGGGGGTTGCGGGAGGGGGCACGGGAATGTGGAAGGGTAAGAGAGAGTTAGGAACACTGATAAGATATCACAGCATGATCATCAATATTCTAAAAGGTTCACGGTTATTCAAATTCTGGAGCTGGCCAGGGTTATACAGTTATGGAGCAGAGACTCAAACAGCAGCTCAAACTACCAAAGGGAAATAATTCACTAGGTCTAAAAGCAAGAGTTATCATTCATGTATGAGACAAATTGTCATGACCTGTTCTGCATATCTGTGAAGTATCATGAAAATATTTCAAAAGGTATTCAAGCTATGGAGCGGACAATTAAAATCATCAAAGGGAAATAACTCCAAAAGTAAGAAAGCAAGAGTTGTCATTCTTGTTCGTGACACATCTACAGGACTTGTTCTACATATCTGTGAAGTATCATGAAAATATTCCAAAAGGTATTCAAGTTATAGAGCGGACACGAAATCACACCTAAAACCATCAAGGGGTAATAACTCAAAAAGTAAGAAAGCAGGAGTTGTCTTTCTTGTTCGCGACATATCGTCATGACCTGTTCTACATATCTGTGAAGTATCATGAAAATATTCCAAAAGGTATTCAAGTTATAGAGCGGACACGAAATCATACCTAAAATGATCAAGGGGAAATAACTCAAAAAGTAAGAAAGCAAGAGTTGTCATTCTTGTTCGCGACACACCGTCATGACCTGTTCTACATATCTGTGAAGTATCATGAGAATATTCCAAAGGGTATTCTAGTTATAGAGCGGACACGAATCTGCCAAAAAATCACACCTAAAACTATCAAGGGGAAATAACTCAAAAAGTAAGAAAGCAAGAGTTGTCATTCTTGTTCGAGACACATCGTTATGACCTGTTCTACATATCTGTGAATTATCATGAAAATATTCCAAAGGGTATTCAAGTTACAGAGCGGACACGAATCTGCCAAAAAATCACCAAAGGGGAGATAATTCAAAAAGCACAATAGCAAGAGTTACCATTCTTGTACGCGACACATCGCCATGACCTGTTCTACATAACTGTGAAGTATAATGAAAATATTCCAAAGGGTATTCAAGATACAGAGCGGACAAGAAAGTGTTTACGGACGGACGGACGGACAGACGGACGGACGGACGGACGGACGGACGCCAGGCTCATCGCTATATCCCCCGAACCTTTCGGTCGGGGGATAAAAAGAAGGGCAATCCTATATCTAGCTTTTTATGCATTTTCCTAAAGGTAGCTGTTTATCAGCAGGTGAACTTATAGGATACCAGACCAAGTTTTGTAGTTACTTACTAATAAGACTGTTTATTTTCATGACTGTTTGACAACCATATCGCATTTTCGGCACACTGCAACATTTTCAGTAATGGTATTTGTAAGTCATCTTTTGAAGGCCAAAATGCTGCCAGATATCTGACTTTCAGATTTTTAACGATTTCATATTCGGCCATTGTTGACAGCCGGTTGTTTATGGTGTTATCGATTCGACATGTATATGCACACTCTGCTTTCACAGCTTGCTTACGCCTTTCATTCACTAATGCAATGCGGCTTACGCCTTTCCCAAGAAAACGGCTTGCTTAAAAATTGGTAAAACATTGCAGCCTACGCTACTACGAAGAAAAAGTCTTAAGTAACACATGGGGTACTTGATTATAAAGCTTTCTGAGCGTGATTCTGTTTACCAGAAAGAACAATGTAAATTTCTTAGAGAACCTCAGCACAACAAAAACTGAATGGATTATTTTTGAGACTTTCAACATCCTTAGGAGCTAAAATATCATCAGCGTATTGATACGGGCAGATCGTACACCAATTCATATCTTTTTCTGATCTTATTGCAATAAACCGATATATCGGTATTATTGCACAGCCCTAGTCTGCAACATACATTAGTTTTCTTTATCCAAAAAGATTGCATAAAATCAGCTCTAACAAAAATGTACCTCTTTTTTCTGTATTGGGACAATCTCCTCTGTAGTGGCCCTTCTTTCCACAGTTATAACATGTTATATCTTTTGCAACTGAAAGACATGCAACCCTATTTTAACAAACACGCTTGTTAGGGAAATGACTGAGTAATACTAGAAGGTTGTCCAGGGACAACTGGTCGAGCCCGCTGTTTGCTATAGTGGCCTATAAGAATGTCAAGACTAAGTAAGTGCTTCACTCTAGAAAGAAGCCAAACAACATCATGCTTAGCCAGCATTATCTTCTTCTTTTTTTCAAATTTTCACAAAGGAAAATAAGTAGAAGTGATGACCCAGACAAGCTCAATTTATGACAATTACAATATCTGACCTTCAAGTGTGACCTTGACCTTGGACCTACCCAAACACATGTCACTTGACACTTCCACTCATCAAGAAAAACAATTGTGCCAAATTCTTTTGAAATCCATCCGTAAATGTAGAAGTAATGGCTCGGACAAGCTCAATTTATGACCATTTTATCATCTGCCCTTCAAGTGTGACCTTGACTTTGGACCTACATGAACAAATGTTCCAAATGGCACTTCTACTCATCAAGGAGTACAATTGTGCCAAATTATTTTGAAATCCATTTTTAAATGTTGAAGTTATGGTTCAGAAAAGCTCAAATTATGGCCATTTTATCATTTGACCTTCAAGTGTGACCTTGACCTTGGATCTACCTGAACAAATGTTTCAAATGGCACTTCTACTCATCAAGGAGAACTATTGTGTCAAATTATTTTGAAATCCATCCGTAAATGTAGAAGTTATGGCTCGGACAAGCTCAATTTATGGCCATTTTATCATTTGACCTTCAAGTGTGACCTTGACTTTGGACCTACATGAACAAATGTTTCAAATGGCACATCTACTCATCAAGAGAACAACTGTGCCAAATTATTTTGAAATCCATCTGTAAATGTTGAAGTTATGGCTCGGACAAGCTCAATTTATGGCCATTTTATCATTTGACCTTCAAGTGTGACCTTGACCTTGGACCTACATAAACAAATGTTTCAAAAGGCACATCTACTCATCAAGGAGAACAATTGTGCCAAATTATTTTGAAATCCATCCGTAAATGTAGAAGTTATGGCTCGGACAAGCTCAATTTATGGCCATTTTATCATTTGACCTTCAAGTGTGACCTTGACCTTAGACCTACATGAACAAATGTTTCAAAAGGCACTTCTACTCATTAAGGAGAACAACTGTGCCAAACTATTTTGAAATCTATCCATAAATGTAGAAGTTATGGCCCGGACAAATCCGGACGGATGCACGCACGCACTAACACACGCACGCACCCACGGACATACACCGAACTGACATTGTAACAACTATGTCTCGCTCACCGCAAGCGGGCTCGACAATAAAGTGTATATCCAGTTTAGGCTGCCATTCAGAAATAGTTGCACAGAAGGCTATGTCCCAACTGCAGAGATGCTCTGGGTAAATTTTACTGCTCATACAGTTGATGAATTTCCATCTCTCAGAAATACAAGAATTCCGCAGAAGGCTATGTCGCACCTGCTGTGTGCCTTCACATTAAGAACTCAATCAACATACCAAGTGGTTCTGGAGAAAAAAGTTGATTTTACTGATTTTGCTATTTTCAGTAACGGCAACCATCTTGGATTCTCGACCATTCTCAACTTTTACCATTCTGAAGCCCTGCAGTCTGATCATGCTGCATGTGAAATTTGAGAACCATGGATGCAGTGGTTTCAGATAATTAGTCATTTGAATGGACTTAAATGCTAGGGTCGATGTAAATTATTCTAGGGTCGACATAAGGTGACTGTGACCTAATTCCACCACAGATTTTTTTTATTTTGATAATTCTGAATACCAAGGTCCCACTAATGCTTCATACAAAATTTCAGCCTAATATACAAGAGGTTCTAGAGAAAAACTTGATTTGATTGGTTTTGCCATTTTAGTAACGGCGGCCATCTTGGATTCTCAACCCGCCTGAAGTTTATCATTCTGAAGCCCTGCTGTCTGATCATGCTGCATGTGAAATTTGAGAACCATGGATGCAGTGGTTTCAGAGAATAAGTCTTTTGAATGGACTAAAATGCTGGGGTCGATGTAAATTGTGAACGGATGGACGGACAGACTGACGGACAGAAAACCGGACGCCTATATCGCACCTTGCTTAAGCAGGTGCGACAAAAACTAAATGCAGAAAGAAGATGGACCATATTTATTCGGCTATAACATGGTGTTTTCTCTCTTAACAAAGTACCCCAAATTTGATATTCTGTCGGGACTGATTCTTCTATTAGATAGGTAATTCTCTTCAAAAACAATTCCAAAAATCTAGATCTGTCTTGTGTGACAGATCTAGATTCTTGGAATTGGTTTAGGAAGATGAAAACTTCCCTAACCGAAGAAATATGGTAAATACATGTATGATGTTTCAAAATGTGAAAAGTATGTACAGGTCAGCAAGTGGTGCACAAAAGGACAATGTTATGATATAAAGCTATGACAGTTCCTGCATTCTCAAAAAACAGTGCTGAATGCAAGGCCATATGTAAATCTGGATATTTTCAATAGTAGAAATAGTAGATCCACACCAGCAAATAATGCTGGCATTGAATAAACCATGATGTGAGCTTGGGCACACTGTTTGTTTTTCTTAGATGGAACTCAATACAATGGGTAAACACTGTTGACGACAACAATGCCACTGCCGGCAGAAAGTGACCTCCATATCAAGCAGTTGGGAAAATAAAACCTTTCCTAATTTCCTAAAAGACCCCGTTTCCCTCTTGGCTAAAATATAACTAAATACTGTTGTAAGGGCCTCAATAAGTGCATTTTCATAACACTAAAACATTTGAGCCGCGACACGACAAAGTGGCAAGTGCGCAGAGTGAAGACTCAGATCAGCCTGGGCATCCGCCCAGTCTGTTCAGAGTCTTCGCTGTCCACATGGAGCTACCTTAGGCCCTTGGCTATCCTTAAAGCGCAAAGCAAAGGCTCTGATCAGGCTTGGCGGAAGCACGAGTCTGTGCTGGGTGCACATGCTCATATATTAGAAGACAAAAAACACTAAAGAAAAGTGTACCTGCTTCTCTGTTGGGACATTCTCTTGAAAAATGTCCAGTTTGCCTGCAGTTATGACAAGTAAGGTTGTTCTGTTTACCTTTTAAAATGAAAATATGTACCTATAACAAAATGCTACAGAATAACAAAAGTACTTTTTCCTCTATTAACTCACAAATTACACACAAAATCATCAGCTATCACAACCAGAGTGGACAAAAACTTTGACTACTTGTTTTTCCGCATCATTTTCAGTTCTGGCAAACTTTCCATAAAAATATTATCGCTGAGACACGATTTGTAACGGACGGACGGACTGACGTGCGGACGGAGAGTCGGACGGACGGTGCGATTTTAATATGCCATCCGAAGTTCCTTCGGGGGCATAAAAAGATAGGAAATGATCAGGAATTAATACAATCAAATCCCACATCCCGCTCTCAAAACCAATAGGGTAAGAAGTACACACACTCAAAAAAACACACACAGTAAACCAAATAAGCAGATCTTTCCCATACAGGTGGTCATTCAGCTATCCTAATTAAAAACAGCATCAACATCTATTTTTATCTATTTTATTTTTAACTTACATTTAACAATACAAAAAAAGGCAGATTTGGTAGCAAAATAGGTGGCCAACTGAAATAACAAGGGCATCAAATGACTGTACTGGGAGACTTTTTAGGGCCATCACAAGCAGATATTCAAGAAATAACTTCAGAATTATCAATAAATGCTTCCCCCTCCCATTCCATCATGTCTCTGATTTCTTGGAGTTCTTGAGGCAAATACTGAACTTAGTGAAAATTGTCGTTTATCCTCATTGCCAATATTTTGGAGTCCTTTTCAGCTGATGCTAGTATAGTGTATAACATAAATATTTCACTGTTGGAACGTATGCTCAAACTATTTGTTTACAAAACAAGAAATGTTACAGTGTGTAACAAATGCCCCCGAAGGCCCCTTCAACTGACCTTTGACCCTAGCTGTGACCTTGACCTTGGGCACAGAACCTGGGTCTTGCACATGATATACATTCTCATTTCGTTTTACTTTTCTGTAATGTTTAAATGCACTTTGGAAGTTTAAGAGGATTCGAGGGGACTTAATTCAACCACTAACCAAACTGTGTTGCGTCCTTGACCTTGGGTATGGGAACCTATGTCTTCTCATTAGGCTTTATCTTTCTTTAAAGTTTGCTATGGTACTTTTCTGAATAATTGCCGAGACATAATTTGACCTCTGACCCCAGATTGTGACCTTGACCTTGGATCTGGGATCATAAATATTGTGGGTAACATACCTTCTCATAATAATTTACCTTTCTGTGAAGTTTGATGACATTCACTTCAGCAGCTTTTAAGTTATCACAGAGGCGGGATTTGACCTTTGACCCCTAATTGTGACCTTGACCTTGAACTTGGCAACCCAAATCTTATGTGCAACATACCTTCTCATTATGTTTCATCTTTCTGTGAAGTTTCATTAAATTTGCTTCAGTAGTTTATAAGTAATCAATGAGACCCAATTTTGAGACACAATTTGACTTTTGACCAAACTGTGGCCTTGACCTTGGGCGTGGGGACCTAAGTCTTGTGCGCGACACACCTTCTCATGATGCTTTATCTTTCTGTGAAGTTTCATCAAATTTGCTTCAGTAGTTTTAAAATTATCGCTGAGACACGATTTTGAGACACAATTTGACCTTTGACCCAATTGTGGCCTTGACCTTGGGCGTAGGGACCTGAGTTTTGCACGCGACACACCTTCTCATTATGCTTTATCTTTCTGTGAAGTTTCATCAAATTTGCTTCAGTACTTTTAAAGTTATCGCTGAGACACGATTTGTAACGGACAGACGGACTGACGGACGGTCGGACGGACGGACAGTCGGACGGACGGTGCGATTTTAATATGCCACCCGAAGTTCCTTCGGGGGCATAAAAAAACTTCATCAACATTATTCACTATCATTAAGGTTGGAAAATTCCACTCATCCATGCTATAGAACAACTGAAATTTGACTCCCCAGTGCAAATCACTGAAATCGCCATTTCTGTAGTCTTGTTGGACGAGTGACAATCTCAAGACTTTTCCAGGCCTGCTCATGTAGAAAGAAAAACAACAACATGTTCGCACAATTCTCACCTCTTCTGTCATTCTGTTGTGACCTGTCACGATCTCCTTGCTTTCCCGACTGTTGTCTTTCATTTTGAGGGCCATCCTGCCCACTCCCTTTGCTGTCCTTCATTTTAATCTTTTCCACAGATGTTTGTGGCTTTCCTTTATCTTTATCAGTTTCCTTTCTTGGCTGCTGATCTGCTGATTTCGGTGATGCTTTTTTAGTCACTTCTACTTCATCTCCTGTGAAGCGCTCAACTAGTCCTTTGACATTCTGAAATGAGGCTATCATTATTAGGGTCAAGTCGGTTAACTTCGGACAGCATGTAAATTCAGAAATTCCATTGCAAACAGTGAAAATCAAGATGAGACCGCTCATAATGAGCTGTCTCATCAGGATTTACACTGTTTGCCCAGTTATTTTTGTTTTAATTCCAAACAACTGACATATAAAGGAAACAATGTCACTGTCCGAATTTACCGTTTGTCCCAATTTACCCGACTTGAGCCTACGCCTATCTAGGCACTTTTAGATGCAGAGCTGTGCCTTGGATCAAAGGTTTGGCACACAGCACTGGTCTTGTATCATTTTCATGCTGCTGATTATTTTAAGGGAGCAAACAGAGCCATTTTCATAGATTATCTGGGCAAGAGAAGGGTTAATGACTGCTCCATTTAATATGAAGGATGAGTAAGCACAGTTGAACATGTACCTCCAAATAAGACAAGAGGGCCATGAGGCCCTGAAATCGCTCACCTGGGCAATTGGCAAGGTGGCTTTTTCTTATCATGTCTGAAATTATCAAAATATGAGTCTTGGGTCAAAAGTCAAAGAATGACCATGACCGCTTGTACTCATAAACCTCATGTACTCATTAAGACAACCATATATACCATTTTTAGGCCAAAATCTTCAAAACTTTCCACAAAATCTTATGTTCTAGCATTTTCCCATATTTGACCATGCCACAAAAAAGGTCAAGGTAAACCCAAGGTCACCATTTGAACACTCTTGGTGGTACTCTAGTACTCCATGCTACTTACCAAGTTTCAAGGCCATAGATGTATTGGACCTGGAGAAGAAAAATATTAAAGATTTATCCCATAAGTGGTAATGGCGGCCATGTTGGACATGTGACCTTGACTGTTTGAACAAATTTTTATTCAATCAACCCCTGGAGGCTCTATATGAAATGTGTCTACAATTGGCCCTTTGACTTTTGAGGAAATGGTTGAAAATGTCAAAATATGAGCGATCTGGATCAAAGGTCAAGAAATGACCTTGACCTCTTGTACTCATGATTCTTCATGACCTCATTAAGACAACTGTATATACCAATTTTTTGGCCAAAATCTTCAAAACTTTCCATGTAATCTTATGTTCTAGGATTTTCCCATATTTGACCGTGCTGTAAAAAAGGTCAAGGTCAACACAAGGTCATAATTTGAACAATCTTGATAGTATTCAAGTACCCAATGCTACATACCGAGTCTCAAGGCCATCGGTCAATTGGTTCTGGAGAAGAAGATTTTTAAAGGTTTTTACCATATATGGGCATAGTGGCCATGTTAGTCATGTGACCATGACCGTTAGAATTTTTTTTTCATTCCCTCAACCCCTGGAGGCTCTATATAAAATTTGGTCACAATTGGCCCAGTGGTTTTTGAGGAGATTGTTTGAAATTGTCAAAATATGAGAGTTCTGGGTCAAAGGTCAAAGAATGACCTTGACCTCTTGTACTCAAAAATCTTCACGTACTCATTAAGATGACGGTATATACCAATTTTTAGGCTAAAATCTTCAAAACTTATCATGAAATCTCATGTTCTAGCATTTTCCCAAATTTGACCTTGCCGTAAAAAAGGTCAAGGTCAACACAAGGTCATAATTTGAACAATCTTGATAGAACTCAAGTACCCAATGCTACATACCAAAACTCAAGGCCATCGGTCAACTGGTTCTGGAGAAGAAGATTTTTAAAGGTTTTTACAATATACGGGCGTGGTGGCCATGTTGGTCATGTGACCTGGACGGTACGAATAAATTTTTGTTCCCTCAACCCCTGCAGGCTCTAAATGAAATTTGGTTTCAATTGGCTCAGTGGCTTTTGAGGAGATTGTTAGAACTTGTCAAAATATGAGAGTTCAGGGTCAAAGGTCAAATAATGACCTTGACCTCTTGTACTCGTAAATCTTCATGTAGTCATTAAGATGACTGTAGAAACCAATTTTTAGCCCAAAATCTTCAACAGTTTCCAAGATATCTTATGTTGTAGCATCTTGCCATATAAAAGCATAAGGAAGCAAATTTGACCTTACCGTAAAAAAGGTCAAGGTCAACCCAAGGTCATAATTTGAACAATCTTGGTAGTACTCGCGTACCCGATGCTACATACCAAGTTTCAAGGCCATCGGCCTATTGGTTCTGGAGAAGAAGATTTTTTCAGGGTTTTACCATATATGGGCATGGCGGCCATGTTGGTCATGTGACCAGGACCGTTTGAACAACTTTTCGTTCCTAAGGTCCCAGGAGGCTCTATATGAAATTTGGTTACAATCGGCCCAGCGGTTTCAGAGGAGAAGTCATTTGAAATTGTGGACGGACGGACGGACGGACGACGGACGGACAACGGACGACGACGGACGACGGAGCCTTACCATCCTATAAGCTCCCCCGGAGCCGCTGGCTCAGGTGAGCTAAAAATGTTTTGAAAATATATGTGCCATAGCTTTCTATAATTTACAGTGTCCCCAACTAGAGGAGTATTTTAGGACATTCCTGAGATAATATTTCTTATTTTTTGATGAAAAACATGTTGTGACTCCTCATCAGAACCCATTCAGCATGATATCAATATAAACAATTATCCCTAAATTACCTGATACCCCTTTTTATCAGGAGGACTTCATAAAACTAGGACTTCATAAAACTATGTTGTGGCCCCTTATTAATATTAGCCTTGTTGAGGCTTTTCTATTGAGGTGTCCCAACCAGTTTTAGTTTATGTACATGTACCTGTATCATCTCATCACCAACAGTCACATCAAAATTACGTTCAAATTCTTCAACTTGGTCTTGCCCTTTTCTGAAAACATACGTATGTTAGTTTGTACAACCTGAAAAAGACTTTCTTCTATTGGAATGAATTTTATTTTTGTGGATTTTATCGATGTGTAAACGCCGGCAAATCACTCACAAACTGAATAAACCCCAAAGGGCTTTATGTTAATTTTGTGAGTGATTTGCCGGTGTTTACACATCCATTAAATCCACAAAAAATAAAATTTATTTCCGATAATTCCAACTCGGTCATTTTTATCTTAAAAACGTCAGTTACACCGAGAATTTTAGAAACTGCCGCAAAGAAAATAGTCCAAATAGTTCCCGATTTCCGGTTCAAGGGATTTATCGAAGTATAAACGCCGTTTTCTGTATGCTCTTGGCCAATCAAATTGCTCTAAATTAGCAATAGAAAATTGTGTTGGAATTATTAACCATTAAAGCACTCAAGCTAGCAGACAACAAAATTTATGTCTACAGAATTCCAAAAAATGTTTCTTCCGAGTTATACTGAGAATTCAAAGACTTTAGATGGCAAACAATGTAGATCCAGATAAGGCCCCTCATCCTGAGTCCTCTCATCTGGATTCATACTATTTGCAAATCCAACTAATTTCATTTGCTTAGCTCTCTACAGAATGATACATCAATGCTACTCTTCACAGCAGTGAGGTCTGTTTAAGAATATCTTTTATCTCTACATACAGTGGGCTCTTTATAATTTGATATTTAAAGTGTATTGACACACTCGATGCTTCCCTGCCATTTTTTCAAGGGAAAACAGCTTGCTGTGGAAATTTACTGTTTGCAATCCTAGGCAATCAAAACACCAAGACATGAAATTGCAATTATCCAACTTAAAGGATAATTTTATTTTTTTCTCCATCAATATGTATGCTGTGGTACTCGTTACGATCACCTCATCGAAGCAATTCAGTCAATGGCAAACCACAATTATCAGAGCTCTAGATAAGAGGGAGTATTTGATGATAATTAAGGATAATTTTTCTTATTTCTCATCAAAACCATATGTTGTGACCCCTCATCTGAACCGTCTCGTCGAGACGGTTCAGATGAGGGGTCACAACATATGTTTTTATGCAGGAGTAACAAAAATTATCCCTAATTATCACCAAATACTCCCTCTTATCTAGAGCTCTGATTATTCTACATAAGGAACCAGAGAATCCAAAATTTATCATGCATTACTGTATAATTCTTGCAATACATATAGTATTTACCATTACTGTCCTTGAAATGGAACAGTTTAGTTTTCAGTGCAGTTATGCATCTCAAATATGAAGATGGAATGGGTAAGTGTAGAGCCAGATCAGACTGCTCCGAAAAGAGCAGTCTGACCTGGGTCTCCACTGTTTGCTCAGACCAATCTGTCACAGAATGTAGATATTTTTACGGTACTCCTTGTGTTTGTTCAGCAAGTTCTTACTTGATATCTTTACATATGCCCTTGTGTCTTGGCCAGTCAGCTGTCTGACACTCTTTGCTGCAATATGGCACCTTACATCGACCACATCGGGAATGACCTGGTAATAATCAGAAATTTTTCACAAAATGCCTTACTTTATAATGAATATCCCTTAAAGTGCCAGAAAAGGGACAACATAATTTACATCTGCGAAATTTTGAAAAACCTTGCGTCCATGCTTTATCATACTGAAAATTCAAAGACGGAGGGCAACCAGTGCAGATCCAATTTCACCTACCCCTCTACATAAAATCGGTTTAAGTTAATCTGGAGGCATATTAATTTTTCAAAATCACTCTTAAAACTTCTTTATAATGCATATATCTACATATTAATAATGCAAAACATCTTTATAATGCATAAATCTACATATTAATGCCAAATATTTCAATTTTGCTGCACAAGGAAGCTGCAATAGTTTGTTGAAAAATAGGCAAATTTGCATTGATACTGTAAGCAGAGCTCTAGATAAGAGGGCGTATTTGATGATAATTAGGGATAATTTTTCTTATTTCTCATTCAAACCATATGTTGTGACCCCTCATCTGAACCGTCTCGTCGAGACGGTTCAGATGAGGGGTCACAACATATGTTTTCATGCAGAATTAACTAAAATTATCCCTAATTATCACCAAATACTCCCTCTTATCTAGAGCTCTGTGTAAGAAGTCCTTGTCATAAGTTATTGAAATTGCCCATTTAACAATCCCCAACAAGCTATTCAATAGACCAATGTATACATCAAATTTGAAAAAAAAATCTGTCAACAATTACTTCTAATACTAGAAACCAGGTGCTGACAGACAGATAAATGGATGACAACGTATATACACTGTCATTATCGAGTGGTGGGGTATTATAACGTGGCATAAAAATCAGACTTTTGATCTAAAATTTCAGGTTAAATTTTACCTATTTTCTCACACACAGAACAGTTCTGGCCCTCTATCTTCTCTTCAGCTGGAACTAAAATAACATACCTCAAAGTGTTAATCCAAACAGCAATCACAATAAGCCAGATGGTAATTTTAGGACAAGCCTTCAAATTTCAATTTTTTTATTGTTTTGTCAAAGGTAATGTTTGACTATATCATTAGTTACTTTTTCATATGGTGGTATTGCAAATACAACCCGTCTAAACCGTCACCAAAGGCGGACACCAAAATTGGTTGCTCAAGACATGTGACCCCTTTATACAACTCATTTTGCACTGTATTTTGGTTCAAGGAACCTTGAAAAGATGGTTGCTGGAGACAGGTGATCCCTTACTACAGGTGACTTTACAACCTTTGACTGTATATCTGTTTCATTTAAATTCCTTTCAAGGACATAAATTCAGAAAATTTAAACAGATTCACAAAGAAGTCAAATTTAAAACGTTCCCACAGAAGTCAAGTTTTAGACTTTCCTGACAATTCCCTAAGATTTTGCTGGCCAAATGCAAAATTTCTCTAACCACTAGACCAGAGCTCTAGATAAGAGGGCGTATTTGGTGATAATTAGGGATAATTTTTGTTAATTCTGCATAAAAACATATGTTGTGACCCCTCATCTGAACCGTCTCGACGAGACGGTTCAGATGAGGGGTCACAACATATGGTTTCGATGAGAAATAAGAAAAATTATCCTTAATTATCATCAAATACGCCCTCTTATCTAGAGCTCTGCTAGAATGCACTTCCCCCTATTTTCCTATATGTGTTCCATGCCAAACATTTTTTCATGCCTCGAAAAAAGGTTTTTAACAACTTTTGTTTTAGGACTAGTTTTTCCATACAGGTGTCATAAGGTCTTTATGTTAGCTGTGAAATGACATTTCAGTGAATGAGGTCTGGGGGGCAACATTCCCACAGGCTGAAACTGTTATTTAATCTTCAGTCTGAGATCTTAAAAAAAATATTACTTTTCCCTCACTTTTCGCCTACATTCCAAATTGCCTGGTCTCAAATTCCACTTTTCCCTGACCTTGAAACAAGAATTCTGCGGAATGCTATGTCGCACCTGCACTGCACTTCCACAGTAGTCAAGACTATAGTTAAAAGAACTTGAATGAGAAATGGACAAAAATGCAAGGGTTAACCACAATTTTGGATGTGAAATTTTAGGTCGTGAGAAATAGACTTAAACACTAGGGTCAATGTAATTTTGAATATAGAATTTTACGAAGTCAGCAGAGCATGAAATATATGTAAAATTAAAAATAAGAGCAACAGCCCTCAAGAACATTTTTAAAAGAGGCTTCATGCCAGGTTTGATGATTGTAGGTATCATAGTTTGCGAGAAATGGACTTAAACACTAGGGTTGACTTAATTGTTGAGCGAAGGTTTGACAAAGTCAGCAGAGCATGAAATATAGGTCAAGGTAAAAATAAGAGCAACAGCCCTCTAGAACATTCTAAGAAGAAGCTGTGTGCCAGGCTTGATGACTGTAGGTATCATGGTTTGCAAGAAATGGACTTAAATGCTAGGGTCGACATAATTGTTGATGGACTGTTTTACAAAGTCAGCAGAGCATAAAATAAAGGTCAAGGGTAAAAATAAGAGCAACAGCCCTCTAGAACATTCTAAGAAAAAGCTTTATGCCCGGTTTGATGATCGTAGGTATCATAGTTTGCGAGAAATGGACTAAAACGCTAGGGTCGACGCTAGGGTCGACGTAATTGTTGACGGACGGACGTAGCATAAAATAAAGGTCAAGGGTAAAAATAAGAGCAACAGCCCTCTAGAATATTCTAAGAAGAAGCTTTATGCCAGGTTTGATGATTGTAGGTAACATAGTTTGTGAGAAATGGACTAAAATGCTAGGGTCGACGTAACTGTTGACGGACGGACGTACGGACGGACTGACGGACGGACGAACGGAATGACTGACGGACGGACGGACGGAAAAGTGAACTCCTATATCGCACCTTGCTAAAGCAGGTGCGACAAAAATTCAATTCTTCCAACTCTTCCCGTCTATTTTCCCATCTGGGAAAAGTTGGAAGGCCAGGAGAAACTCTGTCAGGTAAATGGGAACACTTTCAGGGGAAACTGACCTTGAAAAATTTAAATTCTTCCAACTTTTCCCAGATGCAGAGATGCATCTGGGAAAAGTTGGAAGAATTTTTTTCAAGGTCAGGAGAAACTCTGTCAGGTAAATGGGATCTGCATCTCTGCATCTGGGAAAAGTTGGAAGAATTTTTTTCAAGGCCAGGAGAAACTCTGTCAGGTAAATGGGAAGACTTTCAGGGGCAACAACTGTCGTTTTTATGTTTGCCTCCCTTCTCAACAAAAGTCAATTTTTAAAGGAATATGCTCCTCAATGAGCACATTCTTTCCTTTAGGAGTAGACCCCCTTTTGAAAGGGCTTCATCCTCTAGGGAATAAAACAAAGTCCCAAAAGTTGTTCCTTTTTGTAAAAAGACCTGTCTGTGTACAGGATACCTTGTCTGACAGCACCTTGCTCATCAAATAAAAAGTTAATAACAAAAACATCCAATGCGTACACTGTTGCTGACAGCAGGGTGACAACAATAGCTTCTCTGCACTTTCGTACAAGCCAGTAAAAAAATGGTGACAAACCATGCTTGTGTAACAATACACCTCAACTGAAAAAAAAAATCCTTTGTGTTTTATATAACCAAAGTGACCTTACTGACAGATACAGTTGGACTGTGGGCAGCACTAGCAGTCACAGCAGGTCTGTTCATCACTGATGAAGGGGCTGGGCTTATCATACTCTGATTGAACGCTGGAGTCTGCAGCAGTGGGGGAGCTGGGGTTAACAGGAAGGACTGTCCATAAGGTCCCATTGGCTCAGGCTGTCTGTAAGGTACAATTGGCTCAGGCTGTGACTGGTAGCCCCTGTAGGGATCTTGATGGTATGCACCAGGCATTTGATGATACCCACCAGGGCCTGCTGGCCCATGCCCTGTTGAATATAAGGAATTAGAGCATCAGATATGTCAGAATTTTTAGGATTAATCTAAAAGTTACTTTTCAAGTTTCTTTTATTTCTCCAAAACGCACCCTATGGAACCTTACTGTAATTCCCTCTAATGAGAGCCTCATATTACCGTAGTTGTTTGAGCATGTGATGAGGCTCAGCAGAATGTATCCATGGCTGCACCCTTGGACATATTTGCTAGGTCAGTGAAGCATAGAATAGAGGTCATGACCTAATAATGATGGTTGCATTCAGCTTTCTTCTTCTGCATGTAAATATGAACCAGGTTTCATGAATGTAGCCCTTACAGTCCTGAGAAATGGAGCTTTACCGCAAAACTTGACGCAGATTTGTAAAGTCAGTGAAGCATAAAATATAGGTCATGACCTAATAATAACAGCTGTATTCAGCTTATCCCGACTACATGTTAATATGTACCGAGTCTCATGAATCTAGCCCTTATAGTTTCTGAGAAACAGAGCTTAACCAGAAAACTTGACAAAAGTTTAGGCTGGCAACGCATCCACCATTGACGCCCTAAAAGCAATATCTATGTCTCGCTTCTTAGACAACACTCTCTTCTGAGACAACAAAGAGAGAGAGACACACAGAGAGATTAAAGGAGTGTCTACAGATGGACAGATCAATAATGACCCGTAGGTGATAACAAAATCCTGGAAGTTATGAAATCAGATGAAAACTGAAGGAGCAGTGGCCACAAGACATGTCTACAGGTGGAGGAATGATCAGACAGAAGGAGTCCATTTCTGTCCCCTTCGACTAGATTGGCGGACAAATATTTTAGTAAAATAAAACATATTATTCTATTTACAGATTAGATATGTTAAGAGTATGAAAGCTAACATCTTACCATGCGGACCATAGGCTGGCATTGGAGGTCCATATGCACCATAGCTGGGACCTGGATCATACATTGGCCCATTCTGCCTTCCATACATAGGTCCGTAGTTTTCATTGAAATCACTACTATATCCTGAAGTATATGATTCATATCTGTCAAAACCTCTATCAAACCCTCTGCCTCTGTTTCCTCTAGGACCCGGCTGGTAGCCACCTCTGGTGGGGAATGGCTGACCCTGGCCATACATTTGTGGTCCTGCTCCCTGGCCATAGCCTCCACCTCCCCTCCCCATACCCTCTCCGTACTGACCTCGCCCCATTCCTCTACTTGGATTAGACAACTTTGGCTGAGATTTGATCAACTGTGGAGGCTTATTTGCAGCATGCTGTAAGAGAAACAGGTTCTTTAAAAATTCAACTCCAACATTAGAAATTTCATACACTCCTTAACCCTATTGCACTCAGAACGGCCAAAACTCTATGGAGTTTTGGCCGTTTTGAGTGCATTAGGGTTAAATTATTGCTCTGAAGGATCTCAACTTTCAGTGCTGGAGCATCCTACTACAATGCCTAAACAATATATCACAAATCTGGGTGGTCTAAAGCCAATTTTGTTGGACTTTTGTAAACTTCTTCTTGGGACTTCCTGTTTTCTGTCATTGGCATTGTATACCTTCCAAAATGGGGTCCACTCATTAAGAAAAGAATCTGCTCCTAAAAAAGCAGATTCTTTACTTAAAGAGTAGACCCTATAAAAAAGGGAGGCAAAAATGAAAATGGCTTTCCCTTGAAGTGTACCCGTTCACATTATTACAATTAATATTTACAGTCCTCAGGTTCTAGACAGTGTACAAATACCTTCAGTTTTATTTCTTCCCCTTTTGTTGTGACACTGTGCTGCCCTCTGTCACAGGGATCTGCTATAGTAATGGTCAGGTCTTCAACATTGTAGGATTCTCCCGGGCTCAACTTCTTCTGAGGGGCTGGAGCCGACTCACAGAACCGCTCGTTCAGAGTCTTCAGCTCATCTGCAGCTCCACCGGGACCAACTTGGATATGAAGAAAACATACAGGTTTCAAATATTGAAAGTTAGAATAATGAGAACAAATTTTAAATATTGTTGCTAGGAGTGAGTGTGTGAGTGAACTCCGGTTTAACATCCCATCAACAACTAGGCCCCGAGGATAAAAAAAATTTTACATGCTCAACTCAGCTGAGCATGAAATTTTACCTGTTAATAAATAGCAAATAACTGATAAGTACCCTTGTTTTTGTGCTCAGTTTAGCTGAGTATGAAATTTTCTCTGCTTATGAATATGAAAATGCCAACATTAGTTGGCATTTTCATATTTATCAGCAGCGAAAATTTCATGCTCAGCTGACTTGAGCATGAAAAAAGTTTTATAACCTCGGGGCTAGGTCATATGGAGACAAGCCCTGGGTTTAAAGTCTCATCTAAAACACCTAAGAAGCCGGGGATTGATCTTGCGATCCCTGGATTTGTAGTCCAGCTTGTTATCCACTACACCAACCCTGCTCCTGTGTTTGCTGAGAAGAAGGTGGTGTATCACCTGCCTGTGCATTGTCAAACAAGGGCTTCGCAAGCGGCGCATAATACGCCCGTTTAAATGTCATAAAGGAGTTACAGAATGAACAAGACTGTTTACAAAAGGATAGACAGACAGACAAACAGAGGCAACCACTCTATAATGAATGAGTTCAACATTATTTAAATATACTGTCAATATATAATAATAATAATATACAAGTCAAGGGAGATAAACTAAATATACTAGATACAACATTCTTGGTTCCATTACATTCCCTTGACATCAAAACAATATTTTAAACAGTTGAAATGTTACAGAGTAAACATGATATTTATGCAAGGGCAGGTAATTCAGTAAGTAAGCCAGAGTTGTGGTTCTTGCTCAGGATAAAATACCACATTATACACATTCCTACAAAGTTTCATTCTAATATTTCTAAAGTTAAAGGAGATATGGAGTGAATGAGAAATGCCTAAAATATACTAATCAAAGGGAGGTTACTCCAAAATTAAGAAAGGGGGAGCAACCATTCTTATATGTGACACACTGTCTTGTGATCATGCACATTGTTATATAGTTTCATCATGATATTCCAAACGGTTACCAAGTTATGGAATGCACAATGTAAGTATACACAAAAATAGTCAACAAGAACTAATGAAAGGGATGTGACTCTAAAACTAAGAAAGGGAGAGCAACCAATGTTGTACGCGACACATCGTTGGGACTTCATACACATTGCTATGAAGTTTCATTACGATATCCCAAACAGTTATCTAGTTATGGTGCGCACAAGACTTGCAGGTAAAAAATTAATCAAAGGGACATAACTTGGAAACTAAGGAAGAGGGAGCAACCATTTTTGTACGCGACACGTTCCCCCAACCTAATACATATTCCTACCAAATATCATGAATATATCCCAAACGGTTAATGAGTTATGGCGCGCACAAGAATGTTTACGGACGGACGGACGGACAGACGGACGGACGGACGGACGGACGGACAGCGCCATGACATAATACGACCGTTTTTTCAAAACGGGCGTATAAAAAGTGCTAAACCAAACAAC